>CM068832.1:67169874-67739874 GCA_028554795.2 Sinohyriopsis cumingii | reverse complement strand
TAATTTTCAGTAGTGGCACGGTAGACTTGGTAAATATTCTCAGGGGAGTAGTACTGTCTGTAACTGGATAGTTGTGTGGTTACTTTTCAGGCTGGTGTGTAATTAATCATTGGTAGTTAGTGTTCCAAAGGTTTCTGGTATCACAGGCTAGTACTGAGATTTTAATGGGATAGTTTGGATATAGGTGCGTCATATAACATGTCGTTTATGGGGTTATTTTCATATTTGCTTGTAATTTATGGTTTTATTTTGTTTTTGTGTCCATGGTTACAGCTTACAGCATGCCATAAAATGGGCTAGAAAGTGAGTTATCCTGCGTAAAAAGCAAATCCATGCTAAACCGCCCACGTGTCAATCACAAGACGTGATTCAAGATGAAAATATAACTATTTAAAGTGAAATCACTATTAGTTGTGTAACAATCGCATTTCTTGCAATTGAACGAACGAATCCATTTATATATGCGTATAAACGACACAATCAAACGTGCTGCATTTTTTGAGGAGCACAAAATGTGGGCAGAACACCAAAATAGTGATTTACCTTTTTTTACTTGACGCATCATAAATAGAATGTCTCAGATCTGCAGGGTGTTGACTTTTTTATGGGATATTTTTTTTGGCCATTTCAAACGTAATGAATAAGCTAGATGATAACGTACATGATATTAGATAGAATACAGATGTCTGCTGCACAATTCGCACTCGGGTGTTTTGATACTTTCTAAATCACTAAAAATGACATTCAGGACTTTTCATTGGCGTTGATAGAGTTTGAATTGTACAACTGAGAACTCAGTTGGGTGTATGATTTAGACTTCTAACTTATTTTCAGTCACATCGCTACGATGTCTGAAGTGTAACAGTTTATAGTGATGTCTAGCACTGGGACATCATGCCGCAGACATGTAGCATGATGTCCCACCCAGTCACATTATCATGACACCAGGCCTACCAGTCCTAACACTAACCTCTTAATGCTGAGCGCCTAGCGATGTAGCTGTTAGTACCATTTTTAGAAGTCTTTGATATGACACAGCCGGTGTTCGAACCCACGATTGCCCCATCCGAAGCGGATGGTCTATCTACTTGAGTTATGAGGGCGGTGATTATTCAAGCGTTACCACTATTGTATTTGGCAAGCGAGTCTTCCTTTGGCATTACGTCTAGTGAATTTTACCACTGAGCGTTATTCGGTATTACGTCTATTTCACTTTACAAGTGAGTATTCATACAATACGTCTATTGTATTTTACAAGTGAGTCTCCACTTGGCATTGTGCCTATCGAATTTTAGAACTGACCTTTCTTTGGAGATTTGTCTATTTCATTTTTCAGCCGAGTATCTAGGCACCACGTCTATTTCATTTTTCAGCCGAGTATCTAGGCACTACGTCTATTTCATTTTTCAGCCGAGTATCTAGGCACTACGTCTATTTCATTTTACAGCCGAGTATCTAGGCACTACGTCTATTTCATTTTACAGCCAAGTATCTAGGCACTACGTCTATTTCATTTTACAGCCGAGTATCTAGGCACTACGTCTATTTCATTTTACAAATGGGTATTCAAGTATTACGTCTATTGAAATTTACAGCTGAGCCTCTTCAGACATTATGTGTATTAAATGTTACAAATGATTCTTCTTTATGTCTTATATATATATATATATATATATATATATATATATATATATATATATATATATATATATATATATATATATAACAGAAATATAATTGATGCGCTTAGATAATTTTTCAGGTGCATGAAAACATCTGGGATTTCTTCTTTTTCTTTTCTATTCTTTTTTTTCTTCAAACTTAGCTCCGAAATGTTTAATTATCTGTGGTGAGAGAAGCAAAACATACTCTTACAGTAGTATCTGCAATGAGATTTCACGACCTCCTCCTAACTGTTTTTTCAATTTTTATCATTTCCACTCCATAGCTTCGCTGTTCCGCAACATTGTAGCTTTGAAGCTTAACGCCTCAGATCTCACATCTTTGTGGCTCTTACAAACAGAAGTTTTAAAAAATGATAGTTTAAAATCGATACTCTATTTTACCTATTGTAGATAATATTGCTTAACAATATAAATTTAAATGGACGAGAAATAATGTTTCTTCCTTATTTTTGTGAAAAAAGAATCGAAACTGTTAGGGTAATGCACTGTTGATCCTGTTACTCGTTTTTCGTTAAAAGCAACTAATACAAAATACATACAATTCAAAAGGAAACAAATTTAAAAAAAAAACAGTGTCAGACAATAATACTGTAGTAAATTTAGAGCATGTGCACTTGGTTGTAGTGCCCCGTTTTAAGCAATTCTTAGATTTGTGTGATTACTTGTTTGATTATTGGAATTCGGCGCCATGGAAATATTCCTGGCCCGAACTAATGAGCTAATTAATAGGAGCAAACGTCACGGAGTGAAGTGTTAGTGTGTTTCCATGATGTCCTGGTTCACTAGTAGTGAATTCCGACCAGAACCGAATGAATGTCCCTGTCGTAAAATAGTACATATTAAAATCTAGTTGGTAGCGTGACTGCAAGGACAGTACTTACGGTATTAAACCGGTAAATTACACAAGGGCATAAATAAAAAGGGACTTGACAGACACCGTTTATGTCGCCATGTGGGCGAATATGGTGCAGTTATATCGGCGAAATGTGCCTGGAAAGCATACATTGACTGGCCTAAGGTGGCTGAGTTAAAATAGTTCCCATTGTTAGGGAGCACTCATATATGTTCTAAGGCGTGAACGGTTGGTGGTACGGAAACATAAGGAAGCCAAAACACGGAGATGTACGGTTGATAGATAGTTGGCAGTTTGGTTTATCTGTGGTCTTGCATTAATTAGAGGAAAATTTAGGTATAGAATGGACACGTCGGGCTTTCTGATTTACAACTGAAGTTGTATGGAAGTCTTTGGAAAGTCGGGGTAAACTTATGACTTCTAGCGAGAATCGCGCCAGGGTTTGACAACCGCTCGGTCAAGTAAATACCCGTGTGCGTGTAACAATACAATATAGGTGAAGCCGAACATATTTCGTTAGATAGATGGAATACAATAAATTGAACAATCCGTATTAACGTAGGTATTACATGCTAACATTAAATGTGAAAACATAATGTCGTATTTAACCTCATTTACATAATAGTGCTTCAAACCATTGCAGTGAATATTATCCTGGTAAGATATGGACTTTATTTTTCTGTTCGTTTAGACTTATTACTGCATCCAACGATTCAACAGTGATTTGACCTATACATTTTGCCTATCAATCTATAGCTTAGCTGAATCCAAATAATCCTTGAAATGTTCAACGTCTTTCAATCAAGTTAACAACGATTCACCAAAACCGTCACTGTATGATTGTAAAACGAAGCTTGTTACGCTATTAAAGGATTTATTTTAGACTGTGTTCCAGGTTTTCATGCATTAAACACATATATTCCAGGCTTTTTTTTAAAACAAGTGGATCAATTCTGTATCAGTTAAATATTGTGTAGTTTATGTTTGTGTTTCTAGAAATCAGTAATAGCCATACAAGGTTTAACTAATAGTCATTACATTACATTATATCTTGGCAGTTTTATTCTAATTTTGGTCTCTAAAACATTTGGCATAAGAAAACTGATTTCTGATTGCTCCAGCGCTTTCTTTGAGCATTATTTTATTCACAGCACCTTATTGTACTCACGTTACACGTTAACATATTTTTATATTCCTTTTTAAGCCAACCTGCACATCGTCTACCTCCACTGTATAATTTTTAATTATCCCAATTTAAGTTGTTTCATTTCATTCTGATCTAGATAATCTGTGTTGTTTCTCGATATATGAATAATTTCTTTGATGCGTCGCTTACTTATCGAAGGTCAAAACGAACGTGTACGTAACTCCTTGATCATGTTACAATATCTCTTTGCCTAACTTTAAATGTTCTAAGAATGTTCCCGCTCGTCATTAACTCGACAATCAATTTCAACTTTAAATAAAGTTTGCAGCTTTTTTTCGCTAAATCCTTAACAGTTTTATTGACATTAATCTATTCCAGCACGACTTCTCTAAAACCGCGACAAATCCACCTTGTTGATGGCTGTCAGCTGCATGCCATGACTCCATTTCTTAAGTAAGTTAATTGTTGGTAATTGTCCAAATGATTGAATAAGCAGTCCAGGCAATTCCGAGCTCGTACATCCAGTAAATTACAAACTTCCTGATACCCTTGCATACATTCTCATTGTAATGGTGTGCCATTTAGTACATACATTTTTGAATGCATCTTACACTTTCGTGGTTACTTGCTTCGCACTGAATATCTGATGGTATTATAGGCTATACAATTTTACTTTGGTCTTTGTAAAAGCGGTTGGCTTCAACATTTATATATAGTAGGTCAATGCAGATAGCGTCTTTTGATGATTGTATTCGTTTATCATCTTAAAGTACAAACTTCAACATTCATATTTGAACAGCATTAGCACACTAAACCATCGCAAATGGGTTTTGTTAATTTGAATTACTTGTTGTTTTTGTGTGGTTTGGCTTGGGGCGGGGAATGGGTAATGGTCACTAAAACCAGTTTGGTCCGTTATTATCGTTCTCTTCGTCAATGAATGGGTTTTGTTAATTTGAATTACTTGTTCTTTTTGTGTGGTTTGGCTTGGGGCGGGGAATGGGTAATGGTTACTAAAACCAGTTTGGTCCGTTATTATCGTTCTCTTCGTCACTGATAGATTTTCCTTTACATCTATAATAAACCGCTCTGGTGGCTAAGTGGTTAGAGTGTCCGCCTCGGATGCGGAAGATCGAGGGTTTGATCGCCGGCCGAGTGATACCAAAGACCTATAACAAATGGTACTAACAGCTGCCTCGCTTGGCTCCAAGCACTAAGAGGTTAGTGTTAGGACTGGTCTGCCTGGTGTCAGTACGGCAATGCGATGTTAGACCCTTCATGAACTGAATGGAACTTTCTAATGCTGAAAGACAAGTATTGAATCCGAGTGGGAAACCCGTTTTCATGCTTTTGGCGCCTTTCCGTTCAAACAGCAGTTCGCCCATGTGAAGCTTTAAAAGCCGTACAGTATGGTCATTGTATGCATAGTCAACCGGGCTCAGGTGATCACTCCAAGGATGTATCCGTTAGGCCAAGGTGTCAATGTAGTTTAACCATGTGCTAAAAATGCAAACTACATATTACTTGTAAGTAAACCGGAAACTCCTCCCACGTTAAAAAAAAATTGTACACACACAAACATACAGTAACTTGTCGCTTGATGTTTGACATTCGTTTTATTCTTGCGTATTGGGTGCTATGCATACTTTGTGTAAATAGACACATATATCTACTTTTGCTTTGCTACCCTTTGGAGGAAAATCAGGGCCCAAAATAAGTTTTGGAATCGTTACCCCCCAACACTTGACCTGATCCGGCCCTTGATGTTGCAGTACATGACACCAAGCAAAGCGTGATAAAGGTCTTAATTTGTCCCAGAATGGTCATGGTACAAAAAAGGTGAAATGAAGATCTTAGTTTGTCTCAACATAGTCATGCAAGTAGATTTTCATATATACGTAATCATCTAATTCACCAGTTTATTTTATTTTTTAAAATTCAACAAATCGCATTATCAGTCTGATAGTGGCAAGATGAAATAAAACTTTGATAACCGCTTTTACTAAACGTTCTGATATCTCGTCTCGCGAGAAATGTCAGACTAATTACCGTGGCGAATGATAACTTGCCACATCAAATAAGATATCACGGGAAAATGTTAATGGTTACATTAAGTACTGATGAAACGTTTAATTTGTTCATCGGTACAAGACGTGGCTCCAGTCTTGTAGTACACAGATGAAGAATTGTGTACTTACCAATGCATCGTAAATGGTGTAATTAAAGATTCTGGAAAATTCGATTCAGTTAGGCCTGGCTACGGGGCGGGTTGGTGTGATTGTTTACAAGCTCTTTTTACCAAACTTTGCTTGTCAACGTGCTTAAAATTAAACGACGCGTGATGAATGGGCAAGTGAACACCAGAAAGGATATGGTACACTGATGAAATGACAACGCCGATGGATTAAAACACAAAGCTCAAAACGGAGGTTCTAGCCACCGTCGTAATCAAACTATGTGTAAATCGGTCGTTGTCACTTATACATTAACTGATACTATATCCCTGCACATGTTGTGGTTTAACTCCTTCATTGACAATTTATGTTCTTTGGTAAGTTGTGAGTGTATAAAAATAAATGTATTTATACACCATACCGACAACTTTCCTGCTCACCTTATAAGTGTTGCCATTTTATCTATTGAGATAGTAAAATAAACGATAATCAGTCTTACTAACTGATCCTTATATAACGACGTGTACTGAAAATCACTGCAAGATGAACAAATGACCAAGTTTATTCAGGGGCCTTAACGGATCACAGATATACCAATATGGTTTATTTATTTGTATGTTGCTATTATTGTGGGGTGGGGGGGGGCGTGATTTTATTGTTGTTGTTTTGGGTTTTTTTGAGGGGGGCTTCTTTTTTATTTTATTTTAAATTTTGATATTTTGCTCTCAGACTGTAGGCATAACTAGTAGATACTCTCTTCGGCAGCTGGGCATCTATGAACGAAATTGCTCTGCATTCGTGTAGACAACGTTCTCGTGAATATTCTCTTTCTAGCGAGAAAATCTGTGTCGCTAACGTCGTTCTCTAACTGAGCAGCTGCTCCAATTGTGAAGCGGAAGTTACAAGAACAAAGGTGGCGGGAAATTCCGCGTGTGCTAAGCATATTCATTGTTCTTAGTTAATTTGTTCTGACTTACCTTACGCAAACATTCAAGGACAAACGAGAAAGAGTACTCTACACCTGGGCGAAATCCAAAAGCTAGCCGTCGAAAACCAGCCCTTAAATAATGAAAGACCAGTACTTTTAGATATTTTGAACTACGGCATTTGGTACATAGCGTCCTTTCTGTTTTTAGTGATATCGGCTTTCTGTATAAATGTTAAATCAGGTCCACACTATGCCAGCTTTTGTTTTTATTTTATTAATCAAAAACCACTATTCCTGCATGAAATCAAATTATACAATCTTTAAATATTGCAATAAGTCAAGTGTATGTGCAATTTGAATTTACATCTCCGTGTATAGCTTTATGAGACGTTAATGATTATTTATGTGATTTTGGTGGGTGAGAAGATTTTTATAAACTCAGGTAGTTAGCCGATTTCTAGGAGCAGACGTCATAGTGTGGATAGCATTCAGGGTTAGTTTCGTATAATGCACCCTCTTCTAAGTTCTAAAAACAGGAAACAATTGGGATATTTTAAACATAAGTGTTTAGTAATTTGAGATTGGAATAAGTCTTTGTATTAAGTGCGTGGGTAGCTTTTTTGTATAAAGTTTGTCGTGAAGTACTATGTTTCGGCTTGAAAAAGTTTACTTAGGAATCATACAAATTTGAAACCATGCAATTGCGAAATTATTCGAATTCGCGACGTGTTGTCATTTGGATGATTAGAAGGAAATACTATAGTATTTACGCATTTACAAACCTTTCTGTTGACAATTACTGTTGTCTGGAAGTCCTTGGAAACATTGGAAACACGGATTATCAAAACCAGACTCAAGAAGTTGTTTGATTTGCTCGGGATGAGACTCTCTGTATGTACCAATGTGATGAGTTTTGTCAAGTAAAATGAGCGCCATCAGATATCATGTCCGTAATTGGAATAAGTCCATTCTGTGAAATGAGTATAGTATATGAAAATTATCCATGGATTTCGACACAAATATGGAGACCAATTCAGAAAGTTTCGGGTTCTCCCATAAGGTGACGAGACCGTAGTGCGTGCATTCAACTGGAACAGCATTTGTAGTCCAACTTGAATGCGATCAGTCATCATTATTTTTGTCGCAGACTGTAAAGCTTGTTGTAGGCCTTCCACGCCTAGCTTTTCCACGACAGTAATTTATGAATAAATTCAATAGCTAACGTTTTTGATGTTTTGTTGTGCTTATTACAAATCAAATGATAGAAAAAGAAGAAAAGTTGCTCATGTGCATAATTATCGGAGACAAAAATGACGGTGTAGCAACTAAAATTAACCCCTGATCAAACTATACCTAGGTATATTTCTTACACACGACAAAATATATCCCGTGGAATAGTCTGGACTAAGCTAAATTATATCCCCCTAGTTCAGATTCTTCTCCCCCTGCCCAAATTATATCCGCCTTCCTTGTCCCTTATAAATGATATCTTCGATTTTATATTAGCAATCTTGTCTTTGTATTAAGCTGAATCTAGACTCTT
This sequence comes from Sinohyriopsis cumingii, assembly GCA_028554795.2. Taxonomy (NCBI): domain Eukaryota; kingdom Metazoa; phylum Mollusca; class Bivalvia; order Unionida; family Unionidae; genus Sinohyriopsis; species Sinohyriopsis cumingii. The sequence continues at coordinate 67,731,544 of CM068832.1, read as the reverse complement.
TATTCATAGTTGCTTCCTGTACATTTGGTCTCCTGACTCATATTTTTATAACAGTGATTAAATGACATCTTTCATGGTGTTACTTATGTATGAATCGCCTCTTTTATAATAATGTCTATATATCCTGAGAATATATCGACCACTTTGAAGTGGTTATTGATGTTCAAATGTTAAAGAGATTTTTGTATGTAGTTGATCTCATTGTTGTGCCCTATATGACTGTATACAGAAAATTATCCAACAATTTTCAGTAAAGAGAATATGCTATAATGGATACATTTTACCCATTAGTGATGGTTAGATTATAGAATATAGTGTTTTTTCATCATTTCATAATTTATTGATGGGACTACTCTCAGATCAAGAGAGAGAGAGAGAGAGAGAGAGAGAGAAGTCTGGCCTCCTTAAGCACCGGTGTCACTCTAACAATATAGATGTTACATTGCTAATATGTGCGAAGAAGTACTGGGATCGAATTGGAAAAAAGGAAGTTACAACCTAAGTCTGCGCACAAGTCTTGATCAATCCGTAAGCGCGGACATATATATAAGACAAATAATACTATCATACAGGTTAGATAATTTTTAATTCGTACTCTACGGGGATTCGAACCCAGGTCCTGGATTAAACGGCATCCATCGCCTTGCCTGCACACACGAGCCCATATTCCCACACGACTAAGCACACATCACCAAAAGATGATGTTACTCAATCGGTGTTATATGCACTCGTGTGTGGCAGACACACTCGCAGACTGTGGTCTATATCTATTATGGGAGAGTTAGATTTGCCTATAATAGGGCATAAGTTACAACACTTTCAGCCTCGTTTATGTATCTTTAGAATACGCAAGACTCTCTTATTCTCTTCCAATGAAACTTTACTTGCGCATCTTAGGTTCAAAAGTGTTTTTTTCGGCAATGTCTGAGAATGCTGTGTGAATCATAGCCTTCTCTGAAGATTTGGTTTATAAACAGCCGATGTTTTACAATGATACTGGCGTTAAAGCCTAAATACACAGTGAATAATAGCCTCCACTTTGTTTTAAAATAAACAGCTGTATAATTGATAGACTTTGTTAAAGGCATCAAAGCATAATCACATAATAACAAATTAAAAATATGATTATCTATGTTAAAATTATATGAGTTTAAGTTACAATTCCGACAATCAGATTTTAAATTTTTTTATCAAAACAAGGTAACAAGCTCGAGAAATTACATCGTAGCATGACCGAAACTACCAGTAAGATGAAGACTGTCTAAACCAGACTGTACCATATCATATTGAAAGAAGCTCTATTGCTATGGTAGTCATGGTCACAGCCTCTGATGTTAGGCACTGATGTTCTGCTACACTTCAAAGTGGAAGATTCCATGGATTGACGCCGAATTCAATTTCTTTTGCACATCAGCAAACAAAGTGGCTGTACGTCTTCAAAATGTCCGGCGCTTTAACGTTGTTTTGTATATTGGTAAACTGTTCATTTGTCTTGCTTTCTGTCTCGTCTTACTTTGTATATTACATCATGTTAATGCACACTGTAGCAAATTGTAAAATTGTTCCTGCATACCAGAAACTATAATTGATGATGTCTATATTGATTCGTTTTGGTATATGTTTAAAAAAATCCCCAGTAGATGACCGTTTAATGCCTAGTACCTTTTACGTCCCTTACAGGCAGTACTCTTCATTTAGGCACGTGAAGGAGTACTAGTCGAATGCAACCTAGGCAAAATAATCCACTCTGAGATAAAGTGGTCTTGCACAATTATACCCCGAGGTATAAAGGTATAATTTGAGCATGGGGCTCAATGTATAGTTTATAATGTATTTGGTTGGACGGTTTGGGGGGGGGGGGGAAGGGGTCTGATATTCCTCCATGATTATCTATTTTACCACCAACCATTTTGTATCAGTGGCGTTATTCGAGACAATTTTAAATAGCAAACATGTTTTGTAATCACTCATGCGCTACAAACCTATCAAAGCATATAGCTTACGTTTATAGCGTGACACACAGCTATATATCTGTTCTACTATAATCAGCAACCTGTAAGGTTAAAAGTGAGTGGTCACCTGAAAAAGAAACGCATATGTCATCTAGCTGTATAAGGGTTGAAATGATCACATCAATAATAAGTCTTATCTAGTAATGTTAATTTTATTCATGTGAATTAATGAAAATCTACACTTTTAACTTTATTTCGTGCTACCATAAACTTCCTTGGTCATGTAAAAAAACATGGTCCCACACAGAAAGGAAGATCCTCGATCTTTTCCGTTAAGGGGGCGCTCACCAGTTATTGTGTAATTTTGAGAGAGTGACGTTTGTAAGGTGAAGTTGTTTGCATTTAAAACATGCACAATGGAGATAATGTTGGCATAACTTTATGCTTCATTAATGTAATGTGGATGATATTTCTTTGAATATTGTACTTTTGGAAATTGTACATGATTTAAGCACACTGCTGACTAAAATGACTTCTCCCTTGTACTAAAACGTCAGCCTGTATTAGTCTAAAGTACACTATCCATAGCAGCTAATAAAAAGGGAAAATGAATTTTGCCAGACTAGACAATCCCAGCTTCTGAAAGTGCAATAAATGAATTACCAGATATATAAAATGTTAAAAACGTTATCGGCTCTCTTTTTTACAATTTACCTCTGAAGTTCAGGAAGTGAAAATGACCAAGTGGAGCTAGCACTTTTTTTTGAAAGATGCATATCTGGAGTAAGGCCAGTCTCTATACTCTATAACACATAGTACACCCATCAATCATACACCAACATAAAGGGAATTAAAGGTTGTTTGAATTATATCTAAGATATACAAGGTCTTTTTTAAATAGCCAGTATAACCAGTGAGGAAAGCCGGGGAAATTCTCTTTCTTTAAAATTCTAACCCTTATGCAAAATACGAAACTGTAGAGCGCCACTGAAGTTGAAATAAGAAACATCCGATGCAGTTCGTCGCCATTGAGAGTTATACTCTGAATTATTTGTGTTAACGTGCAACAGTATGGTTGGGGAAGGAGACAAATCTACACTCGGAACAATCTCGGTCTTTGATGTCCTGACATATGTGGTGTTCTCCACCTGAGTCTAATCAGAAGACATCCTGCAACTACTTCCGACGTTATTTCACGACCTGACGGAAATGGTCGAGCGATGTTCCCAGCGAGAAAGGAATTTATATATGGACAGAAGTAGGTTATGATTCAGTTAGTAGTAGTAAAAATACAAAAGCATATTTGAATTTACTGCAGTAATCGGTATCGATTCATAAAATTATGATGATGTTTCATAATGAGGATTTAGAATCGACAGATAAGCGGACGACCAAAAATTATGACTAAAAGGTACTTTCTCGTCTTATTCAAGCCAACTTTTAACAAAATTACAGTCAGTCTTCATAGCGAGTGACTATAGTTTCTAAAGGGTGTCAGTGCATACATCTAATTGGTGTGTCACTGTTTATACTTTTGAAAACTTTGTCAATATATGATCAAGAATTCAGCAGTTGTGCTGCAAAGACGAAAGCTCAGATATTTTAGCAGCCGTTTTGCATCAGTATTTTATATCTTAAAGATGGGCGCAACTTGACGGTTGACAACTAGTAATCAAAAGTTAAATGTTGACATGAAAACTAAAATTTATCAGGCAAATATCGAAAGTTTATGTTTAGTTAAACCCGGTGAAGAATTGCAAGCAAGAGGTTTACCTATGTACAGGGCACCATAGCCATTCAATATTTTCAGCCAAGTTTTAGGGAATGCATTCTTGCAAGAGTTTTGGGAGTCTGACTATGGCAAGGAAAACTTTACCCTGACATATATTGCAAATCTTGCCGAATGGGGATGGACTTTCCTTAAGGGACAATTGTCTATTTCAGATTCGGAATGGTGATGTATTTTCCATATAGGACAATTGTCAGGTTCAGATTCTGAATGGAGATGGATTATCCATAATGGACAATTGTCTGGTTCAGATTCCGAGGAGGAAAACCAGTAAACAAATGACAAAACAACGAATCCATGCTCTATCCATTACGTTCCCAGCACCTCGATATTATTAAGAATAAAAGTCAAACAATTGAATCCTAGCACGACAAAGATCATACAGAGATAAATCTAGGTCTGGTCACATTCATGTCGGTCTTGACATCTGGGACCAAAGGGGCCCGCCGAATTATTTTAGGGGGAACTGTCTCAGTCTATCTTAACAAGAGGACTATATTTCTCATACATAGGCGATTTCGGGCTCTGGTCATAGGTAGTCAGTTAACAAGATATATATATATATATATATATATATATATATATATATATATATATATATATATATAGCATGATATTTCATTTTTCGGGAGGGTGTTTAAAAATAGCAATAATGTTGATTTTCCTCCTATGACGTCCTCCTAAGTGGTTACTCACTTATGATGCAGAGTTGAATATACATTTACATGGTGGTTAACTGTTTTTAATTTATTCAGAATTCCAGCATATTCTTCTAAGACAATTACGCCTTTTTGCATTTAAAGTGTTCCTGCAATGACTTTATGCAGAAAGTGGTCAAATTTTAATTCAAATATGATATATTACGAGGCTTCCTATAAATATGACTCTATCTAAATCGTTATAGTGTTTTCTCTGTGCCAGGTCCATATCGTTTTGTCTTTTTACTGTCCTCTGTATTTTTTCCTTTTGCGTATAGACGATCAGATATTAAATGAGTATTTATTTATTTTGACATTAGTGTGTGTGTGTGTGTGTGTGTGATTTGGATTTTTAACTTAGCTTTAAAACAAATTCAGTCATATTGCTACGATGTCTGCAGTGTGTCAGTTTATAGTGATGTCTAGCACTGGGGCATCATGCCGCAGACATGTAGCACGATGTCCCACCCAGTCACATTATACTGACACCAGGCCTACCAGTCCTAACACTAACCTCCTAATGCTGAGCGCCAAGCCAAGTTAGTACCATTTTTGTAAGTCTTTGGTATGACTCGGCCCATGATCGAACCCACGACCTTCCGCATCCGAGGCGGACGCTCTAACCACTAGGCCACCGGAGCGGTTTGCCCATTAGTAAGTGGTTGTATGAGTAAGGTGTAAGAATTGTAACCACAATGTGTCATAAGTGTAATTTAATCGTATTCGGGGCAACGGGTGACCGAGTGGCGAGTGGTATCAAGCGTTACCCGTTACCGATCACTGTCATTTCATCTCTGTCCTCGTGGATTCGAGTCTCGAGCTCGGTCAATGGGGGTAAGTGCAAAATCTGCAACAACGCTTTATTTAGACCAGTGGTTCTAAAATGGGTTTCCCATGATTTCTTCCTCCATCCACATGAGTCTGACGTTTTATCATTCAAGTACGGCTAAATCTCCGACAACATGAAATTACCTTTCAGTGATTTCACCGTACTTAATTCATAAAACGTCAGCCTCCTCTGCTCCACCAGGTCTACCGGCCGCTATGTATAGCCTATCTGGTACCGAGACACAAGCCTTAATTCAAAACAACAACATTTAATCACATTTCACGTGTAGTCAACCACGTAGTGTAGTAAGGACTAGCCCTTGTTTTACATCGTGTGACACACTACTAATAGTAGAGGGCGGTCGTAGGTCACCTGTGACTTTTTGTAAACAGTGTTGACTCATTGCTCTAATTCGGTCACCTCACGTGTCAGTTCACGTTATCGACTGGTTATGAAAGCTGTATGTCTCGACATTTGTATCGTAACGGTTCAAGAAGCTCTCGACACATCAGTTTGAGATAAACAAGCAACTAAGTAAGGTAAGTTGAAAAATGTCGATGGCATATTTATTTTAAGTTCGATTTGGATGCTCTGTTCTGCAATTCTTTTCTTTTAATATGAATGAGATTTTTTAATATCAATAAGCTATTTAGACAACAAGTTTCGTGCATATGCCAACACACTTGGCCAGAATGGTGGTCCAATTATTGTGTTGCTCTGGAGTCTGAACACGCCTATGTTTACATGAGACGTTAAAAACACCTCTAGTGCTTAACTTGCATTAACTCAAAATTGTTTTTGTTTCTACAGAAATACATTTCTATCAAGCCGGGTACCTTTTCATGACGTTTGCTTATTAATTTAAGAACAGATTTTTGTACAAGTGAACGAATTTTCCAATTGAAATATCGTCGTGGTTTTTTTTTTTTTTTTTTTTTTGCACAATCGGTTTAGACTTGCCAATCAATAGTCATTGGATAAGTTATTTTTTTATTTTGTTTTCTTATTTTTTTCTTGTAATAATTTAAACAAACAACTACACACACACACACACACACACACACACACACACACACACATATATATATAAGGGATATATTAGGTCTAATTTGAGGCATATCATTCTAATATTTCACATTTCATCCCTGAAAACTGCATGATAAAAAGTCTTCATCGTGTCACGAGCATTTCACCTTTCGAATTTATTTTGAATTTGAATGTACTCACCCATTTCTTTTCATATAATTTTTATTTTCAATTACGAACTCGTTCTATTCTGATTTATTCAAGCTTGTGGTTTAAAGCTGAAACAGAAAATTATTCGATTTAACGGAAAATGAAAGAAACTATATTGGCCCTTGCTAACAAACAGGCTGGCGCTCTAACCACTAGGCCTCTGGAGCGGTGGATTGATTAATTGATTGATTGATTGATTGATTGATTGATTGAGAGAGAGAGAGAGAGAGAGAGAGAGACTTACTTACATTCAGGGCAAGGCTAATGAACAGCTTGTATGTTATGACCCAGAGACCAATCCACGTTGAGAAAGGGAGACACCAAGAGGCAGATGCGGGTTACATAAATGATTTGACCATTACATAGAAAGTGAATCTATGTAATTATCAGATGGGTATCTCAATGGTCTTTAAATTATGACACATAGGCTGGATTCCAGAAAATGGCAGATACAAGCACGGTTTTGGATTCAACGCAACTGGCCTAATATTCCTCCCACTTGATTCATGGTTATGGGTTTACTACAAAACTCTAACACTGAGTTGACGCATCCGCCGCCAACAACGCATGTTTGTCCCCCAAAGTTGAGACAGCAAAAAGCCCAATCTTGGTGTTCGTGGAACAGCATAATCTTAATATCAGTGTAGTTGCTGACCAAGTTCTCCGCAATTTTCCAAAGATCACCCACCCCTTGGTTTATAGCGTATATTTGTGCTACATAGCGGTTACCTTTATAGAGCCCAATCAGGTGGGGAAAAAATAACAAACAAAACAGTTTTGTTTGACAGCAGAGGTGGCGGCATGAGCAGTTATATTTAGGTTTTCATTCAAGTCTTTGATGACAAATATTTCGTTAGCTATTTCGTGAATTATGTTCCAAACCTGCTACGGTTAAATTATATCCTTGGTTTAAGTACCAAAGAGAGACTCGCCATGCTTACAGGGGTAAATAATACATGAAGCTAGGATATTTATTGGAACTGATTTCGCGGCTAGGATACTTGTGCAGCGCTTTATGGGAAATCATGGTCGGATCAGATGAAGTGTTGGGGGGTGGGAGGGGAGGGATCCAAAATTTCAAAAGAGCTTTGAATTTCGTCTGAAGGGTTTGCAAAGCAAAAGTCTGTGTCAGTTTACTCAAAGTATGCATAATATCTAATAAACGTGACCAAGAATAAAACGTTGGTCAAATTTCAAGTCACAAATGACTGTACGGCCCTGGAAAATGACTGGCTCGTTGAAAACCTAATTTTTGAGGGAACACAAGCAATTGGCAACAGGCAAGTGAAGTAAAATCTTAACGGTGGTCAAAGAGCGCAGCAGGCGTATTTTCATCTAAAACAAATAATAATAATAATAATAATAATAATAATAATAATGATGATAATAATTAGCGTGGTGTTTAATTATCTTACATCTCCTCCCAGTTACGTCAATATTATTATTATTATTATTATTATTATTATTATTATTGACGTAACTGGGAGGAGATGTAAGATAGTTAAACACCACGCTGCATCGGATGCTTTTTGACACCATGTTTTGCCTACATACACACTAGCCACTCGCATTTGCTTCCATCCACCCCTGTACTCGTATATCTTTAAACATGATTCTGAATAAGTTATGAGACCGGTTCAAAATTTATTGATAGTTTCATACTTTTTATTATCCCTTGTTGAAATATTTTCAGAAGAGACAAAAATGTGTGGTGGACAACACAAGACGGCTATTCTTCCCCTGATTATCGGAGCCATTTTCTCCTACGTTCTGGTGGTCGTCTTTAACGCATTGTCGGCACGTGGAGATGGAGGTAATAGTGTCATGGTTTCACGGGTTGTCTCCCATGATTAAAGAGATTGGTGTTACTCTTCTCGTATGAGAACCGTAATATACAGAAGACTGTAGATTGATATATGGAGTTAATAACATCACGATAACACGGGTTGTCTCCCATGATCGAAGAGACTTGTGTTTGTTCTCTCGTCAGAGAAGTATAGTTTACCGAAGAATGTGTATATATATATTGTTTAATTGATATAAAGAAAGACATATACATTGGTAAACTAGCCAGACATTTAAAACTTGTATACATACATTTCAAAGAAACTATTCATTTTTTGATATACCTTAAGGTCATAAAAATGACCTTGAATTGTCCCACTTTTCCTATTTGTTTCATGCATTTTACATATAAATAAAATTGAAGGACGTATCATGCCCTTGCTATTTCTCATGACGACCAAAAATTTCGTCTCACTTTACAGCTTCCAATATATATATATATATATATATATATATATATATATATATATATATATATATATATATACACACACACACACACACACACACAGATAGATTGGTATTCTTATATGCTGCTTGGGAACGAGCTGGGGTGCCGGAAAAGTGTAACTATATACAAGTCCAAAGATATGTCGTAGAATTCGAGTTTCAGTGACTCAGCAGTTTCTTTTCGTATCAATATTTATTTGTTATTAAAATTTCAGTCCTCTTCCTGAGTAACCAGGCCAATTTGTCGGACAAGTATTACCTAGAGATCACTCCCGCAGGATGGACTTTCAGCATCTGGGGCTTCATCTACACATGGCAGGCATTGTGGCTTTTGTACAGCTTCATTCTTCTTTTCCGGAAGACGCAACTTGGGCCTGCCTACCTCAACCCAGAAGTGGTGCCATCTTCTTTACTGGCCGTGTATATCTTGAACATGTTCCTTAATATTGGGTGGTTATTTCTCTTCGACCGAGAAATAATCCAAGCAGCTTTGGCTGATATATTCATGATGTGCGTCACCCTTTATATTTGTCTTTTCTTCAGCTACCGGGCATTTGACAAGCACGTTGTTCAGTTAGTAAAGGAAGGAAGAAAGTACGATATTTGGTTCATCCGGATTCTTTTACATAACGGCTTGGCCATTTACGCCACGTGGGTAACTATAGCAACACTTCTTAACCTTGCCCACACATTGACCTATCGTTCAGCACATGATATCGGTCAAGATATCGCGTCAACTGTCTCACTTGCCGTTCTCTCAGCAGAAATCTTGGTCTTCTATATCACAGATCTTGTCTTCCTGGATAGATATACCCGCTATACTGTTACACCTTACCTGGTTCTAGTTGTGGCACTGTCTGGAATTATCTCGAAGAACTGGGTAGCAGGTGCACGAAATCCCATTTACATCGCTGTGCTGCTGTCCGTTGCCGCAGCCATGACTGTTGTGAAATTGGTAGCATTGATATATCGTCATATTACACAAGGGGTTAATGTCATCAACATTGTTTAACTTTATATATATATATATATATATATATATATATATATATATATATATATATATATATATCCAAAAGACTATACTATAATGACGCAATCCTTGAAAAACCACATGGGGAAAATAACAGTTTCTAATGGGTTTAATCCTAAATCGCGATCTTCATCATGGGGCCTAGAAATACACACACACACACGAAGACAAAACCAAATAAAGAGTGACGTGCGTATTACAAGATATACTTTTCATTTTGGCATAGAGTATAAAAAATCTGTCCGATGTAATAAAAAGATGTAAATTAAATGAAAAAAGAAAAACCCCAAGAAACTGCTTCATGCCTAGGAAGAGAATATATATATATATTTTGGAAATATGTTTGATATGAAGCCAGAGAAAAACGGTGGAGCGAGAGGTGTGGGTGGGGTGAAAAACACCAATAAAGCAGCTTAGAGAGTTACAGATGTGTTCCATGGGCCTCGCTTAGAGCTCCTTCCACTTACGCATCATGCACAAGCGCCACACAGCTATGCTCTAAACACTAAGAAAAGGCTGGAATAAGAAATAATGTTAGCATGTACGCACTTACGGTGCACGAAAACTCATTCGCTATAATATATATATATATATATATATATATATATATATATATAGAGAGAGAGAGAGAGAGAGAGAGAGAGAGAGAGAGAGAGAGAGAAACATACATAGGTAAATTATGTTGTATTATATTGTATTGTATGCCATCTGTATTGGTCCAGTATGTACAGAAAGAAATTGTGATATCACATAATAGATTTGAATGTGTAGTCATAGCTTTATTTATGACTAGATTTCAATGATATTCATGTTCTCTAGCATCTGATGATGATATACGTCACCAAAACCGTTGCCTTTATCTAAATCTATATTGAGATAATGTAGGGCACTGACCTAAACAGCATAATACATGTAACACTGACATACTTTCTAGTCTCACTCACATAGCTAGCATTTGCTAATGTTGCATATGTTATTTATTTAGAGCCATAGACTTGTACATTGTACAGTAAAATTATATTTCTTCCAGCATTTCCTTATTTATTTATTACTTTTTATTTTTACCATGGGTTAAAAATGCTAAGGTCGGCTACAAAACACGGGGACGGTCGGCCGGAAATAGATTTTTGTTGCCTGACCACATATAGCGGCATTATTATCTTTATACACTAATTAGGTTTTATAATTGAGAGGCGGGAACATTGTAACCTCTTTCTGCCTTATATTTTTTTCTTCTCACATATGTCGATATTTTATTGTCTTTTTTTGCTATATATATTTTTTTTAAATAAATTAATTTTGAATAAAGAGTGTTCCTAATTGCATTATTTTTAATTTTATATTGACATTCTTTTCATAATGCATTCTTTTAGAATCGCTTGCTTATTCCATGTAATCTGATCAGTGTTATTAGCTAAAAGTAATACAAACAGTAATGTTAAATCAATTATCATAATCTCCAACTGTCTGTCTCTATCTATCTAACTACCTATCTACCTCCTACCTACCTACCTATCGACCTACCTATCTATCTACACACGCACACACACACACACACACACACACACACACATATATATATATATATATATATATATATATATATATATATATATATATATATATATATGAGTCGAATATGGGAAGTTCATTTCATTCGAACTAACACTATGACTCCCTATATCCTGAATACCTTTATTCGACTTGGGAACTGATATCATATTAACTTTATTAAATGCGACCATATTGAAAGAGGGAACGAACATCCGCTTTAGAGAGCCCAACACTGAAGCAAAGGTCAGGTTTGAGCTCACAGACCTCTCTTTAATGCGACCTAAAAAGAAAACGCAAGTCTGATTTTTCCTTCACGGTTAGGAGCCAATTATATACAAGACATGCATGATGGAGGTAACTAGACACGGGACATGAATGATGGAGGCAAATGTACACGGGACATTCATGATGGAGGCAATTATACATGATGGGAATGGACGTACATAATGGAGTCATTTATGCATGATGGAGGCAACTATACACTGGACATACATGATGGAGGCAACTATACACTGGACATTGATGATATAGGCATCTGCGCATGATGGAGGCAACTATACACTACGTGCATGATGGAGGCAATTATACATGATGGAGGCAACTATGCATGGGACATATATGATGGAGGCAGCTACGCATGATGTAGGCAACTATACACTGGACATACATGATGGAGGCAATCATACTTGATGGAGGTAACTATACACTGGACATACATGATGGAGGCAACTATACATGATAGAGGTAACTATACATGATGGAGGCTACTATACACTGGACATGCATGATGTAGATAATTATACACGATCAAGTCAACTATACACTGGACATACATGATGGAGGCAACTATACATGATAGAGGTAACTATACATGATGGAGGCTACTATACACTGGACATGCATGATGTAGATAATTATACACGATCAAGGCAACTATACACATGACATATATAAAAGAGTCAACTATACACTGGATATACATGACAGAGGCAATTATGCGGCAACTAAACGCTGGACATGCATGATGGAGGCATTTATACATGATGGAGGCAACTATACACGGGATATGCATGATGGAGGCATTTATACATGATGGAAACAACTATACACAGAACATACAAAATGGAGTTGGGGTAGTTAGACTTAATGGAGGCAACAGTACACGAGACATATATGATGGAGGCAGTTAGACATGATGGAGACAACTATACACTTGACATACATAATGGAGGCAGTTAGATATGATGGAGACAACTATACATGGGACATATATGATGGAGGAAGTTAGACATGATGAAGGCAACTTTACTCGGAACATGCAGTATGGAGGCAGTTAGACATGATGGAGACAACTATACAAGGGACATACATGATGGAGGCAGTTAGACATGATGTATGCTTCTTTACACTGGACATACATAACGGAGGCAGTTAGATATGATGGAGACAACTATACACGGGACATGCATGATGGAGGAAGTTAGACATGATGAAGGCAACTTTACTCGGGACATGCAGTATGGAGGCAGTTAGACATGATGGAGACAACTATACATGGGACATACATGATAGAGGCAGTTAGACATGATGGAGACAACTATACATGGGATATACATGATAGAGGCAGTTAGACATGATGGAGACAACTATACATGGGACATACATGATAGAGGCAGTTAGACATGATGGAGACAACTATACAAGGGGCATACATGATGAAGGCAGTTAGATATGATGGAGACAACTATACATGGGACATATATGATGGAGGAAGTTAGACATGATGAAGGCAACTTTACTCGGGACATGCAGTATGGAGGCAGTTAGACATGATGGAGACAACTATACAAGGGACATACATGATGGAGGCAGTTAGACATGATGTATGCTTCTTTACACTGGACATACATAACGGAGGCAGTTAGATATGATGGAGACAACTATACACGGGACATGCATGATGGAGGAAGTTAGACATGATGAAGGCAACTTTACTCGGGACATGCAGTATGGAGGCAGTTAGACATGATGGAGACAACTATACATGGGACATACATGATAGAGGCAGTTAGACATGATGGAGACAACTATACATGGGACATACATGATAGAGGCAGTTAGACATGATGGAGACAACTATACATGGGACATACATGATAGAGGCAGTTAGACATGATGGAGACAACTATACAAGGGGCATACATGATGAAGGCAGTTAGATATGATGGAGACAACTATACATGGGACATACATGATAGAGGCAGTTAGACATGATGGAGACAACTATACAAGGGGCATACATGATGAAGGCAGTTAGATATGATGGAGACAACTATACACGGAACATGCATTACTGAGGCAGGTTTACATGAAGACGATGATGTTGCAGAGAAATGTTCGAAGACGCATCCCGTTTTTTCGAGGACAGTTGGAATCGAGATACGCGTACAGATGAATAAATTTTGCAAGACTTTACCAACGCTTAGGTTATTAGTTATTAGGTATTAAGGCATGCATGTATATTCGCAGAATATGACATATATATATATATATATATATATATATATATATATATATATATATATATATATATATATATATAATTAGAGGCATTATTATAGACTAGGGTATTTTCTCTATAATGAGTCAATGGAGAAAAAAAAACGCAATAGTTATAGCAAATATTAGTACTGTTTGTTCCTTTGCATGTTTTCATTTTCGGTATGCTTTTAGGTCTCATTGGACAGTTTATCTGGTGAATATTCATCCAACAATGACCTATTGCAGAAAAATCTGAATAATTTTACACTGAAGATACAAATAAAAACAGGCTAATGATTTTTGTAGAAAGCATACATGTGAGGTTTTGACCGCAGCAATCAGGTTAATTCTTGATGCAACTGGTGGTTTTTATACTGAACCAACACTACCAACAACCCCTAACTTATACATTCATTTTTTTTTTACAGGAAATAGCTATTTTGAATATTTTTCTGTGACAAGGCAGCTAAAAGAACAGTATGTGCCTTATGCATGAATAAAGTTCACTAGTACTGTAACAAATTAGTATACTTTTCATCACCCCTCAAACATCAAGATTTTTAGATATTTACCCCTGTAGCAGACACACGTAAATACGTAAACCAAGTCGGCTGCTTATTTGCAGCCCAAGTTACGCATTTGATCGCCAATGCTCATATAACTGTGACAGGCAGTCACCAATATGCCAACCCATTTCCAAGCCTAACTCAAAACCACATTACAGATAAAACTTATGTGTGAATTTATAATTGCTAGGCTTGTGATAATTAGCTTCATGCCTTCTACCTTACAAATTATGGGGTGTCATAATACGAAACTATCCAGTGAAATCTTAGGTGTCAAGAATTTGTACATACATTAAATTATACTAAGGGAGATAACCGCTTCTATGTACATTTAAATAACTTGTATAAAGAATCACAAACTGACTTTTAATAGAGCGGAAAAGTCTCAAGCCCAGCGTGGAAAAATCTCAGGCCCAACCAATGTGGCTATGTGAAAAAACTTGCCGCTAGCTTCCGGTGTGACTGTGATTCTTTCTGGGGTTTTCACTGAGATTTTCCTGTAGCCAGTATACTGGCCGCCACTTAAAGCCTATAGTATCCCGAGAAGTACGTTCAAATCCACAACAACAAATACATTGATGGATCGGATTGAGGATTTTTTTATTTATTGCAGCTCGGAAGGCAATAATGGATTTTTCTCTTAACATTTTGCAGTAATTAGGAATAGAAAAAGGGCTATAATATATTGAGTTCTTAAGAAAATGATCTAATTATACCGCTGACGAAAATCTAAAACTGAGTACGAGCTCCGAGACATTTCATGAAAACTGGGAGCGGTTATTTAATGTCCAAAGACTCAATGCATACGTGTCTTTATCTACGCCTCGTGGTAAGTAATACGTTGCACCTCGACAAATGCGGTGAATAACTGAGAAATATATTTAACTGTTTATGAAAGATGTCTCCCGCCACCCCCTAAAAAACCCCACCCATCATAAAAAAAATAGCAAGAACAGCAACGCAAATATATTAATGTATGTACAGGTTAATTGCAAAATGGCAAAACCCTGACATATCTGAAGCCATCATCAAAGTTTAGGTTTGATCATGGGCAAAAAGTCCAGTAACTTTATTTTTTAAGATACAGAAAACAGCATGATTAAGCGTAAAACACAATATCAGGATACCAAACAGCAACAAAAAGCAATATCAGGATACCAAACAGCAACAAAAAACACAATATATCGATACCAAACAGCAATATAAATACAATATCAGAATATCAAAAGGCAACAAAAGCGCAATATCAGGATACCAAACATCAACAAAAAGACAATGCCTGGATACCAAACATCAACAAAAAGACAATGCCTGGATACCAAATATCAGCAAAAAGACAATGCTTGGATACCAAATATCAGCAAAAAGACAATGCCTGGATACCAAATATCAACAAAAAGACAATGCCTGGATACCAAACATCAACAAAAAGACAATGCCTGGATACCAAACATCTACAAAAAGACAATGCCTGGATACCAAATATCAACAAAAAGACAATGCCTGGATACCAAACATCTACAAAAAGACAATGCCTGGATACCAAACATCAACAAAAAGACAATGCCTGGATACCAAATATCAACAAAAAGACAATGCCTGGATACCAAATATCAACAAAAAGACAATGCCTAGATACCAAACATCAACAAAAAGACAATGCCTGGATACCAAGCATCAACAATATCAGGATATCAGGATGTCACACAACATCAGGATACCAACGAGCAACAAAAACATAAACACACAAAACTTAAGTTTCAGAAACGTTTCTCGAAGAACGCAAACAAAAGTTATCTTAATAGAATGGTACAGTAGCTGTTATAATAGGTACGTAGAAAAAGATTGCCACAGCAAGCTATCCACAAGAAGCTTACTGTAATGGTACAGGTGCCTTTAGAATAAGTGTCATACATCAAACCAATCCCAAATAGCTAGTTTACTGTTACGGTAAATCAGTCTTTCGAATAAATACGTATAGGAAGCTTAACCAACTATATGTAGTAAATTGATTTTTGAATAAGTACGGTACAGCAAGCAATCCCCGTGTAGTTTACTTTAATGGTACAGTAGCTATAGTTTTGATAAGCTGGATATCTCGGCCAAAACACTATTTTGAACTTGGATGACGGCATGCTTTTTACCCCGCCAGCACCCACCCCCAGCTACTCTGGCCTAAGCAAAATACGATAACATCTTTGTTGAAACAACAACGTATATTTCATTATTCGATTTACCACGTGAGGACCTATCGTTGAATCAACATCGTCGTCAGACAAAATAGGATTCTCTGAGAAATATGCACTTATCAGGACTCTGCGATTTTTTTTTATTTCACACAAAATTTACTATTCCTAACATTCACACAAAAGTTTAAACAGCCACTTGTCGAGATATTTATAAAGTCTCAGCGTTTGTTATTATAAAACTCTCATCCTCGTGCAAAAACAAGTACAAGTTAGTTTAGCCACTAATAAGAGTGCCAGGTTCTAGCATCTTGATAACGTTTCCATGTTTAACTCTACTTTTCATTGTCAAACATAAATGTCATATGCTTGCCCCAGAAAAGAATTATTTTCATCTTTAACATAGTATCCACTACTGTTATATCTTCCATTATTTTTCATATTTCATACAAAATATTACTATCCTTATTTTTGAAATTCACATGAATATTACTATTCTTATTTTTGAAATTCACATGAATATTACTATTCTTATTTTTGAAATTCACATGAATATTACTATTCTTATTTTTGAAATTCACATGAATATTACTATTCTTATTTTTGAAATTCACATGAAATATTAATATTCTTATTTTTGAAATTCACATAAAATATTGCTATTCTTATTTTTGAAATTCACAAAAGAATTACTGAATATCTTTTTTCCGTATTTTACAACTGTATGTCATTGACAGATAGGTTCATGTGTTTAGCAATCAGCTCTTTGATACTTCTGTATTTTGCTTATGTTGGTAGCTTTCCAGCTTCTGGTTTATAGTTTATGAATGCAATTGTTTTAGAACTATTATATATTTCATAATCTTCATTAACACTACGTTTTACAGTTATGCTATTGTCAAGCTCCTGATAAAATAAGTATCATTCAACATCATCATATAACTCAGTCCTCTGAGCAGTATCTGATACTGGGTTTAGTGCAGCATAAATATGATATATGTTATACATATCTTTGTGACCGGTGAAAGGGTATATTAGAACTAGATATGCTGTTGTTAGCATGCTAGTGTCAGTACTATTATCTTCTATTTCCAGCCGAGTCTTTTTCTCGTAATAGTCCATGCCTGAACACGAAATACTTTGAGCTAACGATTTTTAGATTTTTTGTTTTTTGTTTTAGCGTTTTTGTAAAGCTCGTCGTGAATCTTCTTTAGTCGTTCTTGCTCGTGTTTCTTGTTACCATGAAATTATGTCTTTGCAAGGTTAGATTTGTCGATCGTCAAAACATTTTCTTTATTTAGCTCAAGCAACTTATGTATCAAAATCTTTTCAATTTATAATCGCCGTTCCTCGCACTCACGTACGGGACAGTAGTTGCTAATTATATCAAAGTCTCCGATCTTGTATTTTAGCTGAGGGCCTCTCATTCCTCAAACTCACCAGCATAAAATTGAAGAATACACCATTAAATATTCAAAACATACTTGTATAAAAGAAGGCCAGCATTTACAATCAACAAGTGAAATTTAATCAAGAATGTGAAATTGACAAATTTACTGTGTGGAACCAGTCATTTGATCTAGTGTCAGCCATCTTGCCAGCACACGTATTTTCGTGATGTCAGCTGTTGGAGTCATCAAGCTTAGTGCTATTCAAATGATGATTTGGATGGGAATTTAAGTGTGATAACATATTTCTGGGTGTGACAAATTCATATAAAATAAGATTCCAGAAGATTTTGTGAGTTTTTAACAATGTGCGAGGTTGAAATCGATGACACATGTTACCGGCAATCACACTGGACATACACTATGAACGGTTTAATGCAGATATCAAGGTAAGTCGCGATCTATACAATTCTAATACATTGCAATGTTTAAATTCATTCTTTCAGCAGCATATATATTCATTGACACGAACAACATGTTAAATTTATGACGTAGAAAAACCACCCTCCCCATCCATCATATTACAGCTTTAGAGCCCCCAGGTCTATTACCACACACACACACACACACACACACACACATATATATATATATATACACACACAGCTGACGATTACTCATATAAAGTGGACACCTTCCTGACAAAACTCGATGTATTGTGATAATAGAGCGACAATTTAATATATAGCGATCATATCAATGACTTCACTGGCAATGGTCAGGTGGGAGTTTCTTGTTGGGAGAAAGACAATACGCTTACTCCATTATTTGAAAACTGACTGCGATGTTATCTTAATACGTATATCTCTCCTTATCTCACTATCGTTCAGTCTGATCCATTTTGAATATTTTGATTGAAAGTTGAATTAAACTGGTTCTCAATCTGACGATGACGTTTATTTTTCAGTCGTCGAGGTTTCTCCATTAGATACAAGGTTTTATACTAATGATGTTTTGTATGTTTGTATCTTAAATACTATGACTCGTACCGCGCATACATATGTATAATTAGTTGAATATTTTAATGCCAGAACTCATAACATCAAAAAATATTTGAAAACTATCAGATTCATCTGAAACACGACAATTCTGTTGGGTTAATTGTTTCTTAACGATACCACGAAAATTCTCGACAAATATATATTAGCAGCAGAGAGGGTGAACAGACCATAGAATTCCGACAAAACAAATAAAACAAACAAATAAAATCATCTCGTAGAAAGGTCAAGATTTTTACAAATGAACTTTTCCTTGAGATGTTTTATTTCTGTAATGACCGATTGTACTAATAAAACCTCAGTTCGAAATAGTAGCTGAAAAAATAAAGTACTCTACGTGTTTATTTATTCTTGTTTATTTTTTTGACGACCAACGTTGGTAGGTACCCTCTCTGCTGCTATTAATTTACCACCATACCAAGTTTGATGAATATTTTTCAACGCGTTCTCGCTGTCGTTTTTCCTCATCTGTTTCATCTTCATCTGTTTCATCTTTATTTGTTCTATGTTTCAAGTAATATTCAAGTTCTGATGGTGGTTTTTCTATTTTTGGATTTATGTTCTTTCTTTTTCTGTAATAGTTCATCAAACTTCTGTATCGATCTCCACCGCAATTTTTACAAATCTGATATAATCCTCTAACGCCGTTGTTACATCCAACACAACTTCGTGGACCAGCATGAAGGTTTTTCTTTATAAGATAATTATGTTTTTTGCAATATTCTCCACGGCATTTTTTATTACATTTATCTGTTGTTCCTTGACGCAGCCACGCACAGTTGTTCATTATATTAATGATATCTATTTAATTCAATTTAATTTTATCATCACCCCTGTTACCCAAATATTTTATCAAGACCCACGCGATATCTTGTTCTTGGATCATGTAAATTTATTGTTATAAATCCATGTGGGGTAGCTTGCGCTCGTGAGAAGAAATATTTGAATTTAAGTATATCCATGTCACCACCACACCAAGTTTGATGAATATTTCGCAACGTGTGTGTGTCTACGCCATTAAACACAACTAAAATGTTGCAGTTGTCTCTGATCACCTTCGGAATTTGTGTGTATCGTTGAGTAACATAGATCACGTCTGTATTTTTATATCTACCTCGGGAAAATATTCTGGCTGGATTTGATTGTTTATCTAGCATCACATCGTCGTATACAACTAAATTATTAATAAATCCGTCTAAAACATCTACGGATGGTGCTTCATCAATATCGGTTATAAACTCTATAACATCATTATCTTCATCCAGTAATCGTGCGTTTTCATTGAAATCTTTAAGTACATCATAACATCGTTGATCATCAACGGATGGTGCTACTAAATATAATTTATCCCATTTCAGCCATCTCATTATCAGATTAAGTAATAATTGCGTCTTACCCGATCCAGATGGTCCTATGATAATCATTCTGATGGAATTCGGTAGCGCAGGATGGTGTTTAACTGGCTCTCGCTGCCGAGTTGCTGAGAAATCAATTATATCCATATATATTATAACATGAATTTATATTGTTTACGCTGTAAAGTTAAAACTCCAACTACTGATTTAGCTACGGTTATAACAAAAAACAAAAAAATAGCGTACGGTGGAAAATGTTCTATATGCGGTAGAAAGAAATTTTCATTTTTACCTAATAGGCGCGGTGGTGATATTGCTAATTTGATGTTAAAGTTTCCAGGTGCTCCATGGGCTAAATACAGTGGAGAAAAACATCTACCAGGATATAATTATTGCGGTCCTGGTACTCGACTCGATATCAGGCTCGATAATCAAGATCAACCAAAACCAGGCGAGGAACCAATAAATGCTATTGATCGAGCTTGTCATGTTCATGATGTTGCTTATAAAAGTCAAAATCTACAACATAGGCATATTGCAGATGTGAAATTAATTCATGCATTAAATTCTATAAAAAATAAAAATATTAGAGAATCATTAGCTAATTGGTTAGTAAGATCCTCGATGAAAGGTAAATTAGCGCTTTGGGCTGGTAATTAATAATGGAATTAATTTATTATTCACCAGTTGGATACTGGAGAGGCAAAGCAGCAATTGGTAAACTCACTGATGCAGCAGCGGTTAAACATTCTACTGCTAAAGCGTGGTTGTCCAGGCAGGCAATATGGCAAATTTATCTACCACGTCCTAAACGAATTCAGTACGCGTATTTCGATGTCAGTGTTCCTAATGAAGTTCATCAAGCTGATATTCTGTTTTTACCGCATGATACTGTGCGTAGAAAAACGTACAAGTACGCGTTAACCGTAGTTGATGTTGCAAGTAGATATAAAGAAGCAGAGTCGCTATCAGCGAAAACATCATCTGAAGTAGCCGATGCGTTTGAACGAATTTATCAACGAGGACTCGGACCACAAGGTGGTCTGCGATGGCCACAGCTACTACAGGTTGATCCTGGTAAGGAATTTCTTGGTCCAGTATCATCGCTGATGAAACGACATAATACCAAAATACGACGAGGTTATACTGCAATTCATCGTGATCAAGCAATTGTTGAGCGATTTAATCGAACACTTGCTGAGCGGTTATTTGGATATCAATACGCGAGGGAATTTATTCAGGATAAAAGATCTCGCGAATGGGTTGCAAGATTACCAAACGTGATAGCTGCATTAAATAATGAGATCGCACGAACAACCAACATGAAACCCATTAGCGCGGTCACAAAAAAAAATATACCAACACAACGAAAAGATGTTGGAAAACAAAAAATATTAGGTGATGTTACAGTCAGATATTTATATGAGCCTGCTGAACTTGAAGGTGGTAAACGAAGAGCAACTGATCCTATTTGGAGTGTTACCACACACAAAATATCTACCGTGACAAGATCCACTGGGAGAAACGCAGGCGTTTCCAGACCTGCAATCTACAGATTAGATTTAGCCGCTCCTCAACGTGGATTTACACGTGAACAACTACAAATAATTCCCGCGGATACACAACTACCACCGCGATCACTTCAGTGATTTCGATCACTTAACTAGCATCCAAGGCGCTAGCGCTAAGGGTGCCTGCACCCAAGGCGCCAGCGCCTCTACGTCGATTACACTCAAGACAGGTTAACATGGTATTTTCTCGTATATGACCGCGACTATTATCTTTTCTATCTACGGTAAATTGTCTTGAATCATTACTCGAATACCGCCATAACATTATACAATTACAACTGGCGCAATGATTGTTCTGCTGCTGTTTTAACTCAATAATAAATTCAACATCAAGATCAAAGTCGTGTTTATTTTTTTTATCAGATTGTTTGTATCCGATTAATTTTTTTCTTATTATATCATCATCGATGATGTTAAATTTATCAACGATTTCAGGAATTATGATTCTACGTAATTGAGATATATTTCTGACCCTCGATACCGCTAAATAAACTAAATTTGACCACTCGATGCGATCGTCTACAATCCAAACTCGTCTCTCAGAAATAGTTAATCCCTGAGACGAGTGGATTGTCATAGCGTATCCCAACACCCATGGAGATTTGTCAGCGTGTATTGCATCTTCGACCACACTGATATCAACGGCGACAATATCATTTAATACGAGATTCTGTTTCCTTGACTCTGTCAAGGGTCCTGGAATATCGACATTAATATTCTGTTTTCGTGTATCTGATGGTCTATAACACAACGGTACGGGTAATTCTGAGTATTTTTCTTTATGCAGCTGAAATAACTGCTGTTGTAAAGCGTCTCTGATTATTTTTCTACTTGCTACGATCAAATCGGTGGGTCTCCATAATTTCAAAAAATCACTCATTGATGTCTCTGAGATCACTCCACGTATTATTTCACACTGAATTTTGTTTGATTGTAATCTGATTAATTTTTTAAACTCCCTCAAATTTGCATCAAGAGCTCTATGATCATCATCTATTTCTTCGTAATAATCAACGAAATTTTTTAACCAATCATGTGGAGATGGTCCAACAAAAGGCGGCGGTTGACCATGATCGCCACACATTATTATAGCGGTATTTTTCGTCAACAACCAATCAAGAAACTTTTTTAATGTATCCAATGAGACCGTGCATATCTCATCCCAAATAATTATTTTAGGTATATATTTTTCTCCCATCCGTTCAGGAGTCCATGTATCTCCGCGCCACCGAAAGAAATTATGATACGTACACGATTGTACTTGCCGCTGTTTCATCTCACGTGCAAGTCTATGTGTGGGTGTCAGCACGATTATATCTGAATTTCTAAAAACATTAATCGTTCGAGTTGTTTTGCCGCATCCACCAGGTCCATTGAGATATACTGTCTTATATCTAGTTATTGGATCACTCAACGATGGTGCTTTCAACATTTCTGATATTGTATTACCCTTACGATAAAAATCTCTCATTGGAACATCTGCTGATTCTGCATAATTGTGTAATAGTTCCTTTTTTATTCTCCACGAACCCCATCGTTCATCATTACTTGTAAATTTCATAACAGGTTCTAAATATTTACTTGAAATATAAAACGAATCTGTTGCGACTCTGACTGCGGTCTCAGGAAATCTATTAATCATCGATAATAAATTTATAGAAACATAAGCCAACATGGAAGATCTTAGATGAGTATATTGTGGGGATACGTCATTTATGTAACTAACGATCGTACCTAATTTTGTTCCGTCGGATAAATAAACACTTTCTCGATTTACAAATATATTTTTCGCCGTTGTATCAGCGATTATAAAATCGTACTCGGCATCATCTAAAATTAATCGTGTGTGATGTCTTTTATAATCATATGCACCACCTTGAGTAAATTTACCTATAATTTTTCAACCGAGATCTTTTGCGGTTTTGAGTTTATTAGGAATATCATCTTCGGAAACATCAGGATATTTTTCCTTAAACTCGCTAATAACTTCAGAATCTGACATGGGCAACCAAACTTTGGTCTGTGCATGATATGATATAATTGCCTCACTGACCACCAACGATGTCAGTATCGCACAATCTAGCATATATCGTAATAAAACTATAGGTGCCCAACGTTTTTCACAAAAATGTCTACCAAACCAAACATAACAAATCTTGTGAAGATTTTCGTTAAACTCGAATGATTCAATACAGGCGAATCCAGTCAGATCAAAATCAGGTAATGGTCCATTAGTTGCCACTCCCGTCATCTCGTTTGTTGGGTGACCAAATCTTTCAAAGTACACAGAACAATCTCCGTATCCCAGAAAACTTCCTGGATAACATGCAACCATATCAACCGAAATAACATCATTGTAATTATATTTGGTATTCCATAATCCGCCATGTCCATATTCGACGCAACTTGCGCGTACGTCCTCGAGTAAATCAAATCGTGTTGGTTTCCATGAATTTCTTTCTCTAGCGAAATGAGCCGCAACAGATGGAACGGTAAAACAATTAGTTAGTAATTTGTCAGTATTTTCCGCGTGCTTGCGCTGTAAAAACGTCGCGAGATTTTTCATCTCGTCATGGAGGGATTCTGTGCGATATATTTCACCGTTCGGTTTGTCAAACTGATCAAATTCACCTTCCTCATTACTTTTAAATAACCATACCGATACAGGATCGGTTTTACTTATTTCGTTGATAAAATCAAACATATCTGTGGGGTAAAATCTAACAGTTCGATCACGTGGAAATATTGTTACTGCGTTAGTCCATGCGTGCGCGTTATGATCGATAATATTTATTGGAGCTCCTTTCGATTTATATTTCGATTGGTACAGAATTTCTCCCGTTATTGTCGCTACGGTTATTGGAAATTTTAATATTTTTCCTAACTCAGCAACATCTTTTATTGTAGCACCGGTATCCTTAACTGAATCAGCCCACGAGTTTATTTTTTCACGGCTTAAATCAGTTAATCCATTTCCACGCATCGCGTTTGTAAAGTGTTCTATTACTCGTTCGGCTACACAATTTAACCTTGAAAATTTCATCGGCGCTAGTTTATCAACGTTGGGTTTTTTATTTATCTCATAAATTCCATAAATAACCTCTGTTACAGGATACGCTCGCTCATAATACGGTTTGTCAATACCCGTCAGTAGACCCGGTCTGGAATTTCTACTTAATATGACAGTTTTATTATTGCCAAGGACAGGATCATATTTGTCACGGATAATCCAACTACCTGTTTCTGTTAATATAATAAATTTTACTCTGAAGAAATATTTTTGATTGCCCTCGTATTCAGCGATGTAGTTAATGATAGTTGCCGCTCGCTTGTCGTTCATTGTAGCGTCCGTGACTTTGTCGACACTGACTTTGTCAGCTTTCTTGACTCCGTCAAGGCGTATGATCTTGAACGTTGACCATGTATGAGATGCACCATTCGTGTAAAATTCTTTCTTGGCGTCGTGAATTTTCGAGATCAAACTTTTATTTTTCGGATCAACCAAATCTCGCACTGGCAAGTCAGAAGATAATCTGTCAAGGTTATATATTTAACAGGCCTAGTTTGGGATAATCTCTCAAACTCGTTCATATAATTAAAACAAATATTTAAAATAAAAAATATTTTATATATATATATATATATATATATATATATATATATATATATATATATATATATATATATATATATATACAATGTCTCAATACAGATGGTTGATGATCGGCTCAGTAAATCGATGCAACAGATCCTGCAGAAAGGAATTTTGTTGGATGCACTCACAAAACATACGACGAGGAAGTCTAGGACCAATATCATGTCTGCGGTGTGGTATTGGAGTGCGAGGAAAAACAGAATTATGTGGAAAGTGCGGCGGAAAACGGTTCAGAGAACTTAAAAGATATTATGACAAAAAAAATAATAGCGGTGAAAACACTATAAAATCCGTGGAGGATTATATATCAAGATTTCAGACAAACAATGATTTAAACAAATAATATTATTATAATGGAGCAAAATATATTTGTCCCACATCCTGTCATAACAAACTATGAATCAAATATTAATGGTATCATCAGACACTGCAAGTTGAAGAGACAAGTTGGTTGTATTAATAATCATGGTTATCTTAGATTTACAGTTGGGAAGAAACATTATCTATGTCATAGATTTACGTATGAATGTCATAATGGGATGATCAAAGACGGTCTTGTTATTGATCATATTGACGGGGATACTCAAAATAACTCCCTACACAACCTTCGAGTTGTCACTCGAAGCGTGAACTCTGCGTGTGGTAATACAGGAAGATGTAAGACAATCGGAAAGAGGGCGGTAATTTCCACAAACACAGAAACTGGTGAAGAAATAATATTGCGTTCAATATCTTCTGCTGCGAAATATTTTTATATTCACCCGCAATCAGTACAAAGAGTGGCAGAAAATATATATAAAACCGCTTTCTCGAAAAAATATAAACAGAAAATTACCTTTCAGTATCAATAATTATCATCACCACATTATTAACTATCATCACCACATTGAATTAATTTTTTTAATTTATGTCACAGTAGGTCCTTCATACACTCCATACACTACTGAATTTTTGATTATATAAAAGGGAGATTACTTTGTAATATATAGTTTTCTTCGTAGATTTTTTATTTTTTATGATCGTAATTAGTCAGTTTAACTAATTACATCGTAACTAATTACATCGTAACTAATTACTCGTAGAAGTATTATTTATGTTTTTTAAATATTTTCCCATCATACAACATTACGAGAAATCATGATAATGTTATTGATCCGCAAGGAAGCTGTGTAGGTACAGAACAGAAACCGTTGTCATGGTAATCGATCTGCAGGTGTGTTCATGCCACTGTTATTATTGATTCGCAGTCTGCTTAGGAAAACCGCTGTTTTATATTCAGAAACTGTTATTATTCAGAAACCGCTGTTTTATATTCAGAAACTGTTATTATTCAGAAACCGCTGTTTTATATTCAGAAACTGTTATTATTCAGAAACCGCTGTTTTAGTGTAAATATTGGTTCCTTAGCTATATAGCTTAACTATATATTAACTTCCGAAATATATGTTCGTAACAAGGTTTGATAGCTCAATCAGTATGGTATTGGACTGTGACGCTCGCGGTCCAGGATCGAACCCCTCATGGCTGACAATTTGTCGGTGGTGTGCGCATAATTGCGATTTTTATAATAATGGGGGAACCGCAAACCCCCCCCCCCCCGCTCAGCAAAATTCAACCACAATATTGACTTGTGGTTGATACATATTTTCGTATCACCCACTGGATTAATTATTGTGGGTGGGATTTTTGCTGAGCGTACATGTTTGTACTGTCCTTAGTTAAGTTATATGTTTGTGCCGTCCAATGCATACTCTGAGCTCGCTAATACACTCGATAGGGGCTCTTCATTCATAATCTGAGCTCGCTAATACACTCGATAGGGGCTCTTCATTCATTGTATATGTTGTACTGTCCCTGAAACATCCCGACGAACTCGCTAAACACTCGATAGGGGTTCTAGGGATATTTATTTTTTATTTTAAAGATTTATATATTATATAATGAACCATGAAAATATCAATGATGTAATTGTTGCTATTAAAAAATTGAAAAAAGATGGAATTAATATATCTGATGAACTTAATCCTGAAAAAATAGTTTCTGACTTTGAGATTTTACAAGAACGTAAAACCCAGGGGACACACACACTATCATCTGAATACAAGCTCATGAAACGGATTCAGGCGGCAATGTTTCAGTCGCTAGCTACCGTAGAAGATGATCATGTGAAGGAGTTCGTTCCTCTCTCTGCCGCCGTAGAAAGAATTAAGTCGTTATTATCCCACGAGTATGAGGCAAAGAAAACGATTAGTACCCGTATAAGACAATTAAGAAAAATTATGTTAGATCGTGAAACGATCCAGAGTAACTTCGTTACTGGTGAAACGATCCAGAGTAGTAATTCCGATGAAGATGACTGATATCTTTGATCAGAAATATTATTTCTGAATTTGATGGGTTAGTTGGTACTTAGATTTATGCAATTTATAACTCTGATTGGCTAGTTGGTACTCAGATTTATTTATTCATAATTTTGATGGGCTGCTTGGTACTCAGATTTATTTATTCATAATTTTCATGGGGTACTTGGTACTCAGATTTATTATTTACTGAATTAATTTGTTTTTTTACTGAAACTGTACAAATTTCTTAATTTTGACTACCATTTACCCCATCAAAAACATAAAATTGTGCAAATTTCTCAATTTTGACTACCATTTACCCCATCAAATTTACAAAATTGTACAAATTTCTTAATTTTACAAATTATTTATTTCTGAATTAATTTATTTATTTACTGAATTAATTTTTTTTTTTTTTACTAAAATCAAGAAAAATGCACGAATTACTTGATTCTGACGGGGTAGTTGGTAGTCAAAATCAAGTAATTCGTACATTTTTATGTTTCTGACGGGGTAGTTGGTAGTCAAAATCAAGTAATTCGTACATTTTTATGTTTCTAACGGGGTAGTTGGTAGTCAAAATCAAGTAATTCGTACAATTTCAGTAAAAAAATAATAAAAATCAGGAAAATTAATAAATCTTATTTTTTTTTGTGATAGAAATTTTAATTTTTACTTTCATCGACCAGCTTTTTTAGCTGCCTAGGCCGATTAATTTGTACCAAACACAAATTTGTGCTAGTAATAATAAAATATTTTTTTATTTATTTTTTTTAAGTTGATCGAATTTGAGTCTGATCTCTGTTACAAATGTTCTTCTAACTGTTAAGAAATTCTCGTGTGTAAAAAACCCTCCATTACATAAAAATCTACGATAAAAGTCTTACGACTTTACATACAGATTTATTACAAGTTCTTCTTCACGTATGTCAATTAAGCGATTAAGGTGGTCTGTGAGTTTAAAATTGATTCGTGTTAACATATTATTGTGACACCGCAAATACACAGGATTAGTTGGTTCTTGCACGATTAAACTTCCAGGGGGAACTTGTGGTGTGAACGTGTACAGGATGTATCCTTGTTGAGCTTGATTTGATCTTCCGAGATCTATTTGATAGCTGCCATCGATTACGTCACAAACCAGATTTGCTTCTTTTCCCGTTATTGATTTTATTCTACGTTGAAATTCCTCACTGATCTCTTCAATCTCATAACTGCCAGTTGGTATTCCAACAACAACCCAGTCAGGTGTTCCATCGGGTTTGTTCTTGTTAGCAAATACAAGCGAATTATTTGCTGGTGTACCATTAAATAATTTTGATCTGATATTTGGCCAGCTGTAATATACTCGTAATTGCGCTAGTGCTATTTCTTTTACTGGAATTGCAGTGGGAAAATTAACACTAAATTCAGGATTAATTGAACTTACCGAGATCATCGTTATCTTTGGAGGAGTTGTGTTGGTCACGATCTGCTGGAGTAATTCTGTCATTATTGATACTTGTATCTTTAATACCGATACCTTCGTCGTATATTTTGGTTATCATTGAAAATTCGAAATCAGATATAATTCCATCACTGAGACTTGCTGCTAACAACGAGGATAATTTCGAGTATGCTACCGTCGCTGTATGTAATTTTATTGTGTAATCGGATAATTTTTCGTTCGTGCAAGTACATATTTTTTTTGTGATGATATTAAGCACACCTGCAATAGTTGTTGCTGCTGAAATACAAATAGTTACAGCTACTGGTGCCATCGTTGTCAACGCTGATAATATTACACCGGTTCCAGCAACAACAGCGGATACTGAATAAACAATCACATCAACGATAACCAATCGTCGTCGATATTTTTTTACTTTTACTGTATATTGATCAGCTTGATCTTTTAGCGCCGCCTGCCATTCACGCGCTTGATTGTATCTGTATTGTGCACCGTCCATATATATTTTTATGCAGTAACCAATTGAGGTGTTTCAGCTACAAATTCCAAACACCACCAGTAAGATGTTGCGGTTAATTTCTTATCAGCTGCTTCCAGAATAAATATTTCTTCGTTTGCGCTATTTAATACAACAGATACAACCCCGGAAAACCTGTCGGTGGAATGACGCCATGGAAACGTTGTAAATATTTCAGATTTTGCAGCACTAAACACAGACAGCCTGTACACGCCAGTGACTGTTGCGGTATATTTGATAGTATTATTTTGCTGTGACCATGTTGCAAATCCCGATGATACCGTGCATACGATGTTTGTGATATGCCCGGGAGTTATTCCAGCTGGAATTTTAATCAAATTGGTTTTATTGATAATCTCAGGAATTCCCGCTATGATGTCTAGCTGTGTTCGTTTGATCGTGTCTAGGTTACTTTTGATATCAGAAAGTTTTATATCGATGACGGAAGGAGTTCCAAAGAATTTATTTATGGCATCCTCGGTTTTCTGAAAATTTCTTCGAAGCCTTGTAAACGCGCCCGTGTGAACGTCATACTCGGCCCGCAGCGTGGATAGTTTTCCATCCACGTCGTCGACGTATAGTTTGTTTGCGACGTCCTTGTCAGATTTTGGAGCTGTTACAGCTACTATTTTGTTTCAGTTCATGCTAAGTTCACCTGTCATTGTGTCACCGGTGTTTCTCACGCGATTAGCAACACTTTTTGCAATTTCATCTCTGATGGTTTTAAGTGACATACTTGAATCTCTGATTCTACCACCGTCAGTAAACACGGGAATATTATCCGTAACTGCACCGAGTACTCGTCGAACTATATCATTCCATTTGATATTGCTGGTTTTTAGTTTACCATATCGATCTTGAAAAATAACAACTTCATCTGGGTCAACTCCAGCCAGGTTCATGATATCAGCAAGGTCATCCTTAGTCGCATACTTCGACAGATCAACGTCGCCGGGCTTTTTCTTAACGCGTGAAGATCTTCCGTAGATGTCAACCATTATAACAAGACCCGTTGTTTAAAACGCCTTACGCGCAACAAATCGGTTGCTTGTATAATCGTGCACGACTTTATGTGGCGGCCTGGATGATTTTGATATAGCGTCGAGTACATTAATTACTTCACGGCCGCATATTGGCGGATCTGTCATTGTTTGTGTGGGTAGCGTTGAATACCAAACTCTGATTGTTGCGTGAAGTGGTGCGACATACTTGATAAATTCAACAGGTGGAGCTAACCCGTATGAATCAAAATAAACGATTCCACGTGGATCAACCGCGTATGATACCCAATGAGTACCAGGTCCGGAACGTTCATCGAGATTAATAATACCTGTTTCTAGTTTGTTTGGTTGTTTCGGTAATTGATCTCGCATAAAAACACCTCTAAAGGCAGATATTTTTAATTTTTTAGCGGCATTAAGTAAATCAAAATTTGATGCTGGAACGTCTAACGAAGTGATCCTGGAAGCCTTAGGCCTCTCCCCCAACGAGATCCTGGCAATCTTAAGCCGCGTCCCTTTTTTATGCTATATCGTCCACCAGTAATTTTATCAAAAATTTTTTTACCCGCCGCTTCAGCAGCACCTAACGCGGCCGCTTTTGCTACGGCTGGAGCAGCTGCAGCTATTAATGCCGGAATGGCCGCAAGAAGTGGAAATATACCACCCGTTTTAACTATGTCTTTGATGGCGCTCGGGGAGAGATGGAATTGAACTCCAGTTTTTGATTCCAGAGCTTTATTGAAATGTTTAACCTGATTATTTGTCAACGATAATTTGTTTGGACCACCACTAATATGATCTCGTTTTAGTGATATTTTAGTTCCGCATTTGTTGGCGGTTTTTGATTGAAGCTTTTTTACCTGACCGGGAGTCAGAGTAACATTAACATGACTGTACGACATTTTTATATAAATAATATTTTTTCTGAATAATTAAAGATTTTCCACTGGTGTATCAACAACTCTCATTCGACCACTACCACCTTCAAGTAACATGGCTTTGTCGCTAAGTACGACCGCGATCGCTCTGTATTCAACACCACCGGTATTTAATGTTGCTTTGAGATGTATATCAACGACAGATTGTTTTGATAGATCAAGATGTTCTAATGAAAAATAATAAATCGGGTACAAGTTTTTAGTATCATCCGTTTTTATAATTGCACCTTCTACCTCAAGAAAGGCATCAGCGGGTAAAAAGTATCTACTTGTGTCATGAACTTGTAGTTCAATTCTTCCACGTTGATCTGGTTGTTTTGCGTCATAGGAATAAAATTGATAATCACGTACCGATTCATCCTTAAAGACGGGTGCTTCCATGTCAAATGCTGTGTCGGATACGCGCTTGAACATTTTATTATAATTATTTTTCGTCTAACACGTTGATTACCGCTTTCGGGAAATTCCACCTCGGAAAGTTCCACCTCCGGATATCAAACTTGAGATATTATTTCCAGATTCACCGAGTCCTTGATCTGCTAACGCCGCTAGTTTTTGATTTGCAGCTTGATTTATTATTTTACTTACGTCTGCGGGCATCACCTCAGTACTTGCCAGTTTCACCGGTGGTTGTTGTTTTCGTCGCAATAATCGTGCTAGTCTTTCTTTGATCGCCGAGAACGCCTTACCAGCAACATTGACAATTGCACCAGGAGCTTTATCACGAACAATATCAATAGTCTTCATCGATAATTGTTTTGCTACAGGTGTTACTTTTGGAGCTATCCTTGTAAATAATCCCTGAATAACATCACCAAGTCCATTTCCGTAAATAACACTATAGATTGGTAATCGTGAGTTTACCGCTCTGACCTGTGCGGGTTTGCGATGATTATCATGCACAATCATCTTATTTTATTTACCATTTATCTAACAACTAGTCATCAACAAGTTCATCGATAAGTTCTCGGCAAACGCCGATATCCATGATACCACCTTGAAATAGTCGCCGACAAATATCAGCTGCTTCATTAATTATTTCTGGTGAATTATTTCCGGCACGTTTTCCTCCTATGAGAACTTCTAACCGTGACACGTCATTGATGATATTACCAGGACATAAACCAGATCCTGTTTTAGGTTCATCTTGGGGTGTTTTAAATACTGGTGGTTGCATTACCGGAGTAAGTACTTCAGTGGTGGCCGGGGGTGAGTCACTTCCTCGAAATCCATGTGGTGAATCTATCGGTGTAAATGTTATATCCGGCGCGGAAATTTTACGTAAAGGTGAAGAAATTTTCTTCGAGGAGGGTGATTTAAGTGACTCTTTAGCCCTTTTAATTTCCGACTTCAACCTTTGCTGCGGCGAAGAAGATTGCTGTTGTTCTATTTGTTGCAGAGGTGGAGGAAGCTGATACTGGGATAACTCTCCTTGTTTTTTTTGATCCAGTCTCTCTCTGTAAAGTCTTTTTACTTCTTCATTAAGTCTTTTAAATTCTGGACCTCTAGCTTGTTTTTTATTGTGATATACGCGATATATCCATTTAATGAAATTATCATCACCTATATTTTTATGAGAGGGGTTTAAAAAATTAGATTTATCAGATATATTATCCAATATCATCTCAGGTAATTCCTCTCTTTCAGTATTTCTAATAATATCAACAACTCCTTCTTTAAATCTTGCAATTAATTTTAAGTTCTCTCCTGCTGATTTGGATTTAGATGCAAGTTTTTCTCTCACATCGGCGACTTCAGTACGAAGTTCTCCAATACCTTCAAGTATTTCCTCACCAACAGGTGGAGGTTGAGCTGCAGCTATGTCAGTTGGAAGGTTTCGTAAAATCTTCTTTGCCTGTTTAGTTCTTCTCGCTATTTTTTCTGATACCGGAAGAAGATCTTCTTTGATGACAGTTGTAACTTTCTCAGTAGCTGCAGTGACGGGTTTAAATAGTTTTTTAGTTTCTTCTTCATACTCAACTTGTGCTTCTTGCTGCGCTTGTAGATTTTTTCTAAATGAGTCTCTGACAGGAAGAAATTTTTTAATTGCTTCTAATCGTTCTCGAGCTGTTCTTGCAGTATGAGATTCTGGATGTATCATTTTATTATAACATAATAATTTAATTAATATCAGCAGAAGAGGAGCAGCAGAGAGGGTACCTACCAACGTTGGTCGTCAAAAAAATAAACAAGAATAAATAAACACGTAGAGTACTTTATTTTTTCAGCTACTATTTCGAACTGAGGTTTTATTAGTACAATCGGTCATTACAGAAATAAAACATCTCAAGGAAAAGTTCATTTGTAAAAATCTTGACCTTTCTACGAGATGATTTTATTTGTTTGTTTTATTTGTTTTGTCGGAATTCTATGGTCTGTTCACCCTCTCTGCTGCTATATTATAATAAAAAGATAAGTAACACTATGTCAGGACGTACATACCACTGTGAAAAGTCTGACATACATATGTAAAATTAATAGAAATTCTGACATACATTTGTAAATTTAATAATCTGGAATATGTTCTGACGATAGGAGTGCTGGTTACACAACTATCTGAAATATATGTTATTGACTATTCAGTCTTTTCTGGAAACTCTGTGAAATTTAATTTCTGCACACATGAATCTGACCGACCTATCGTTGCTAGTTTTAGTTTCTGCCACAAAACTAAGCATATTTTACCTGTTGACAATATTACATTATCACAAACACCGATATGGCAAGTAAACAAAAAGTGGATTTTGTTAGCAATATCGGTACAGGTAAAGTTAAGGAGATGTTAAAGCTGATCAGGGATGCAAAGAATATTATATGATCCATATTGATTTTTGAGTTTATTAACTTTAATGCCATTTATCTTTTGCATACAGCGAACAGTCGCTTCATTTGTAATGCATTTGCATCATGTACGAATTCGTTACGATCCTCTGTAGTTCCGACAACCATGGATCTACACACGATTAATAGTTAAGTGGTCTGCGATTGAAAATCCAAAGCCGGAATCCTTGAGGTATTCCAGTTTCATACTGTAAGCACTTGGCTCGTGCAGCATTGGGTGAACCCAGCTATTTTGGAATAGCTACAGACAAAGTGAAGCCTCACTTGGGTAACGATGTACGTGATTATTACATAAACGAAAGCGGCACTGGATATTAGCCCTGTAGCAGCAGAGAGGGTGAACCGACTTCATTTTATAAGGGTTATTTTGGTGAACTAAGGCTTTTACAAAAAACGAAAAAATTACGCTGATAACGTGAAACCGAGGCTTTTAACTTTCCGAGAGTTTCCCCGGTGGTTAGCTTCCTGTTACTCTTTTTCGCTTCGTCGTTGCTACGTTGAGGCGTTATCGAGGTCGCATCCTCTCTGCTACTATTAATAAAAAAGTTGTATCAAATAATGACAAACCTCTGAGAATTTTATACAGCTAGATTAGCTCTAGAGCGACTAGAAGCAATTAAAAAATTTCTCCCCGTGAGAGATTCTTTCATGAAAAGCTACAGGAACGGCAAGAATCTCAAGCTGAAACGCAGAAGGCACAGAACAGTTATTTAGACCCGTTACTAAAGTTACTGAAAACGTTGTAACGGCCATTAAGGGGGATCTTTTTCCAGTATCAAAACAAACTGCTGAACAAACTGAAAAAATGGGAGCGAGAACCAAAAAAAACAAAAACGTTTTACGAGATCTCCCCGTTGATATAGCTGCCACCCGTGGATTAAGAAATACTTGAAGGTATTGGCAAAGTTCGTACTGAAATTGCCGACGTGGAAAAAGATCTTGCACCTAAACCTAGGGTAAGAAAAGAAAATATTGAATTAGCTGAAACATTTAACGAGGGTGTCATTGATGAACTTGAAAAGATTAAAGAAAATGAACTTCTTCGAGCTACGGTTAATAGATTTTCTCAAAAATCTAATATTTTAAAACCTGTGTGTGTTTCCATAAATAACACTACCTATGCTAAATGGATATATCGCTTGTATCATAACAAACCTCAGGCTAGAATTAGTGACAAAAAATATCGCAATTTTAGAGCAGAAATAGGTAAAATTGTTGCTGAGGAAATTTTACAGCATCATCAAGCACCCCCCCCCCATTCACCACCGCCACAACAACCTCCAACACTACAACAACAAATATCCCCAGCTGAAATGTATACTTACTATGCTCATCAGCGATTTGCTGTTAAAAATTCAAAAAATACAGCTAGTATTGCTGCGTTTGGGTATAACAACAGAAAAAATATTTAAAACCCGAATTTGACAAACCGGAGGTATTAAAACAAGGAAATGGGTTCCTTTAGTGCTTTCTGCTGCTGAAAACCTACCAGAGATTGACACAAATCATCCAAAATGGAATAGTTTTGTACAAGAAGTAAGAAAACAACGACGAAAGGAGAAGAAAGAAATGGAAGAAAAAAACCGCTCTCAACAACAGGAGGCTTCGTCACAACCACAATTGCAACTTCCTCCACCGCTGCGACAGATAGAACAACAGCGACAACAACAAACGGAAGATGAAGAATTTCTTATTGAACTGTTAGGAGAACCTCCGAAAACAGGAAGTGTTTTTTGTTGCTTGTCCTAACAATATCCTCGATGACGTGCAACGACTAGAAGTTCTCATAGGACGAAAACGAGCCGGTAATAATTCTCGGGAAATAATTAATGAAGCAGCTGATATTTGTCAACGAATATGTACAGGTGGTATCATGGATATTAACGTTTACCGGGAACTTATCGATTAAATCGTTGACGACCTTGCCTAAGTTATTAATTGTTACAATGATTATATAAATGGCAAGTAAAATAAGATGATCGTATACAATAGTCAGCGTGGACCTGTAATGGTCATAGTAATAAACTCACGATTACCAATATACAGAGCGATTTACGGAGATAGACTAGGTGATGTTGTTCGGGGATTATTCTGAAGGTTAGCCCCAAAAGTAGCACCTGTTGCAAAGCAATTATCGATGAAAGCTATTGACGTTGTCCGTGAAAAAGCTCCTGGTGTAATCATCAACGTTGCTGGTAATGCATTCTCGGCAATCAACGAAAGACTAGCACGATTAATACGCCGACCACAGGCGGTCCGACCACAACCAGTGAAATTACCAAGCACTGAAGTCATGACTGCAAATGTCAGCAAAATAATAAATCAAGCCGCAAATCAAAAACTAGAGACCTTGATTGATCATCGGAACAGTGAAGCAGAAAAGAATATTGTTTCAAGTTTGATATCAGGAAGCGGAGTTTCCCGAAGGAGGTAACCATCGTGTTAGACGAAAATGATTAAAATAAAAATGTTTAAACGTATATCCAACATTGCACTTGATATGGAAGCACCAGTCTCTAAAGATGAGTCTGTGCGCGATTATCAGTTTTATTCTTATGAAGCACGACTACCAAATCAGCGTGGAAGAATTGAATTACAAGTCCATGATACAAGCAGATACTTTTTACCCGCTGAGGCTTTTACTGAGGTAGAAGGTGAAATTAAAAAATCAGATGATACTGTATATGCAAATGAAGTACGAGTTGGTTTTGTCAACAACGGCATCATGGCATTATTTGATAGCGCCACTTATATGAGTGATGGAAAAAGCATCAAGACAACTCAGAAAGATGTTGACGTTGCTGCAACAATACTATGATTGGCAAGATACTCTAATGATTATACAAAATCAGCCGGCCCCACGATGATGTTCATGAAAGACAATTCTGACAACCGCGACGAGAATCAGTATAATATGAGATGGCCAAGAAATTTTGCCAATAACGCCGACGCAGATGTGAGGCCGGTGGTTCATGGTTCTAATCCAGAATTTAACCTAGGATTTGCAACACGCCGAGCAATGTTGCAGGTAGTTTGTAGAAATTTTTCAGAAATGTTAGAAAATTTATCTTTGGAGTTAAACACACAGTTGATCTTGTGAGAAAGACTACCGACGACGATGTATCTGGAGATCTATGGGTGATGGTGGTAAAGTAATACTGACAAAACGTTCCTTATGGATGCCGGTAATGACTCCACCGATCGCAGAAGAACAGCAGCTTTTATTTTTTATGATAAGTGGTAAATCACTAGTGTCATGGTTAACAACAACCATCGATATTATACAAACTGATATTAATGGGCAGTTTACGTGGCATATAGCTCCACAGCAAGGTGTTTCTTCACCATGACATATATTTGTTGCTTTTAAGAATTATTATCGATTAAACTCACAAACTCATACCCATATGATATTTGACAAGCTTGGTGTTACCGAGGTTTCTTTACTTATCAAGGGACAACAAGAAACGACAGAAAAAATACTACTGAATTACGAACAAAATCGTATAGCACGTGTATACCATCGGTTAATGACGTTTATGTGGCGCGATCAAAACGTAGATACCGGTTTACAAATCTCACAGTTTGATTTAAAAAATCGATATCCGATCTATTACTTTTCACAGGAGCATCTTGACCTATGCAGACAATCTGTCGCTGATATACACTTCAGAGCCAGCGTGAATACAGGTGGTGGTGTTAATTACAGAGCAATCACGGTTATACTCAGCGACAAGGCTATGGTACTTGAATGTGGTGGTGGAAAAATGCAAGTTGTTGATGCACCAGTGGAAAATCTTAATGTCTTACTTTAATCTATGTGATTTAGAAATACGAGAATAATCATAAAATGTCATCACATCATCATGTTAGTGTCATTATGACTCCTGGTCAGATTAAGAAACTTCAAACTGCGTCAGTTAAAAAAAACAAAACAACACTAACGCTAAAAAAACAGTCAGATTACAGGCGATCAAAATGAACTATCGTTGACAGGCCGCCAACTTAAACATCTTAATAAAGCCAAACTATCCCCATCCGGAATACGACTTGAATTTTCCGCCGGTGCCATCAGCGACGCAGTTAAGACAGGTGTTATATTTCCGCTTCTCGCTGCAATACCAGCATTGATAGCCGCTGCAGCTCCAGCCGTTGCAAAGTTGGCCACGTTAGGTGCCGTTGGAACCGCTGATGAAATGGCATTAAAAATAGCAACGGGAAAGGGTTTAAAACTTCCGGGATTTCATCGAAGAAAAGGTCTGAGACTTCCAGGAATACTTTCTTGAAAACCAGTGGTTTTACGCTCATGTCAAATTTTGATTTACTCGATGCGGCCAAGCAACTAAAAATAAAAAAAACCTTTCGAGGTATTTTTATGCGAGATAAATTACCACAACGACCAAACAATATTGAAACCGGTAGTTTTAATCTCGATAACACCACTGGGCCTGAACTCATTGCGGATCATACGCAATTGATCCCCGTGGAATTGTTTATTTCGATTCGTATGGGTTAGCTCCACCGCATGAATTTATACTCTATGTCACACCGCCGCAAGTGAACTTGTGCGTAGAAACCTGGTACTCAACGCTATCAACACAAACATTAACCGATCCACCAATATGTGGCCGTGAAGCAATTGCTGTGCTCGATGCTGTATCAAAATCATCGTTGCCACCTGACAAAGTCGTTTCTAATTATACAAGTCAACAGTTTGAGAAATCATTGATTTAGATCACCATTTGGAAAAAACGACGAAGAAAATAATGATAGATATTTACGGAAGATCCCTTGGAGATACTACTGCGAGTAACAAAATGTTCGACGTAATAGATTTGTCAAATTACGCGACAAAGGACGAACCTCTCTGGAGTTGACCGAGATGAATTTGTTGTCTTTCAGGACAAATACGGCGTTTTAAAAACGAGTAATATAAAAAAGAATGATATAGTTCGTAGAGTTCTCGGTGCTACCACGGATACCGCTCCAGTATTTACTGACAGGGTAGAATCAGAGATTCAAATATATCGTTTACAACCATCAGAGATGAAATTGCAAGAAGCGTTGCTAATCGTTTGAAGAATACCGGTGACACAATGACAGGTGGACTCAGCATAAACGGAAATAAAATAAGAGATCCAACATCCGACGAAGATGCGGGAACAAAAAAATACGTGGACAACTTAGATGGTAAATTATCCACGCTGCGAGCCGAGTACGACGTTCATGTAAATGTGTTCACGAATCTTCGTAGAAACTTTAGAAAACTTAATGAAATCGCAGATGATTTCTTTGGCACCCCGTTGACAGTTGACGTAACACTCTCTGATGTCAAGACGAATATTGAAAAGATTAACAAACCACTAGAAGATGTCATAAGTGAGATTCCTGAAATCGTTAACAAAATTAATCTGATTAAAATTCCTCACAAACAGATCACCAATATAGTATACACAGTGTCATATCAGGGTTCTCGACATGGTCACAGCAAAATAATACTATCAAACATACCGCAGAAGTCACTGATGTACACAGGTTGTCTGTGTTTAGCGCTGAAAAATTTAGTATATACACTACATATCTCTGGCGGCATTCAACCGATAAGTTTTCCGGGGTTGTGTCTATTGTGTTAAATAGCGGAGACGAAGAAACATTTATACTGGAAGCAGCTGATAATAAATTAACAGCAACATCTTACTGGTGGTGTCTGGAATTTGTTGCTGAAACGCCTCAATTGGTTACTGTGTAAAATATAATGGACGTTCAAAAAATTTTAGATATGATCAAGTACGTGATTGGCAAATAACGTTGAAAACCATCATTGACAATTATACAACGAAAGTAAAAAAAACGCCGAAGACGTGCATTTCTCATTGATGTTATTGTGTACTCGGTATCCACACTCGTTGCGTCCACCGGTGAGGTGTTATCAGCGCTAACACCAGTGACAATAGCAGTAGCAGTGACAATGTGTGTTTCATCATCGGTGACCATTGTTGGGGTTTTTAATATTATCGCGAAAAAGATATCCACGTGCACGAGCACATCGATCAGAGGTGTTTTAGGATAGACTAAAGTT
The DNA here is from genome assembly GCA_028554795.2 of Sinohyriopsis cumingii. Taxonomy (NCBI): domain Eukaryota; kingdom Metazoa; phylum Mollusca; class Bivalvia; order Unionida; family Unionidae; genus Sinohyriopsis; species Sinohyriopsis cumingii. The sequence goes on along the minus strand of CM068832.1, from coordinate 67,690,673 downwards.
GCTCCACTGATACCTACACCAACACTCGAGGCAACACGGGCTGATTTTACTTCGAATAAACGCTCGTATCATGAAATTACTCGAATATAAGTAAATGGATATGGAATGAAAACAAGGTTGGGATCGGCGGAACAGTTTTGAAGTAGTAAATGGTGAATATTTGAATTTATTCATTACTGAAGTAGGCAGTCTAAGAAAAGCGGGATTTTTTGAAATAGGCATTGAAGAAACTATTAGTAGTATAAATAATGAAAATAAACAACAACAGAAAAATTTACTTCAGCGTTTTACAGATTATCATTTTCATTTTACATCTACGCGAGATGAAATTATCGAATAAATAGAAATTAGTTTTTGAAGCATCAGGTGAAAACAGAACTTTTTCATGATAAACATAAAATAACAGAAGCAGATCTATTAACATTTGAATTCCCCGGTTATAACCAAGACGAATTAAGAAAATCCGTCAAAGATATAATCGATGAGTTCTTTCCTAAAATATTCGCTGAGTGGAGAAAAATAACACCACAGCAGGATAACATTCTCAGATACAATAATGAACAAAACGGTGAAGGCCGTCATAACTCACCGGGAATTGTAAATATAACCTCAACGATCGCAGTCAACCTTATTTATGATTCAACTGATGGAAGTTATCAAACAAACACCGACATATCAAGTCAAGCACAGCAAGGATAAATTCTGTATACTTTTACACCGCAAGTCCCACCTGGATCTCTCATTGTGTAAGAACCGATCAATCCGTTCTATCTATGATGTCATAATCCGCTGTTATCAAAAATGAATTTCAAACTAACTGACCAGAGCAATAACTTGATTGACCTTCGTGGAGCGACTCTGAGTCTGAATTTATATGTGAAATCCTAAAAATCTACTATTTTCGAGGATTTTCAATCGTATAGTGTTGCTTCCCCTTATCAAGGACAAAAAGAACAACACATACTTTAAAAATACCACTTACGCGTGATACACATTAAAAACAGTGGAAAAAAAACCGTCCTTGTCCTTGATAAAATCATTGGGGTGGATATTATTTTACTGACAAATCGACTAAAATCAGTGAGAGAAATACTAAAATATGGTACTTTATATTTCATCTCCACGAATGATTCTAACTTTCATTTTCATTACCACTGACAGTTTCTGATATAATTTTTCTTAATTGTCTTATGCGAGTATTGATTGTCTTTTTGCCTCATATTCACAGTTCTAATCTATTTTTTACTACGAGAGAGAGAGAGAGAGAGGGGGACGAATTATCTCACCCCATTTTATTTTACTGTAGCTAACGATTGAAACTTGTAATCCGATGGTAGCGTGTATCCACCATCATATCAACGTTCTTGTAATGTTTCAAAATCAGAAATAATTTTTTCAGGATTTAGTTCATGAGATATATTTATGCCGCCTTTTCCTATTTTTTAATAGCAGAAATAATATCATTGATATTTTCATAATTCATTATATAGTATATAATTTTTCTTTAAATTATATTTCTCAACCATATGATATAATGCAATTGTGTAAAACGCAACCTCTAAATTACTGAAGAAAATATTTCACTTACCTTTACCAACTTCAGTCCGGACCGATAGAAAAATTTCCGTCATTTTTATATACGGATGTTTCCAGTGATCTACGCGAGTCATTTTGGCAATTCATATGATCAGTTGTTGGGGGAACATACGCGATGAGATATTTTGGGAATTCATATGATTCACTGGAAGCACCTGTGTATGGCTATAAAAGACGGAGAATCGCGACTTCTTGGTCAGTCCGGACTGAAGTTGGCAGAGATAAGTGAAATATTTTCTGTCAATTATCACGTAGACATTTACATTGTATGCTCTCGACTGCAAATGACAAAAATAAGTCAGCAACAAACGAGGTAACTGCTTAATTAATCTACCGGAGAAAACTTAGCCTGACGGAGTTATCTCCATAGATTTTTATCAAGGACATTGTCCATATCTAACACAACGGGATATACTCACACACAATTTTATGTTTGTACCTTTTTGAGTAAGCTGAATCATATATTTTATTTGCCACTTGTTGTACTGAAGGTGCACAAATATCAAAATACTTGGCAGCTGCATTTATTGATGGAAATATTTTCTCACCAGCTTCTATATTTATGGATTTAACGGCCTTATGAGTTTTATTATACTTTCCAGAATTCCCCAGCCTACAATTCTCGCTCTGTGTAATAGCTAAAAGGTTATTCAAAGAGTTATTGTGCTTTTGCCGTCAATACGATCGATCACAAGACCGTCTTTGATCACCCCAAAGTAACACTCGTATATAAATTTATGCGAGAGATACTTCTTCCCCAAGCTATGAACACTAAATGACCATGATTATTAACAACACCAACTGGTTGCTTTAGTCGACAGTGTCTGATTACACCATCACGAGATGCTTCATAATTCTTAATGTTAGGATGACTGACAAATTCATTTTGCTCCATTATATATAATATTTTTTGTCTAAATTATCATTTGCTTTACAAATCTGGCTATTTAATCATCAGGTTTTTTATATAACCTTTTTATCAAGGGAAGGGTCCTTGACAGAGTCGTTATTTTTTATCATAATATCGTTTTAGTTCTATATATCTTTTACTACCACATTGCACATACAACAGCGTTTTCCCTCTAACGCCAACACCACACCGTAAGCAGGGTTTTGGACCAAGACTCACTCTTCTTACACTTTGCACAATATGCCCGCATAAATCATTTACGCAAAATGTGTTACAAGTAGTTGAAGACCCTATCATCAACCACTTAAACTGATTCCTTATTTGAGTCATTGTATATAGAATATTTTTTATTTAAATACTTGTCTAAAATATAATATGTAAGAATTTGAGAGATTATCCACAATCGAGCCCTGGAAAACTTCGTTTCCTGAATCCAGATTCGATCTTGACAGAAGAACCCCTGACTTGCGAAGGCGAGCTCTGGCTGATCCGAGGAATAATCTGATTAATAATATTCGGAATGATAACAAAAGAAATCGTTCCCTGTTATCCGGGAAGATTTCTTGGTTACGGAGAGTGTTCTGGATATTTTAAAAGATTTGGACACACCACAAACGAAATGACTAGAGTATCGATAAATGGACCACTAACCGATTTTGATCAAATTGCTCGTATTGTATCATTCGAGTTTGGTGAAGGTCTTCATCTGATCTGTTATGTTTGGTTTGGTAGACATTTTTCAGAAACACTTTGGGCACCATTGGTGCTGTTACGTTATATGCTTGATTGTAAAATACTAATATCGTTGATTGTAAGTGAGGCATTTATATTATACCGTCCTCAGACCGAAGTTTGGTTAGCACAACCTGATGATGATAAAACCGCAACAGATCTCGGTAGAAGAATAATCGGTAAATTTACCCAAGGCGTGGCATTAAATCATAAACGACATTATGCACGATTAATTCTAGATAATGCTGAATATGATTTTATAATCGCCGATGCAACGAAGAGAGATATATTTGTATGTCGAGAAAACGCTAACTTGTCTAACGGAACACGAATAGTTACAATTGTTGGTTATATTGATGGTGAGTCACCTCAGTTTACTCACATAAGGTCTTCAATGCTTGCTTATGTTTCTATACATTTATTATCGATGATAAATATATTCCCTACCAAAGCGGCCAGAGTTGCTACGGATTCATTTGATATCGAACAAAAATATACATAATTACTGACTCAATTTACAAGTACTGATGCACCATGGGGTGAATGGAGAATAAAACAAGAAATGTTATATAATTATTCTGAATCCGCAGATGTTAAAATCAGATATATTTATTACCAAAAAAATCTAATATCAGAATTATCGTCTGCGGCATCCGTGTATGATCCAGTATCCAGACACAAGACGGCCTATTTAAACGGACCGGGGGGTTCCAGTACAACAACGCGAGTTATTGAATTATTTCGACAGAATTCAGATGATATGGTTGTTTTAACATCTACACAGAGACTCGCAAGAGAAATGAGAGAACGAGGAGTGCAATCATGTACTTATCATAGCTTTGTCGATGGAAGGGAGACGCATGGACTCCTCATCGAACTGGAGAGAAATATATTCCAAAGTACATCATTTGGGATGAAATATGTACAGTATTGCTAGATACATTAAAATGTTTCTCGATTGGCTGTTATTGAAAAATACAGCTGTGATAATGTGCTGCGATCATGGCTAACTACCGCCGTTTCTTGGGTTATCTCCGCATGGGTGGCTAAAGAATTTTGTGGAATATTACGAGATAACTGATGATCATAGATATCTTGATGTAGAATTAAGGGAGTTTGAGAAATTATTCAGACTACAACCGAATAAAATTCAATGTGAATAATGCGTAAAATAATTTCAGAAACTTCTATGAACGATTTTCTGCAAGTGTGGAGACCAAATGATTTAATAGTAGCAAGTAGAAAGATAGTTCGTGATGCACTTCAACAGCGGTTAGTTCAGTTGCATAAAGAAAAAATTTCAGATCTACGTGTACCATTGTGTTATAGATCAGCTGTTACACGACGACAGAATATCGACGTTGATGTACCAGGACAGACTGAGAAACAAAATCTCGTATTACATGACGTTGTCGCAGTTTATGTCCTTGTTGTTGAGGATGCGCTGAGCGCGGATAAATCCCCGTGGACACTAATATACGCAATGAGAATTCATTCATCTCAAGAGTTAACCATCTCTGATACGCGAGTTTGGATTGTCGTGTCGAATGGTCCAACTTAGTTTATCTCACAGTGTCTCGAGTCAGAAGAATATCTCATCTGCGGAGAATTGTCATAGACGTTACAGAAAAACCGTCAATAATGTCCTCGATGACAGTGATATAGTAAGGAAAGAATTAGCTGGTTATAAACAAAGTGACAAAAGAAAGAAACGCGACTTTGATCGCAATGTCGAATTTATCATAGCGCTAAAACAGGAGTAGAATAATCATTGTACAAATTGTGATTGTATAATGTTGTGGCGATATTCAAATAATGATCCAAGACAATTTGCCGTGGATAGAAAAGATAGTAGACTTGGTCGTACGCGCAAAATTGTGATGCTGACCTGTCTTGAATGTAATCGGCGTAGAGGTGCTAGTTAAGTGATCGCGGTTGTAATTGTGTATCTTCAGGAATTATTTGTAATTGTTCGCTTGTAAATATACGCTGAGGAGGAGTTGAATCTAATCTGTTGATTAGGGGTCTACCCGTGGATCTTACCATGCTGGAAATTGCATGTGTCGTAATGCTCCAGATAGGATCGGTTGGTCTTCTTTTGCCACCTTCAAGTTTACCGGGTTCATATAAATATATTACAGTCACATTACCCAATATTGGCTGTTTGAAAAATCACGTCGTTGTACGGGTATATGTTTTTTATGATCGCGCTAATATGTTTCATAGAAGTTGTTCGAGTAATTTCATTATTTAATGCAGCTATCACACTTGGTAATCTTGCAACTGATATCCAAATAACCGCTCAGCAAGTGTTCGATTAAATCGTTCGACAATTGCCTGATCACGATGAATTGCAGTATGTCCTCGTCTGATTTTGACATTATGTTTTTTCACCAGAGATGATACTGCGCCCTGAATTTCTTTGCCAGGATCAGCTTGTAACAGCTGTGACTGTTGCAAGGGTCCACGTCGACGAATTCGTTCAAACGCAGAAGCTACTTCAGTTGCTGTCTTTGTTGATAACGTCTCTGCTTCTTTATATCTACTAGCAACATCAACGACAGTTAACGCATATTTGTACGTTAATCAACGTCTTCCAATATTAATAGTATCATGTGGTAAAAATAAAATATCAGCCTGATGATCTTCATTAGAAATGCTAACATCAAAATGTGCGTACTGAATTGTTTCAGGCGGTGGTAGTTAAATTTGCCATATTGCCTATCGATCTAACCATACTAATCGCTGCTCTATTCCTCCAATATCCCCTTGGACTATAATAAATCGACTCAGTTATAATAATAATCGGTTGATTAATTGCTGGCTCCTAATGCTAGTTTGCCTTTCATCGCAGATCTCACCAACGAATTAGCTAATGATTCTTTGAAAGATTTATTTTTTATGAAATTTAGCGCATGAATTAATTTTACATATGCGATATGTCTATCTTGTAGGTTTTTACTTTCATAAGCTACATTATGAGCGTGACACTTTTTATCAATAGCGTTTACTGGATGCCGGGTTTTGGTTGATCATGGTGATCAAGTCGGATATCAAGTCGAGTACCAGGACCACAGTAATTATATCCTGGAAGATGATTTTCTCCTGAGTATTTAGCCCATGGAGTTCCTGGCAACTTTGTTAACTGGACGGCAATATTATCTCCTTTTTTTAATACTGTTTGGATTAGAAATGAATTAAAAAAATTTGTGCCACATCATTCACACTTACCTGTAACTACTGATGTGTTCTTTATTGTTGTAATACTTGTCAATCCGTTTGTGGGAGTACGCGCTCTGCATTTCACACAATATAAATCCATATTATTTATTATATTTCTACATCACGGATGTAATTGATTTCTCAGCGACACGAAAGCAGGAGCCAGTCAACCATCATCCAGCATTACCAAATTCTGTCCGAATGATTATAATTGGACCATTAAGGTCTGGTAAGACACAACTGTTACTTAATTTGATAATGAGATGGTTAAGCTGGGATAAGTTTTTATTTAGTAGCTACGTCTGTAGATGACCAGCGATGCCATGATGTACTGAAAGACTTTAATGAAAACGCAAAATTGTTGGATGAAAACGGTGATAATGTTATTGAATTTATTACTGATATAGGTGAAGCGCCATCCGTAGATGACCTCGATGGGTTTATTAATAACTTAGTTGTATACGATGATGTGATGCTGGACAAACAGTCAAATCCAGCTAGAATATTCTTGCGCGATAGACATAAAAACACAGATGTGATTTATGTAACCCAGCGGTATACACAAATGCCTAAAGTAATTAGAGATAACTGCAATATTCCTGCTGTGTTTAATGGTGTTGATACACGTACGTTGCGAAATATTCATCAGACTTGGTGCAGCGGAGATATGGTCATAATTAAGTTTAGAAATTTGTGTAGTCAGGCTCAGTCAACCCCGCATGGATTTATTACAATAAACTTACATGACCCCCGATCTCATTATCGTATACGTCTTCATAATTTTTTGGGATAGCAGCGGAGAGGGTGCGACCTCAATAACGCGTCAACTTAGTAAAACTTACGATATGTTTTTCGTAAACGATGACGCGAAAAAAGGTAACAGGAGGCTAACACCCAGGGAGACTCTCGCAAAGTTATAAGCCGCTGTTTCACGTTATCAGCGTACTTGTTTTTTCGTTTTTTGTATAAGCCTTAGTTTACCAAAATAACGCTTATAAAATGAGATCGTTTCACCCTCTCTGCTGCTCCTGTCGAATACTCTTTCGTTCCAACATTTATATTTACACGGAGCATACTAATTGTATCGCGTACCTACTACCCTGTCATTTTAACAGTCTTATATCCCTTCATCTCTGCGTCAACACATACTCGAGTTGACAAGTAATGATCATTTACTTTTACCATGTTCCGTGAAACCCAACCTTAATGTTAAAACTTGAATTGTTAATGAGGGAATCGTAGCAAGTTGACTTCCCTTTTAACAGATAGGTGGCAGCATAGAAAAATGCAGTCCAATAATGCTTCCTGTTTACTGCCTGCTTAACAAACAAGCAAATATAAAATTGATAGCATGTTCATTCCGCTTGTACGAACTGTCTCAATCGTACGGATCGTGGATTTTATTGACGGTGTTAGAAAACAGTAGCTAAGTTATCTCGGCTGAAGAAGGAGTTACTCAATAGGACGACAAATATTTAGCATGCTTTGTGATATTGTTGTCGAAAAGGGAAAATTACATTTTCTCATGTCTGCATAAAAATGGAATACTCGTCATTTAAAAAAAAATTAAATTGGCGATTCTTTTTCTGTAATTATTTTTCAACAGATTCATATCCCTAAAATCAATACATTTATATAATTCACAGACTATTCAGTAATTTGTTATGAAAAATTCTTTAGATAGTTACTTTGTGGGATAATTTAGTGAAAATTCTAAACTTACTTAGAAATGATTTTCGCTGTTTAGTTTAGAATTATTCCAAATTCTCTTTATTCAGGTAATATTATAGCCGCATTGCAGTCAACTATAACTGTTCTTGTTCTCGGGTTGGAGGCACATGACAGTAGGTTTGTTCAAAGATGTCATACTTAACAAATATTTTTACAAGTCATATAAATGAAGAAAAAACGTTTAATGAGTTATTGCTGTTCTCCTCCAGAAAGCATTTTTCAGTTAAAACATCAGTATTATATGTATCCTATTTAAAATGGTGTTAATCTCATAATAAACCCATACATGGCTGAGAGAGAGAGAGAGAGAGAGAGAGAGAGAGAGAGAGAGAGAGAGTGAAAGAGAGATGTAGAAATGTTTGCGTGTGTGCAATGGTATAAGTCAGATTTGCTACAGGTGAAATGTTTCATTTTTACCAGATCTCTTTTTATACACAATAATAATAATAATAATAATAATAATAATAATGATAATAATAATAATAATAATGACTTTGTATAGCGCCTACTCTTTAGAAGCTATAAGCGTTATACAACATTAGACAATACATATAACATAAAAACATATACAATGATATTATTACAAAAAAACAAACACCATGAAATTAAAAAACATAAAGCAACATGCTGAAAATATTTTAGGTTGGGAACATTATTAGGTCTTTCAGTTTGTTCTTGCAGGCGAAAAGAGTGAGTTTAAATAGTACTCTTGAATGCGATCACTGTGGCTTTGTGTCTAAGTTCAGTGGGCAATTAATTCCACGTTGCTGCAAAATAACGTTGTCCATACGACTTCGTTTTCGTAGTGGGAATACTGAATATACGATTGTCAGAAGAGGAGCGTAAGTTTCGTCCTGGTGTCTACACATGGGTGAGGTTGGATAGGTATGTTTGACTGGAGTCCGTCATTGAAACGTAGCACAGAGAACAAATTTTGTGTTTGAATCTGTATCGAATGGATAGCTAGTGTAGGGTGCAGAGCAGCGGGGCAGGTGTGCTCTGATCATTGTACTCTAAGTATGATCCGAGCAGCTGTGTTTTGAACTTTTTTGCAGTTTCTGAAGTAGATACTGAGATAGATCATGCATAATTGAGTTACTACAGTCCAGTCTTGAAAGTACTAATAAACATACAAGTGTTTTAGTGGCATCAAATGAAAGATATTTGCGAATGGAGCTGATGCGTCTCACCTCAAGATATGCAGCCTTGCATATGTTCATGATATGTTGGTGCAACGTGAGAATACTGTCAAAAGTGACACCTAGGTTATCTACTGACTGTGAGTTTAATGTTGGTGATACTGATATCACAACATATTACTTCGGAGAGACAAAAGGAGAAAGATAATCATGGCCTATGTAAATTATCATGATCTTGTTAAATTATCATGGCTTTTTAAATTATCATGGACTATTTAAATTATCATGGTCTATTTAAATCATCATGGACTATTGAAATTATCATGGTCTATTTAAATTATCATGGCCTACATATATTATCATGATCTTTTTAAATTATCGTGGTCTATTTAAATTATCATGGATTATTTAAATTATCATGGTCTATTTAAATTATCATCTTCTATTTAAATTAACATGGTTTTTTAAATTATCATGGCCTATTTAAATTATCATGGTCTATTTAAATTATCATTGTCTCTTTAGATTATCATTGTCTTTTTAAATTATCATGGTCTATTTCAATTATCGTGACCTATATAAATTATCATGGTCTTTTCACCTATCATGTTATATTTAAGTTATCATGGTCTATTTAAATCGTACTATTTAAATTATCATGGTCTATTTAATGTTTTAGGGTTCTTAGTGTGATTTCAGTTTTGCAGTGAAGGTTTTTAGAATGTAATGATTTAAAAAATCGTATTGCGCTTTGTCACAATACAACATATGATGTAATATTTCAAAAGGGGATTCTTTCTGTCACACACACAAATACACACATACACAAACCTGTTCATTGATGCATGAATCGTTTATTTGTACTAGATCTGACTCTGTCCTTTGATGAAATTATGACAAATTTCAGTCTATTTGCTTCCCCGTGACTATTTAATTCAAATTTCTTTACCATATAATGCAATAGATTCAAAATTTTTGTTTAAAGTTGAAATACGACACTGTTCGCTCTGTTGCTTTGCATTTATGTGTTTGTCTTATAATGAATTAATATAAATAATAAAACAACAAGTTTTTCTTTTGTATTTATTAATAAAGTTCTTTAGTTTATGTTCTGAACTGTAAAACTGCAACATGTTATTTACAGTTTTAGTTTATGACATTTTCATTAGGCCACACTAATCAGATTTTCACTACGCCACACTAATCGGATTTTCACTAGGCCAAACTAATCAGATTTTCACTAGGCCACACTAATCAGATTTTCACATAGGCCACACTAATCAGATTTTCACTAGGCCACACTAATTAGATTTTCACTAGGCCACATTAACCAGATTTTGACTACGCCACACTAATCTGACTTTCACTAAGTCACAGCAATCAATAGGTTTTATTTTTTGTTAAGCCACACAAATCACGAGATTTTCACTGAGCCTCACTAAACACTAATCACGATATTTTCAGCAAGCCATGCTGTCAGAGGATACGAAAATAAAGTTAATCAGATTATGAGTTTAATGCATAATAGGTTGGCGCTAAAGTTTGGATGTTTTAGATACACATGGACTCTCATTAATGCGACTCGTTCCTGGTCTAAAATGGAATTGAAATTTGTTTGGAATATCTTACGTCTGGTACGAATATGGAATGGAGTTGTCTTGATAATTGTTTCTATCGGACTTTGTCAGACGTTCACAGTTTATAGGAGCTGTCAAGATGTTTTGAATGACCTTGGAGAAAATGCTACGGATGGGGAATACGTGCTGTACTTAATGCAAGGAGGACAAGATGTAGGGGTGATAATTTACTGTTATGGTAAGAATGCAATGCTTATTATTAGTACAGCTAATTCAATTCTTATGAAACGTAGTGTATTTATGTTTCTTTTATGTTTGACCAAAGTCTACTTACAATTTTCTTTAAACAAAATAACCAAACTCTATCACTGATATTAGTATTGTCACTCGCCTGAGATTTCAAAACTAATCATTAACTTAAAAATTTATTTGTTTTTTCTTCGCCATCCGTGTTTTTATGAGCCAATTATTCCGTTTGTCTTTTGGGATAATTTCTATTTTTCTCAATAGCAAGTTCTTACATTATATTCTGTAGTTTGTGTCATATAGAACGAGTACAAGCTACACGTACATTCTTAGGTAAATGGAAGGGGTTAATTTTAATAACATAAGTAGCTTTACGTTATATGCTGTATTGTGTATCATATAGGACCAGTCCATGCCTACGCGTACATCCTTAGGTCAATGGAAGAGGTCAGTGTTCATAACAGAAGTAGTTTTTAAAGGATATAATTTAAAGCATAAAGTTGACATGGTAATCTCGTGAAGTACATCTGTAAATCAATGTGTGAGAATACACAAAGAACATTTTCTTATCTTACGTTAATACCGGATGCATTACATCTTCTTGTGCCAAAAACATATTTTAACGAGTGGCGATTTCAAGGGATACAATACAGAGTTTTTGGTAGCGTGAGAATCATTACATCCAGTATTGTCCCAGGAAAAGAAAATTGTATATTCATTATATACCTAGAAGATAAACTCACCCTCCGGAAGAACACATTCAACCCAACCACCTCCCTATTGTAGTAAATTGACCTCAATTTCATAAGCTGATCGTATAATTACACATGACGTAAGAAAGCGATAGGATTGGGTTGACCTAATTTGTAGCAGTAACTACATTTGTGTCATTTTTTAAACTAATAGACCCTATCTGAATACAATGCAAGTCCGATTCAGCGATGAGTCAAATCAGGTTCGTGGTTGTGAAGGAAGAAAGGGTCAATAACTTCAGAAAGAAAAGAGAGCCTGGTTAAATTTCTTTATAAAAAAATAAATTTCCATGTTTGAAATGTGAGGCAGTTTCTGTTTATTTGTATTAGTTCACAAAATACTCGTTTTTATTGCTGCAAGTACAAATTTTATAGCCACACACAAGCAAGTGTCGCATGACATGATGGGAAATTTCACGTGTTCACACTTTCGTAAATATGGATAAATGTCTCAGATGTAAAAATATAGTAATGCCAACATATGAAAGCATTTCGCCAAAAGTCTCCATATTTCACATACTTTATAATAATACTGATAATGAAGGTTAAGAAACTTCTGAGCACGGAGCCGCTCGCCATTACAGATCATTGTGTCTGCGTGGGTACCAGTAGCGGCTCAGCGAATCTGGTCGCTTCTCGTAAGCAAATGGCTCATGCTGTGCTTTTCCTTGATTTTTCCTTGAACAAATGGATTTTGCCGCCATGTATAGTCTGACGTGTTCTGAAAAATAGTGCTAAACCCTCAAAACAAAACAATCTTTATTATTTTAGTTCCAGTTGCAAAAATCAATTATATACACATATACATATATACACATCTACGTATGTGCTTATACATGTACACATATTAATGTAAACATTAGATCTCGCTTCAACTTTATTTCACGTTTGTTGATGCAGTGAGTGTAGAATTTATGATTCTTTATGCCTGTACATATATATAATTGAGTGACGGCAGACGATGTACGTGTTTTTAAGTCTACGAATAGGGGGCCCCGAGTGGCCGAGTGGTCTAAAGCGCTCTCCGTTACGGATCACTGCCATCTCACCTCAGCCTGCGTAGGTTCGAGTCTCGGATTCGGCCATTGTGGGTATGTGACAAAGCTTGTCAATAGCTTCTCGAGGGTCGGTGGTTATTTCCGGGGATTTCCCTGGTTCTTCCTCCACCATTAATACGGGCCGCCATGTATAGCCTATCGTGTGCTGAAAAATGACGTTAAACCTCCAACAACAACAACGTCTACGAATACAATGCACGTATTAAGTCTACCTGGCACCATACCTACATACAAGGAGCTTATTTCTTACCTTATTTCTACTTACCTACCTACCTACCTACAGACAGACATACATACATACATGTAAAGGGGGGTGACTTTCGAGTGAGGGCGCTGTTCCACCCGCCGAATGCCGTTTTAAATAATAATAATAATAATAATAAAATTATACAGAAGTAGCAACAATCATCTAGATTATCATGATCAGCATCGGATTATCTATTATAATGGTATTCTGTATTTGAGATCTACTTGCATCTCGTGATAACTTTCGCATATCTGTCATAATTATTTGTTCTAAAGGTATAGTAATTGTGACTCTTATGTACTTATATACTTATATACTTACATATATACTAATGTACGAGTCTTATTATTCATACCGGATAAACATTACGCAAATCTCGACTATGGCAGAGAATGAAACAAGGGTGTTTTGAAATAAAAAATATGTAAAATTAGAATTACAGTGATTTGTATAATATCCTTGTTCCAATGAGCTCTTTTTCCTTTTCTAAAGTTTATATATTGTAATAAATTTGGAGTATGTGCATTTGGTTATAGCGCCCCGTTTTAAGGATTTTCTTAGATTTGTGTGATTACTTGTGTGATCATTGGAATTCGGCAAAATGGAAATATACTTCGCCCGAAATAATTAGCCGATTACTAGGAGCAAACGTCACGGAGTGAAGTGTTTGTGAGTTTCCATGATGCCATGGTTCACTAGTAGTGAATCCAGGCCAAAACAGAATGAATATCCCTGAGTAAGATAGTCCATATTAAAATCTAGTGGCAGATGCCGTTTATGTCGCCATGGGGGCAAATGTGGTGCAGTTATATTGGCGAAATGTGCCTGGAAAGCATACATCGACTGGCCTAAGGTGGCGGAGATAAAATAGTTCCCAGTGTTAGGGGATTCTAGTATATTTTTTTAAGGCGAGAACGGCTGGCGGTACGGAAACCTGATGAAGATAAACCATGCAGATATGCGGTTGATAGACATTTGGCAGGTTGTTTTATCTGTGGTCGTGAAGTCAGAGTAAAATTTAGGTATAAAATGGACACGTCGGGCTTTATAATTTACAACTGTAGTTGTATGGAAGTCTGTGGGAAGTTGGGGCAAACTTATGACTTCTAGCGAGAATCGCGTAAGGGTTTGACAACCGCTCGGTCAAGTAAAGAACCCTGGCTTGTCAGAAGACAATTTCTGGTTTGCAGCGGTGGGATATGTGAATATTTATGTGATTGGGTTGAGAGTGATTTGTTTTCATTATATATAGAACGGACTATTCCTTCGCAATTTGGAAAGAAAGAGGTGTCCTATAAAATTTAAAATAAAATAAAAAATTAATGACAGTGATTTTAAAACTTGCATTTTGTTTCGCGGAATTTAGTCTGCGAATGTAAATATATTTATTTGCTCTAAGAAATATATCTAATTTGAGTGCTTATGTTCAGTAAAGGCTGAATATTTTATCTAGGATATAATACAACGATGAAACATAATGAGTTTGTATAGGTGGCGCAGAAAGTGAAATTGATGACGGGAGGTGCAAGAATGTCATGAGAAGCATCGTGTTACATGATGGACACGTGCAAAATAGAATTCGCCAAAATAACTGACTTTTTCGCAGATAACTAAGCTGGAATGATCTAACGATATCAGAACTATTGGGCGTGATAGATTGATGAATTCGGTTGTTTTATTTTTTTAATTAACTGAGATGAACCGCTAATAAAAAACATGTTTTTGACAACACCCCACCTCCCAGCTATATTGTGTTCAGCTTTATACTGAATTGACTGGAATTCCGTAACGGATTTGGCAATAATAATGATAACAACAATAACACAAACGTGGTTTCAACACTTATTTGCACCTGATTGGAAACATTATTTGATGTCGAGGCTGATAGATAGAGACTATTCCAAGGATTATTATATGGCTCGCCTGGTTATTAAAATAACTATTGGGGGTTGGAATGGTTATATCGGTACCACTGTTTGCAAAGGGCGAGTCGTGTCGCCATCAAATGTATAGCTTGGAAGCATATAAAAATAAAATAAAAACTCTTCGAGAAGGACAAACAGTCCTTTGAAATTGTAATGGGTGACATTGTCCCTTTAAAACAACAATGCACGCGTTCTCGGTGCATTGCCTAAATCTTTTAGGTACGCGACTATTTAGGAAGAAGCGAAACACCAATCCAACATCCAGTTCGAAAAGCATTCAAAAGTTCCGTTTTGCTGCTTTATTTTGGGACTGATTTAATAAAAACGCATCTGGATCAAGACGTTTAGTATGACAACATGAAAATTTGATATCGGGCACATTTGCCTAGCCGACACAAGCGGCGATATAAATTTTCATGGGTGGGTAATAATCGTTTCCCCGTGATTATTATTTGGTTGGGTATAAGAAAAATCGTCAAACGGGCTGATATACAAAAAAGCCGCGCAATTAGAATCATATTAATCTGCGCCCGTCGGCTGTTAAATAGGGTGATTCTAGTGAATTAATAATGTGATGATAGATGTCTAAGATTTTATGTTCTTATAAATCATTGTTTTTAATTAATCGTCTGCATTGTAAATACAGAATAGTTTTAGAAGTTGTTTGCTGCTTAAATTCATAGTTTGATAAAATTAGATCTATTTGTTTCGGTTGTGCTTGGAGTGAAGCAGTGCTGAATTGTTAAGAGAAGATGGTGATTTTATGTAGAATTGTTTGGAGGTTAGTGGACTTCAGTTTTTTTTAAAAATTCTGTCCCTGTAGAGTTAGTACATGTGGTGAACAGATGATAAGGCAGTGTCACGTTTAGCATTCTGTGAATGACAATGTGTGTCGCGCCAGTTGGGCGTTGAAATCATGGTTGACTTGTATTTGAGGTTCGTAAGAGACGTGTTATTCTCTGAAAAACGCATTCTCTAATCTCGTTGTACACAGGAAGGTTCCTGTGTCTTATTGTCATTGAACTGCTAGCGATTTGCCAGTTGAGAATTGTTTCGTACAGTGTGTATTAAAATTTGCTCGCTAATATCTTGACAATCATAATGATTCAGTGTGGTTCCCATCATGTATAGTTTGAATTGTCTGCTTGGATGGAAAAATGTCCGTTTTGGAAGTTATGAAGGACAATTCGTAGCACATGACAATTAATTAACAGAATGAAGTAATGGTGTTGCGTACCACATTATAGTTGAATCGTTTATGTGATGGTGTTCCAGACTTTTGCTTTTGGGTGTAGGTTTTCTTATGGATATATTTGCTTGCTGTTGCATTGGTTCATTAGTAGTGAGTGAGTTGTAAGAAGACAGGATCGTCTGACACAGACTGAGTCGAAAAATATATTGTGTACAGGTGTACTAAGGTCTATTGGGAAACGTTTGTCCGGGTGGATCGCAAACTCCAGACCTGATATTTTTGGGGGGTATACAGGAATGGTCCTGTGTTTCCTTTGTTGTCTTGCTGTTAGTGACCTATATGTTGAGAAGTCTTTCATGCAGCGAATTCCAAAGATTTTTGTGAGAGAGTTTAAACCCGAATAACTTGTTGGAACATTTTCATGTTGCATTCAGCTTGGTTAATTCGTTTTCATTGTTGACATTTATGTTACTTATCAGCAAGCAGTGATTCAAAAGAGAAAGAAAAGGTTTAGTTATTCCATTGATTCAGAGATTAGTCTTAATCATCTTTGGGAATCATTAATCGGTGGTTGATTAGTTTTGGAAAATCATCAGTTTTAATTAGACCACAGAAGTGTGACGTTTGTGTAACTCTAGGTCGAGTGATCTTTTTAAAGGCGGGAGTAACGTAACAGATTTTGGAGTATGCGCGTTTGGTTATAGCGCCCCGTTTTAAGGAATTCTTAGATTTGTGTGATTATTGGAATTCGGCGCAATGGAAATATACTTCGCCCGAAATAATTAGCCGATTACAAGGAGCAAACGTCACGGAGTGAAGTGTTTGTGAGTTTCCATGATGCTATGGTTCACTAGTAGTGAATTCAGGCCAAAACAGAATGAATGTCCCTGAGTAAGATAGTCCATATTAAAATCTAGTGGTGTACATTGGTGGTTCGACTGCAGTGGCAGTATTTACGGTAAGAAACTGGTAAATTACACAAAGGAATAAATAAGAAGGGACTTGGCAGATACCGTTTATGTCGCCATGGGGGCAAATGTGGTGCAGTTATATTAGTGAAATGTGCCTGCAAAGATACATTGACTGGCCTAAGGTGGCTATCTGTGGTCTTGAAATTAATTAGAGTAAAATTTAGGTATAAAATGGACACGTCCGGCTTTCTAATTTACAACTGAAGTTGTATGGAAGTCTTTGGAAAGTCGGGGAAACTTATGACTTATAACGAGAATCGCGCCAGGGTTTGACAACCGCTCGGTCAAGTAAGGACCCCTGGCTTGTAACAATATACTATTTTTAAGTACAAGCCATATTGATTATATTATGATAATTAGTATTATGACATCTATATAAATTTCATCATATACCGTGAAGGACTTGACAACCGCAGACAACAATTGAAGCACATTAAGTTTTAACTTTATAAAATGCATGCAGTATTTATCGTCAGTAAACTCATCTTTACAGAACAGCCTTGACCGAGATACGCCTTGCAATAATACCAGTAGAATCCGTATCTACACTAATTAAAGAACAGTCCAGACTAAGAGTGGACTTCATATCATGTCCATACAGTCCAGATCTACTCCGTTTATGTAAAGAACAGCCTAGACAGAGACAGGACTTCATATAATAGCAGCAGAAACCGTATCTACACTATATAAAGAACAGCCTTGACCAAAGGTGGGCAAACGTTCCAGTGCAAGTGCCGCATACACCAATTTACACCTTGTCGCGGGCCGCATAGTTCATTAAGTAAAATAATATTTGAAATAGCAAAAACAAAAGGTTTTTCTAAATAACATCAAAATTGATTTTCAGTTGTTAATATTTGAAAACTTGAACTTCAAAAGAAGCACATTTATTTGATAAACAGAGTAACATAAACATAGTGCGAATAACGACTTGTTCCTAGGCCGCATGAAAACCCTTGGCGGGCCGCATGCGGCTGCGGGCCGTAGTTTGCCCACCACTGGCGTAGACCGAGATAGGCGTTCATATAATGTCCATGCAATCCAGATTTACACCGTCCCTCTAAAGAACAGCCTAGACTGATATAAGACAATATAATAACAGTAGAAACCGTATCTACACTATATAAAGAACAGTATAGACTGACATAGGATCCATACAACCTAGATCACCGTCCCTTTGAAGGACAGCATAGATCCATATGTCCTTTCATATAATACTCACAAAATCCAGATTTAGACCGTCCATCTTATTATTTCTGAAGAACCTCATAACTTGGATCTGCTGGCAGAACATCTGGTAACCGACCTGACTCCTTATCTTATAACGTTACCCCCTATAGACGTGACGCTTTATCTTACAACGTTACTCACTACATACGTGAAGCTTTATCTTATAACGTTACTCACTACATACGTGACGCTTTATCTTATAACGTTACTCACTACATACGTGACGCTTTATCTTATAACGTTACTCACTACAGACGTGACGCTTTATCTTATAACGTTACCCACTACAGGCGTGAGGTTCGAGTCTCGGATTCGGCCAATGTGGATATGTGAGAAAGCTTGCCAGTAGCTTCTCGAGGGTCGGTGGTTCTTTCCGGGGTTTTCCTGGGTTCTTCCTCCACCATTAATACTGGCCGTCATGTATAGCCTATCGTGTGCTGAAAAATGGCGTTAAACCCAACAACAACAACAACACTACAGGCGTGACGCTTTATCTTATAACGTTACTCACTACAGACGTGACGTTTCTCTTATAACGTTAATCACTACATTTTTCTCACGCTTCATCCTTTAACGTAAATCACTACAGATCTGACGCTTTATCTTATAACTTTGTTCACTGTATTTTTGAGTGATGAATGTTAATCCAAAAAGATTAATTCTTATTCTGACTAGAAATCTACAAATGCAGCAATTGATTCGTCAGAGTATGTGCGAGTAAGATTTGAGGAGTCAATTGTGATGACGGTGCCGCCAAATAAGATTCGGGGATGAGTCAGTTACTATTACGTTTCCGCTGGTTGTACAGTGTAGTGCTCGTTACCAATGGTAGATAAGGTTGGCTGTGTGGAGAGTTCTACAAAGGTAACAGTGTAGTGCTCGTTACCAAGGGCAGATAAGGTTGGCTGTGTGGGGAGTTCTACAAAGGTAAAAGATGCTCTATCTCCTGATCTTATTCTATAACATACCTTGTTGTATCATAGATATAAAAATAAACTTGACATCTGGATTAAATGCATTTCACAGGACATTTACAGGTGTGTGCGTAAATCAATGCCCTAACAAAGTTTTTTTTTTTTTTATACCAGTGAGAATAAAAAACATAATTTATCTCAAATGAAACGAAGTAATTTAATGTAATTGTTTAACTAAACATGCTATTTGTAGACAGCTTATGAAAGCTCGGGATATTTTATAAAATTATTAATTGTATGTTTCTTAAGTGCAGTAATCCATTACATTTTGCAGACAAAAATATGCTATGAGATATCATAACCTAAAACGTAAGTTGCTAACGAAACATGGGTCTTTGGTAGGAGTATCTTGGTGCCACTGAATGTATGCACACTACTATACCTATTATTCTATGTGGAATGCTATAATTACATTCTAAGTAATCCTCGCGTTAAGTTCATGTTTATGCTAGATATTTTTTTTTTTTATTAACAATCTCTTTCTAGTTAGGCTGTATAGACCCAATGTGCCATCGTGAAAGGCGTCTAATGTTAGCAACCCTTTTCATGTGATGCATCCATCGATGGTTCAACCCTTGTCATTGGCTGCATATCGCGATGATGACCAATCCTTGTTTTCCTCGGAAGCATTCCGTGATGATATTAAACCCTTGTGTCATGGGATGTATCCCGTAATGATTATCAGCCCTTGTTTCATGGAATACATCCGGTGATGATATTCAACCCTTGTGTCATGGGATGTATCCCGTAATGATTATCAGCCCTTGTTTCATGGAATACATCCGGTGATGATATTCAACCCTTGTGTCATGGGATGTATCCCGTAATGATTATCAGCCCTTGTTTCATGGAATACATCCGGTGATGATATTCAACCCCTTGTGTCATGGGATGCATCCCGTGATGTTCAATCGTTATCAGATGGATCCCATGATGTCCAACCCTTGTTTCATGGAATGCATCTCGTGGTGATACCCAATCCTTGTGTCATGGGATGAATTCCATGATATTCAACCCTCGTGTCCCGGTATGCTTCCTGTGGTGATTATCAACCCTTGTGTCATAAGATGCATCCTATGATATGATATTCAACCCTGCATTCCGTGATGATATTCAAACCTTGTCATGGCATGCATTCCCTGATGATATTCAACCATCGTGTCATGGGATGCATTCCATGATATTCATCCCTTGTCGTGGGATGCATTCCGTGATGATATTCAACCCTTATGTCATGTGGTGCATTCCGTGATGATATTCAATCCTTGTCATGGCATGCATTCCCTGATGATATTCAATCATCGTGTCATGGGATGCATCCCGTGATGATATTCAATCCTTGTGTCATGGGATGCATTCCATGATATTCAATCCTTGTCATGGCATACATTCCGTGATGATATTCAACCCTTGTCATGGCATACATTCCATGATGATATTCAATCCTTGTGTCATGGGATGCATTCCATGATATTCGTCTCTTGTCGTGGGATGCATTCCATGATGATATACAACCCATTAAGTTTTTTTTCTCTCCCTAAATACAGCCATTGTGTTACTTTTATCTGTGCCTTTGTGAGGCGTTAAGGTGTTTTTCCTAAATATAGCCAGGATTGTGGTGTCACTAAATTGATATGAATTTATAGCTTATGTTTAAATGGTGTGCATTTGAAAGTAATGTACGTCTTGAATTTTAACTTCTAGGAGCTCGGGGTTAAACGGGCGTGGATGTTGTAGGCTGTGGTGTTTGCAATTGAATCGCCTAATAAAAGTAACTAGGCATACATGTTGAACAATTGTTTCAAGTAGCATTGTGTTGGGATCGACGAAGGGCGGGAAGGGGCGAGGGATGCTACAGACAAGTATGGTTGTGTGCGTTAAAATGTATACAAACCACTAGATCCAGAAATAAGAGCTACAAGCTTCGAGTTTGCAATCAATGTCGAAAGGAGTACACTATAAAGCAAGCATGTGACATTACAAAAATATAACAAATGCAACTTTTGGCCTCGAAATCTGTGATCATTGATGGATTGTTGTCAAACTCGGAGTGTTTCATGGAGAATCTAATATACAAATTCTAATAACGAATCCATCTGGTTGTTTCATTTGTTATAATTTACAATCCGGTTAATGGTAGAGAAGAAAAGAAGCAACACTTGCCTAAGTTGTATTCATCTTTCTACGTAAGGGCACACGATGTTTATTAGAAAAATCGACTGAAATGTAATTGAGACGTGCCAAGACATTATGCTTGATCAGCATATAATTATATTTTAAGTTACTGTTTACAAGGTTACATGAAGTGCAAAAATTTGTTAAGTACGGACATTTGACCTTGAACCCTAGTAAAAAAAAAAACATACATAAAGATATTAAATTTGATACAAATGAAGCTTTATTATCGCTAGGTGTTTACGATCCATTACAGATTACAATGTTAAGCCATGATGACAGGTTAAACAATGTTGATTTTTATTCTCGTCTGAGATGCAGGAAAATGTGTATTACATACCAAAATAAATATGATCGTTAATTTGAACAGTTGTAAGTTGTTGCTTTTAATAACACGCTTATGTGAACATATACATAGTGCCTAGAGGGTTTGTTATCATCCGCGTTCGAGATAATGAGATATGCCAAGATACTTACGTGGTCGGTATCTGGTGTTAATAAAATCACTGCATTTTATAAACCTAAGTTTAAGTGATTGACTCTAAATCCAGAGTTACTAATATATATTAGCAAATGCATCTGAAAATGTTGTCAGATATACGTATGTACAAAAATTGAACAAAATACATTTTGTTGGTTGAATTTATATTGTTCACTAGCGTTTTGAAGTACAAAAGCATAAATACTCGGCTTTTGCATTGAAACCAGGATTATTGTTACTTGTTTATTCCACTCTTTAAAGACATTCTTGAGATATACTTATGGGTCAAGTTTGATCAATATACATTTGTATTTTGTTGAGTTATCGACGTCAGCAACATAAATGGCGGATGACGGTGGATGACATAAGACAGAAAAGGCAGACATAGAAAGAAAAACCCAAATGTATTGTATTTTAGGTTCACATTCTAAACCTCGAAGAACTATATCCCATCATGTACAATGATGGTTTGCTTTTTCAGGTTTTCAATCAGGAAGTCCGAGGGAGTACCTTTATCTGACCTCTGGGAACATTAACAACTTTGCATACTTTTATGAAAACGTGGGTGAGTACTGTTAGTGTACGAGTAAGTAGAACGAATGCTGTTAGTGAAAGTATAAGTAATGTGAGTAATGTTAGTGTAAGTATAAGCAATAAGAGTACTGGTAATGTCAGTAAAAGTAATGTGAGTACTGTTATTGTAAACATAAGTAATGAGTACTGTCAGTGTGAGTATAAGTAATGTGAGTAATGTTAGTGTGCGTACAAGTAATATGAATGATGCTAGTGTAAATGTATCTAATATGACTAATGTTAGTCAAAGTATAAGCAATATGAGTACAGGTAGTGTAATTATATCCAATGAGTACTGTTATTGTAAACATAAGTAATGAGTATTGTCACCGTGGGTATAAGTAATACGAGTGATGTTAGCGTAAATATAAGTAATATGAGATCTGTTAGTGTAAACATAATATAAATGCTGTTAGTGTAAGTATAAGCAATATGAGTACTGTTAGTGTAAGTATAAGTAATATGAGTAATGTTAGTGTAAGTATAAGCAATAAGAGTACTGGTAATGTAAGTAAAAGTAACGTGAGTACTGTTATTGTAAACATAAGTAATGAGTACTGTCAGTGTGAGTATAAGTAATGTGAGTAATGTTAGTGTGCGTACAAGTAATATGAATGATGCTAGTGTAAATGTATCTAATATGACTAATGTTAGTCAAAGTATAAGCAATATGAGTACAGGTAGTGTAATTATATCCAATGAGTACTGTTATTGTAAACATAAGTAATGAGTATTGTCACCGTGGGTATAAGTAATACGAGTGATGTTAGCGTAAATATAAGTAATATGAGATCTGTTAGTGTAAACATAATATAAATGCTGTTAGTGTAAGTATAAGCAATATGAGTACTGTTAGTGTAAGTATAAGTAATATGAGTACTGCTAATGTAAGTATAAGAAATATGAGTACTGCTAATGTAAGTATGATATGAGTAGTGTTCGTGTAAGTATAAGTAATATGAGTACTGCTAATGTAAGTATAAG
Source organism: Sinohyriopsis cumingii (assembly GCA_028554795.2). Lineage (NCBI taxonomy): Eukaryota > Metazoa > Mollusca > Bivalvia > Unionida > Unionidae > Sinohyriopsis > Sinohyriopsis cumingii. Next base: position 67,666,958 of record CM068832.1, on the reverse strand, counting down.
TGATAGAGTACTGTTAGTGTAAGTATAAGTAATATGAGTACTGCTAATGTAAGTATAAGTGATATGAGTACTACTAATGTAAGTATAAGTAATATGATTACTGCTAATGTAAATATAAGTGATATGAGTAGTGTTAGTGTACGAAAATGTAACATGATTATAAGTAATATGAATGCTGCTAGTGTAAATATAAGAAATATGAGTGATGTTTGTGTAAATATAAGCAGTATAAGATTTTCCGATCTTAAATAAATGGACACAGTAAAAATGATTTTTAATACAGTTTAAACAGTACTATCGATGTGTGGATGTATGGACGGAATGACAGATGGATCTCCGTGCATACATATATATTTGTCTGCATACATACATACATACATACATACATTGCTTGCATGTTCCTAACAATAAGTAGGTCAGGCAACAGTACAGGTAACACCAATAGTGGTAGTTGTTAATGAATTGTTACATTTTATTTATTGAAAGCAATATTTTTTATTATTAGTAATGCTTCCTTTAGTAGTAATGGCAGAAGCAGTAGAAGTTATGGTGCCTACGTGAGAGCTGTAGTAGTTGTAATAATGAAATGATTGTTCTCTTTATGGTTGCTGTTGTTATGTATGCAGTTGTTGTCATTATTTAAAACTTTATTTTTATTCTACCAGGGTCCACTTCCGCATGTTCCATAAAACTCCCGAGAGAATCGTTCCTTGATGGAGGCAGATCAGAATATAACATGATCCGACTAAACCTTACAAACCTTACGGTTGACATCACCGATTACACCTTCGCCAGTAAATCCGGTACTCGCTTTATCAGGTATCTAATATTACAATTTACAAGATGCACTATTTGGCTTACTACACTGAAATTGTTTGAAATGACAAAAAGAATGTCTAAAAGTTTAACTTGAATGTAAATCACCAAGTTGGTTTACTTGATTTTGGAATCATATGCATGGTCTAAATCGTTTCAAGACTTCCACTAACTTGAAGCATGACAGAAAAGCTAGGTGTCAGGTTTATCTGTCTTTGATTCGATTGTTTTGCGGAAACTTGAGTGGGTTTCTATACTAAGGTCATCTTTCTGAAAGGAAAATATTTCCTTCAGACTTTCTATGTACACATTAAATGGGTTTTATTTAAACAGTGAACTACTTTGAATCAAATATTTTCTTCTTGTTGATTTTGTTTTATATTATGTACTGATAATGGCTGGGATTATGGCTGTGTATTCTTAGGATGTATAAAGTCTCTCTCTCTCTCTCAATCTCTCGACCGTAGTGGGTAGAGTGTCCGCCTCGGACGCGGGAGGTAGTGGGTTCGATCCACGGCCGAGTCATACCAAAGACTTAAAAAAAACCTCAATGTTGAACGTACACTTCCTATTCCTTCTTGCATACCTTAGGATTGACCAACGCATACATATTCAAACATTTTAATTTGCATCCAAATTCAGTGATTCACAATGTCGAATTTAATTTTAGCAAGTGGAGGTGACTGGACTATTGTATCCATAAAAATGCAAATTTCTAGCCTTAAAATCGGCTGATAAAAAGCCTCGATCATAGTATTATACTAAAAGATGTAAAGACTAACATCTCGAGGAGATGGAGAAAACGAATTTCTGTTTTTATGGAAAGTTCATGGTTCCCCACCTCCTCTTTGCCAACAAAAATATTGTTGGTCCTTTAGCAGACGGTTTCTTGTTCTCAAAACCACAACTGTAGAAAATGTTCAAGTTTTCTTTTATTGGTATACTTTGGCATAAATTGCCATAATAATTTGAGATGGGTTTCCACTGGTTCATATCTAAAGTTGTTTGGTTGCTATGGAGACTACACAAGACATTGGCTACACCATATCACATTGAATATTTTTTCAAAGTGTGATAACATTAAATGATGCGGTTGTCAAGGTGCGAAAATTGTTTATTTTCATGTTGACTAAGATAACATATTTGTATGTACATTATGACATAACAAATATTTCCTCCAATTCTTTGATAAAAATGTTAACCAGTGTATTTTGGGGAAGTGTGAAAAATGTATTATCTACCAGGCTGCTATGGGGATTTAATGGTTATGGTAACTGTCAAAAATAGAATGTGCCTAAAAATGTCCGTAGAATGTTTAAGCACATATAGCTATTTATCAGATGTCAAAGTGTATGCTGATTACTATGGAAACCAAAATTCTTTTCTGCATAAGCAAGTGCAAGGCAGACGATAAATGAATAAAGTTTGATACTGCACGTGTCTTGTCTGATTCTAAATAAAGGTCCAGCATTTCGAAAACTCGTATTGGAAGACTATTTCACAAATATGTTTATGTGAAGTTTTCCTTGGTACCAACCGTTACGTTCTACTGAAATTAATTGAATACTATTTTAAGAAAGAAGTCTTCAGAAAGCTTCGTGTTTTCAAGATAAGTTATTGTATGAACCTGATACCACTCTAGCTGCATGCACCAAAAAAAAAAAAAATGAAACTTCTTTGATCAAATAGAATTATTATAGTATAATTATAGTATAATTATAAAACGGGAAAGAAATTCACCAAATTATGAAATGGTATAAAAATAACATCGTAGATAAACCAGTGACTTCCTTTGTTTTTTATGTTAATTTTAGGAGCAGATTATGACTGAATTCATGAGGCACTCTCTAGAATTGGTATAAAAAACACTATAGTTGATATGACCTATTTGGTTTAAATGTTATATCTATACATAGATGTTTCTGATTGATATTTTCCATAGCTGTGACCTTAACCTTGAGTCTGAAGTCATCCATGTGATAACATTAATTATGAAACATAACTGGGTCAAGTTTCATTACAATATTTTCAGTAGTTTAAAAGCTATATTCAAGAAAATGGACACAGATAAATACATTTTTCCTCCAGTAAACTTAACTTAGTGGCAGAGGATATGTATATGAAAACATCCTCTAGTCTTAATATAAACATTGGAATAGTGTAATGAAATCTGTCCAGCTGTCACAAAGGTATGGACTGAATACGCATATATTAACAAACGATGGACAGACAGTGTGTTAACGTAATTTGCTTAATTTAAAAGTTTGTAAAGAATGCGTCAATAGTCATCCCATAATTTAACGTGACATAAAAATGTTATTGGCTTGCCCTTGACAACTGACTCATAATTTAACATGATACAAGTGTACTTGGCAGACCGTTGACAACTGACTCATAATTTAACATGATACGAGTGTTCTTGGCTTGCAGTTGAGAACTAATAATTTAACATGATGCAAGTGTTCTTGGTTTGCCATTGACAAGTGACAGAACAGTGTATGCAACACTCTCTCTTAGTATACGTACATTCTTCCTTATATCTTAAATGGTTTCAGAGCATCAGGATGAATGGATATAATTAAATATTTAACATTAAAGTGAAACACTGTCAGTGTATTATTTATATTACCATATTCCATTTCATCACCTGATAATATGCAGTTTGATTTCAAGACTTGTAAGGAATCTATGCATCTTGGCATGTGACCATGTCTTTGTGGATGAGATTATGAAAGTCAGAGAGTTCAAATGTCAACTTGTACATTGTTGGATGGTGCTACTTTTAATGGCTTTAAGTTGCAGCCAGGATAGCTCATGAAAGTAACCTTGAGATGACTGTGACCTTAATTTTGCATATAGGATTTTGATAGTGATACAGTCAATACACGCCATCAAAAATAATTTATTTTTAATGCTTAAACAGATTTTGATCTACAGACCAAGCATGAAAAATAACAGCGTTCTTTCAATTGGATCATACAAGCGTTATATGACATGAACTTAGGTCATAATGAAAGAATAACTGTTATCTATCCACTATCCTTGAGAATGTGTGAGCTGAGGCTAGATACAGAAAAAAATATTAATCTGTGCTCTAATTAATTAGGAAACATACCATGACAAACTTGTACATTCCTAGTTTCGATTTAAGCAAGTTTAATTTAACTACCTACGTTGACTTTATGCAGTCTTAATATAAAACTCAAGTCAACAAAGCATGTTCGCTAGCCAAAGTTCCGTTATGATAACCTCATTTACACTGTGGCAGAGATAAGTCTGGAGGTCTAGTGGTTGGAGTGTCCGCCTCCAATGCGGGAGGTCGTGGGTTCGATCCCTGGCAGAGTCATACCAAAGACTTACAAAAATAGTACTAACAGCTGCCTCTCTTGGCGCTCAGCATTAACAGGTTAGTGTTAGGACTGGTCGGCCTGGTGTCAGGATAATGTGACTAGGTGGGATATTATGCTACATGTCTGTGTCATGATGCCCCAGTGGTAGGCATCACTATAAACTGCCCCACTGGAGACATCGTAGCGATATGACTGAACAATTGTTTAAGCTACGTTAAAATTCAGATCACATACACACACCATGGCGGATCGAAGAGCTATTTTAGTGCTTTGACCTCGAGACATTTATTAGATTTCATGAGTTGCCTCCCTTAGTATGTAATGCCACCTAATCATTAGCGTGAAACAGCGGTGAATTGTGCATCGGCAGGAAATGCAGGAGGCAATTCACTTTAAAAGGATACTTTGTCAGTTTAACATCGAATTTTAATTACGTACCAGAGAAAAGCCATTACTGGTGTATTGGAGTGAAAGGTACCTGTACTAAGAAGGATCGACAGTGGATAATGGGTTATATACGAGTCCATTCAAGTTGTGTGCTCCTCTTTCTCGATCATGTAAGAACAGTGTTAAAAATTTTTAACAACTTAATTTGATCATATGTGTTGGCTTTTCAGTAGCTACATCGAGTCATAACTGCCTTTAATTTAAAGGGTATTATTATTATTATTATCTCCAGCTTTGTAACTGGAAACAATCTGGAAGTTTGTGATTTTCTTTGTGCAAGTGTAAGTAGATGATTTCATGGTAATTGTGATAGACCCAATCCCAGGAAAATGGTGTGTGTGTGTGTGTGTGTGCATAAATCTAAGTATATGTATAAAAACGTTAAGGTTGTTTCATTATCCAGTGATGTTGCTAAGTAACATTACTAAGTGTAAAGTTTAAGTATAGCGAGTGGTTTTTGTTATGCCTTTGTTATCATGGAAAAGGCCAGCATTATTTAATTTAAAAAATTAAGATAATAAAATGCAGTTTATTTGAGCGTGACTGGATTTCATCAATAGAAAGAATATCTTAGTTTAGAATCCAAAAGGCTGAAATTTGAATGATAAAATGGACCAATCAGATGGTTTCAAGCTAGACTCAATTTTAAAACATGTTGGTGAACTTTTGGACATGGTCCAATAAACTGTACCACAAATGAAATGTAGCGAAGCTTTGATCTATAATATACATGGAAATAGTAATTTCTTCTCAGATTTTTAGTCGTCCCTTTGAACTAATTTATGAAACGGAACCTTTAATAAATCTTAATGATGGGTTTTTTCTTAGATATGCTACTGCTGGAGACAAATTCGCCAGTATACCGAATTGCTATCCACAAGGAACATTTAAAATAGATCTGACCGGAACCCCTTTCCTTGTGTCTAGACTAGTACAGTGGACATGGCAGGGAACCTTTTCCTCTGGGAATGTGTCAGCAGGAAGAGCGAGGATAACCGATTCATGTAAGAAGAGGCAAACGATATGATACCATTTTTAGTTACTTTTACTAAAGTAAACACTTTTAAATATTTTTAATATCGATAATTCTCTCTTACAATCTCCGCATTTCGTTTGCAATTGTGATGCACGAAGCTTTTTAACATTGCACAGTTCAAAAACAAATTTGTATACATTGTTTTGAAGTTATCGGCAACCGGAAACGTTTTATGTCGCTTTCTCTTTAAAACTAAAATTAAACATGAAGAAAAAAATATTTTTCATAACTTTATGCTTTGTTTTGTAGCTTACATAGGATGTTTTGAAGATAGAGAAAAACGCCTTCTGTCCAGAGTACACATGGATGACGATCAGCTGATGACGCCCCAGTATTGCATAGACCACTGTCGCCAGTTCGGTTTCCGATTTTCAGGGGTTGAGGTTAGTAACGGCAAAGTAACAGTTCATTGGACTCTCTTCTTTCCCCAAGAGGGAAATAAACCGTAACCTTAGTGGCAGTGATACCTAAAGTTCAAACGTTTGACTTCACGCTATAATGTTCTGAAATAATTCTAGATTTTAACAAGATTCAAATTTTAGATCGACACTAGTATAGGTTGTATCTGTGACTTCCTTCGCTATTGTAGATCAAATGATTCATGTATGCGGGATCGTATAGCTGGTACGTTTCATGCAGCAAAATTGTATTTGCTGCTATTAACTTTTAATTTGCATTTACATGCAAGAGCATAAACTCTACATCATCTGTTTTGCCCACCGCAAGTATGGTATCGTCAGTATCTTTTACGCCAATACAAAGACAGCGTATGTCTTCCACAGTAATGCTTCGTTATATTTGGTCCTGGATGTTGCTGTTGTACCGCTTATATAAAAAGATAGCATGGGAAATGGTGCGCCTAACCTAATCCATATTTGTCTGGAAAATGGTCGTAAGGATATAAACTCACCTCAAAGTTGTTTGACCTGTTGTCTTTGCATCTTATAAGAAGAGTCACAAGTCTATATTGCACCGTCTGAAGAGAACACTATCGTGCCACACGGTGCTGTGAGCTTGTCCAACATCAAGAGCTGTCATTATACACATTTCCATGTCTTATGCTTCATTTTGACACTCGCTCTGTCAGCTGAGCATTCACTGGTGATAATTTAGCGATGGGCCCTGTTAAACATGCTCGTTTGGCGGTAGAACATACAAGTAACGTTATATAGAGGCTTCAAGCATCAGAATGAATAACTTGAATTTCTCAATTGTTTAACAAGTCGGTCTTGCTTTCATATTTCTTGGAACACCATCGAAACTCTGTTTTAACATGTCTGGTAAATTCGCATGCTTCGCGCATTTAGTGCTTCGTTTCATGCCGGGAGCTATTTGACTAAATTTCAGATATTCTGTGGCAGGACGAATGACACGAGGCTTTTTTATTATGAGGAATCTGATTATAAATACTCTTTGTAATCTGAGTGGTTATATGCCTTCCTTCCTATTATTGCATGCATTTTCTGTATCAATATATTGTAGTGTAGTAAGATTGGAGTGATAGTTCTTATAGTTGTCTTTATTTGTGAGGCACAAAACCATGCACAATACTGATGTGAGCCTGTGGGAGTCTGATCTGTTGTAATTAGCTCTTCACCATCAGGAGTGTGCAAGATTTTTCTGAACTGCGTTCATTAAAGTCCAGAACCGTTTGCAAGTCTTCTAGCTGACGCTAAACTTATTTGATGAGAGAGAGAATTGTTCTTGATAACTCGTAATATCGTCTGTTCACCATCTTTGTGCTTAATGACTCGGATTCCTGCTAGGTCTGACATAATGATTTTAGATTTAGCACGTTAAGATCTTTGTGTTACTCAACGTTTAGTCCAATGTGTCACTTGAGCTTAAGTCCCATGAAGAGATGTAATAATCTCATTGAAATTTAAATCTATGTCTGTCTGTCTGTATTCAGTTTTAGCTGAGTTCTTGTTTCTCTCATGCTTAAGTTCCTGGACAAATAGCATCAAGAATTTATATAGCATAATTGATGGCCACCGGATTACTAATCGATTCATATTACCTTCCAAAGTAATGCTGGGTGAATATCTATGTCTCACTATAAATGAGGGAGCAGCGATGGCTCAGTGGAAGCGTGCCGGACTCAAGAGTGAATGGATGCTAGGTTTTGATCTCCCATCAGACCAACTTGGGCCAGCTATCTGGTCCTTGTGCTAGGTTCCTCCGATTTCCTTAACACTAAAAAATCTAAAAACCAAACCAAACTACTACAACTGCATATGTGTTAGGACTGTCATTGCGTTTTGAGTTCCTGTTTGTAAGACAAGTATGGTGTTTACATGAGTAGTTCCATTATGGAACCTGATGTTTTAAGTCTATATTTACTATTGTTTGGAACGTTCAAGATGTCAAAGTTTTTTTTTCCACGTGAAGTGTTTTCTGTGTCCACAGATTGATCAAAAACGAGTGAGTACAGTTTTTCCCAACCCAAATCCGTTTGGATTATGCAGTCGGGCAATAAAGTTGCAATTTCTCTTCATTGCTGAAAGAAATATTTCAGATATGTGCACATGGCTGTTTACTTTTAAAAAAAAAAACGCAAGCCCTGACCCAAACTCCACAAGCTTGTATTCTATTCCCATATGCCAAAAAATTGCCTTATTTGATTCAATATTTGTCGCACAACTTTGCAATTGCTGTACTTCAAATGTGAAAAGATGAAACATTAGGTTGCATTAAATAGACTTTTGTGTTGATTCAGATTTCAAACTCCTTCACGTAAATAAATTGTCTTCTTTTGCTCCAGCTTTAGAAAATAAAATACCTTTTCACTTGTATAGTTCACAAATGCTGAAAGTCTGACAAAGTTTCCCCACCATCCTAATTACAACTGGTCTATTTTCGTGTTTTTGAAGGATTTTTCAGAGTGCCTTATTTAGGTCTTTAGTATAGAATTTCTGCTGGCTGACCAGCCATGACCGTTTTATTTTGGGGTTATTCTGTGTGCCACCATCTTGTTTATGTGCATGTTTATTTCTGATACATTATTCGCAAGACAATTACCTAGAGTAAGAAAGCACACCGCGTTGCAGCCAATCATATGAGATGACATGCGAGTAAGCAGAATCGGGTGGGGAAAAGGGGTTTAAGATATGTGAAATGAAAGATTAACAAAGAGGCATGATAAGGCAATGGCTTAGCTATGATACGAAAGTAAAACTAGCTGTTTCTGAGTACTATAAGAGGGGCTATTTGCAATTATTAAAGCTTTTTTAAGGGACCAGAAAGAAAACGTTTTAACTGCAATAAGAAAGATGAGCTAAAATATTTTTAAACTGTATATAAACTGTCTATTGTCGAACAATAGCCGCCGCTTTTTGGAAAAATGGGCTATTGTCCGGTAGATGACAGGAAAATACCTAATTAATAGCAGAATATTATTCTCATATTTCGTGGTTGAGAGCTATTTATAAACATATATTGCTTACAAAAAAACTGCATGAAAATCTTGACTGGCAACAAATTGGACTAAACTCGTTTTCCCACAATGCTGCATCTAATTGTAATGCTAATTAAAAGTTGAAGGATGTTTTAATATTTGTGATATTTACACTGCATAATGTCTGTTTGTTTTTGTGTTTTGTTTAATATTTCTGGCAGTAGACTTTCGGAACAATTCCAGTAAATCATTAATTTCATGTTCAATACCATTTTAATCTCCAGAATGAATTTAGATTACTAAAATTTTGAATTCAGCTATTCCGTCCATTTAATACAACCCTTCAAGCATACTTTTTCCACTATTTTTTATTTTAATATGTATGCTGATTTTCACATGCAAAATTCGCATGAATAATGTTGACGCTTTTGCGATAAAAAAAATCCGTTTTTCTTTCTGCAAGATCAGATTTATTAACCCTATGTTCCATCAGGTCACAAAATAAATGGTAGAGATATTGAGATCTTGATTTAAGGGACTGTTGCTTAGACAAAACAATATTTTTTGAAATGCATTAATATAAATTTGAATTTGATAATTTAATTGGTTCCAGTTCCGATACGAGTGTTATTGTGGAGATGACCACGATCTGTACGAAACCAAATCGGAGTCTGAATGCCGAATGCCATGTGCTGGAGATGCGAAACAGTTTTGTGGAGGAGACTGGAGTATCCGTGTTTTCTCTACAGGTATGTTTTGAAAGATAACGACACGTGTCATTTCTTTTTCCGGCTACAGTGTATCGCATGAATTTTATTATTATTGTCGTCATCATCAGCAACAGGACTTTAATTGAACAGCTGAATGAAATTACGTGGACTTAAATGAAAATGTGTTCCTTTCTTTTCACTTTCAGTGCAACTCGCGCAATAGTTCATTTTCTGGATAAATTCACGGCTGATTCTAGGTACACTATATCCAAACATATTCAAAGCTTATTCCAGTTTTACTGTGAGCGTAACAATTCATGGCCAGGTTTACTGCTGTTTAATATTATCAACCTTACTTAAAACATTTTGTAAAATTAAATAATTTATTTTTTCTAAAATACAAAGTGAAAGTTTGAAAGGTACTTGCATCCATGTGAGCTTAATCCCAAAGAACCCTAAAAGTTATATCATAAGTCCAATACGTAGAGTATTCCGAATGAAGTACAATGGTTTATCGAATGAATTCCAGTCTTTAAATTGTTGCTGTACTAATAGCCTGGAATAGTGTTTATGTGCTAAATCTTGACGTATCACATTCTTTCGACTCAATGGTCACAAACTTAAAAAGCAGAAAAGAAGCAAAGCCAACAAGTGCTGTACAGTGCAACAAACAATTTAGTTATTAAAGTGATAATTGACAAATGTGAGAGGAAATTCCAATATAATGAATCCAAATTCGGCGTTAGTAAAGACTTTGAAAGTTCTAAACGAATAAAAGTCCCATATAATTTCAATACCGGAAATGTACTGGTCCTCCAAGAACCATGACGTTGTCAAGATGGCGTTCTCCAGAATTCTTTCGAATAATTTATAACAGTTCCAGAATAACATTGTTGTCCAAATAATGAGCATTTTCTATCACCACTGAACAGTCCACACAAATGTTTTCCTCTCTAAAAATATCTAAGTAAAACATAAAATACGTCTAAAGATTTACATCAGGAATACATAAATTGTGAATGACTCCAGAAATCGGAATGAAACTGAATGTTTAACTTCCTCCTATTATACACCGTAAATTGAGTCTGTATTTTGTTGTTGTTGTTGTTGTGGGGTTTTACGCCATTTTTCAGCACGATAGGCTATACATGGCGGCCAGTATTAATGGTGGAGGAAGAACCCGGAAAACCCCGGAAAGAACCACCGACCCACGAGAAGCTACTGGCAAGCTTTCTCACGTGCCCACATTGGCTGAATCTTCTGTATTTCGTAATGAACCCCATATGACGACATACAGTATTGATTTACGACGTACTAAGTCACGACGTACTATATGCACATGATCTCACGCAACCATTGAGGGAGCCACATAATTCTCAAAACTTCCATATCCCATCAGTCACTGGGAAACTACGCATTAGGCGACATTTTAAGTCTTAATTTTACGATTATTACTAATTGGCAACACGTACGTAAACAACTATTTACAAATCCTACGTGATTTGTGTTTTCATTAGAGCCAAACTACACAGAGAAATTTTAACAAAAGGTATTCTATACAGTTTACATCCATGAATAAAAAAATATTAAAGTTAAATGAAATCATATAACAGAAGTTTAAAAATATATAGATATACGTAACACATACCACTCCGATGGCATAGGTGGTTAGAGTGTCCACCTTTAATGCGGGAGGTCACGGGTTTGAACCCTGGAGGATTTGTACTTTAAAAAAAAATTATAACAATCTACCTAGCTTGGCACTCAGTAATAAGAGGTCAGCATTGTGACTGGTTGGTCTGTTGTTAGGTCAGCATTATGACTGCTTGGTCTGGTGTCAGAATAATGTGACTGGGTGGGACATGGAGCTACATGTCTGCATCATGATGCTCCAGTGATAGGCACCTCTATTAACTGCCACACTGCAAACATCGTAGCGATATTTCTAAAACCGTTGAAGATATGTTAAATTACTAATCACACATACATACATATTCGCTCTCTCTCTCTCTCTGTGCATCACAATCATATGTCTGTCAATGAGTTTATAATAATCCCAAAATAGTGAATTAATCTGAAAGTATAACTAAGCACTTTCTAATTCTTGTCAATAAATCAAATCAATCATCTCAAATTAAAACCGAACTGAAAGACTTATTCGAGTTGTCAGATGTTGAAGTAGGAATAAACAAAACAGCTTTCGATTTCACTTGAGTTTTTCCATTTAATAAAATCAGGCCTCTGCTGCGGGCTAAAATCTCTTAACCCAAAGAAGCAAAAGCACATACTGAGAAACCTTGACCAATATCTGGCCTATAACTATTCAATAGCTTTTCTTTATGTTGGAGGAGCTAGGCAGGTATTAAATAAGCCAGAATTTGGGTAAGGATTCATGTTGCCTTGCTCGGTGAGGCTGGTTCACAACTAATGTCCATTTAGCAAAATTTAGGTATTTCCTCAAAGATGTTCTTCACACTCTTAGGTAGAAACCAAATTTTGGATAAATGTATTCTTAGCCAAAATTTGGCTAGTGTCTGCAATTCCTCTTAGTATAACCTACGTGTGGTTGTACAAAACCAATATCTAGGTCATTTTGATTAGCCCAGATTTGGCTATCTGAACATTCTCCCTTTCCATAATGTACATGTATAACTTTTAGACCGAAACCAAATCTTGGATAAATCTCTGCTTAGCCAAACTTTGGCTAGAGTCAGCAACATCTTTTAGTAAAAGTTGCATGTGTGGCTGTTAGAATTGAAAAGTTTAAAAGCTGTATAATTCGCCAAAAATAGCTATCCACCTCAGAGTCTCGTACCATAATGTACATGTATGACCTTAGGTAGAAACCAATTTTTGGAGAAATATATGTTTAGCAAATATTTATTTAATAACCGCAAAAACTATTGTTATAAACTGAAGATGTGCATCAAAGAAATAAAATACATTTTTGAATAAGTGGATGATGAGCCATTGTTTGGAAGGATTGAAATAAAAGCTTGGAATGATAAAAAGATAATGTTACTGTATTTCTTAACAAGTGTTTATACAGTAGACTCGTGCTGTAGGGCACACTTTTAATTGCATGTCGAATTTGGTAATAAGTAGTCATAATCTGGTTTTGTGGCCACCTGCTTATAAAAAAGTCGTCCTTTCCCCTTTCAATTTTCTATCAAGTTTGCTTGCAGATGTTTTTGCTTCCATGCATCCTTGTGTACTGTGACCATGATTATCTAAGCATGATTCTTTTCCCATCCCTAAACTCTTCAACCACATTTAATAAGACTTGCTTGTAATCTCAACTGCCTGATTGATTTTAACAACTGCCTTTAATTACATTTATTGCATATACAGTTCAATTCATTGTAATCGTGTAATGTGCTATGTCTTACTAATCTGTTATCTATCCATCTACCTATCCATCTACTTATATGTACTTGGCCAACAGGGCATTTTTGTTAACTAGAAATTGTGGATGCAGCAAATTAACTATTAGATTATTATGGTGGGGATCAGATGGTTAGTACACTGGCCTTTCGTACCAGAGGATGCAGGCATGAACTGCCATGAGCATTGTTTCTGAACAGCTCTTTTGGCATCACAGGAAGAGACCATGATAATGGTGTACAGTCAGTTCAGTTGAGATGTCAAATGGTGGTCTTCAGTTAAGGAAGTGTTAAATCCAATGAAAGTCAAAAGTTCCCCGAGCCTTCCATTGGTATTTGAAAATGGGAGCTACTTCTATGGCTGACCATGGGCAATCCCAGTGCTTTTTTTATTACATTACTGAAACCTCCTGACCCCTACCTTTCAGGACTATGACCAGTGAGTTCTAACTTGTAATGTGTTAAATACTAAAATATGTCATTGTAATTGAAATATTTGTATATTATAACTTTGATCCTTTCCTAAGGTATATCCCCAAGAATAGGTCTCATGGTTATTCAGCATGATCAATGATAGTAGCACTTTTATCAGTTACTCTAGTTGGGGTGTTAATTAATTGATTAAAGTTGTAAGTTTCAAAGTTACTTATCCAACTTGAAAGGTAATCAAGTTCATACTATTTGGATTGTGTATGTGTGACTATCATTATAGGTGTCACAAACTAAGACTGTTGTAACCTGATTCTTTGAGAACTGTACCTTAAGTCAGAGTCAGCAAGTTAATGGCAACTTGATTTTGTTGTAACCAGTGGTGCAATTAATATCAGAGATTGGCTTCTCAGTCAAGATATTTGCTTGCTACTCACCCTGAATGAATTTGCTTGCTGAATTTGTCTGGCTTACAAATTTGCATATTATTGTAAAAATGTATGATATGAGATTTGGTCAAAACCTCAGTATAATCTGAAAATGTTTTCAGCAGATATTAGAACTGCTGCATATGTAACTTGTCAATAAATCACATATAATTCTGTCATTATTGCACGTAAGGATACACATTGCCATTTTGAATATTTTCGCCAGGGTAAAATGTAATCCCTATTCCAGTTTATCTGCATTTTTAACTGCAATACATATCCATAGTAAAACATTTTGTTCTACAGAAGTCACTACCTTTACATAATATTTTGCCATCTCACTAAGTAGAATCTGGAGGGAAATAAACACTAGTTGGTAAGATTGTCATGTCAAATATAGAAATATACTTATATTTCACTTTTACATAGGTATCAATATCTTTGCCATCAAGATTTATGCAAATCTTTCCTTGTCCACTCAGTCAAAGACCATCTGTTGAGGACAGCAATTCCTGACCCTACAAAAATTATAAATGTTTATGTATCTATTAATAACAACTTAAGCAATGTTCCTTTCTCTTTACAGCACAATTATTATTATTATTATTATTATTAAATGAAGAAAAAAAACATACTTAATACATAACCCTGTCATTTCCATGCAAGAAACCTTCTAATTTTACTAACATGGTGTGCATCTAGTGTCGGTTAGAAATGCATTTATAGAGCTGAAATGGCCCTCTACAGTGCACAAAAATCTGCCTGGTTGTCTGATTATTGCGTTGTTACATTGTGTATCTATCTTGGAATAATGGTTCTCATTTGCAGACAATTAAACCTTTCATTGAAATTTTCAAAATGAAAGATCACAAGTTCTTTAATTTGCATGTTTATATGACACATAAGTATATAAAGAAATTGCTTCAAAATTGTTTCAGGTAGAAATGTAGAAATTAGTTTAGCAATTTCCATTTTCTTTGTAAAGGGTTTTAATCATGAAGTGTTTCAGTTGATTCATTTTGAGCAATTATATTGCCTATAGCATTCATTTAAACAATATAAATTGTACTTACTCTCTCCTGTCACACCATCCTTTACTGTCGCATAATCATTCTCCATTTCATCTTCATGAAAATCATAAACCGATAACATTCTTAAACTGTATTTCTTCCTGGCTCAAGTGTGAATTACTAAGCTGGCACTTGCTAGATGGGCATAAAATATTCAACCTCTCGAAGCCAATGTGCCTTAGTCCAATACAATTCTGTACAGTCCTATAGATGTTCTGACCTTTTGATCTTGGATTGGATCACATGGCCTATTACTCTGGCTTTTCATACTAATGGTGATGATGTGGAGCTGTTGAAACTATGCTGATTGGATTATCAGTGTTGATATGTTGGATGATACATTGCTTGTTACAATATACTGAGTATTATAAAACAAATGATATAATACTGAAGGTGCCCATGGTCAAAGTGCTGATTTCACAATGTGCCGGCATTATAACCACATACAAATCATTTATAAAATAATATTTTTTCTAATCATGATACATCAATCCATAAAATTATTAGCTTTCCTTTTCTTAACTGGTAATTTTCATAGACGGTTTAAGAGCCAATTTTTCCACCCCATCCCCCTTAATCATTTCTTACCCCCTCCTTACAACCCATTAGTTCCCTCTCTAGTTAGTCACCACTCCCCTCATCTCATTAGTTTCTTTTTAATAATGGACTCTTTGGTAATAAGCTAACTGCCACGTGACATATATATATGTAACGAGTCAATTAACAAATGGGGAAGGGGGAAGAGTCAGCAATCTCATTCTTTTCCCTCTTCAAACTCACACCACACTCAGTACCTCCAAAGGCATGATTTGCTGACGTGACTTGGCTGGAGTCTCCGACACAGATATCATTGAAGGAATGAAAAGTGAAGGTGTCACTGCAGTCCATCGAATACGTATCAAACGTAATAATAATCTGCAGGACACCAACACCATTGTACTCCCCTTCAACAAACCAACTGTACCCAAAGTGGTAAAGGTTGGCTTTTTGCAAGTGAAGGTCGAGATTTACATCCCAAACCCTCTTCGATGCTCTAAGTATCAGAAATACTGCCATCACTAAGACCGTTGCTCAAAAAGCCAAATATGTGGCCGATGCGGAGACAATTCTCATCAGGAATCTGAATGTAGAGCAACTCCGCATTGTGTCAACTGTGGAAAGGGGCACCACGCCAATTCCAAGGATTGTGATACCTGGAAACAGGAGAAGGAAATACAGAGGGTAAAATATACAGCTAACATAACCTATCCAGAAGCCAGAAAACTTGTTCAGGCCAAAACAGCCCATACTGGCCCATCCTTCTCCACTGTAGTGAAAAACAAGCCGAAAACAACAAAGGACGCTCAAAGACAAACAGAAACACCCGATTCAACACCAAGCTCAAACACACCCCCCATTACCAAGCACAGAAAAACACGGCATCTACTCAGACTACATTTAATAAAATTCAGCCACCGAAATCATCAAAAAGTAAAAAAATCTCAGGGAAACAGGCAACAAAAGGGGTCAGATAACCCCATCAAACTCTAGAACAGGTTTGGAGACATTGAGAGCATGGATGTAGAAGAAACTGCTCCATGTACTCAAGGTAGCTCCAGACCTACAAACAAAAAATATACTCCCGTACTTCCTTCAGAGAAATGGTCACACAAATTGCCTCCGCGAAAAGTCAAACCTAGGTCCAAAATCTTCAACTTAAAAGGATAATGAAGAACACCATCATACAATGGAACTGTCGAGGACTTAAAGCAAATTACAATGATATTCTCCTACTTTTAAACGAACATGATCCAGCGGTACTATGCCTTCAAGAAACATTCTTGAAAGATACGGACAACATCACATTTAAAAACTACTCCCTGTTTAACACCTACTTCCAAAATGTTGACAGGGCCTCAGGAGGAGTTTCTGTTATTGTAAACAACAGAGTCCCTCATAGCGTCATCCCACTGACAACAAATTTCCAAGCCATTGCTGTAAGCGTCACTTTACATCGAGGGATTACATTTTGCTCTATTTACTTACAACCAAGCACTAACCTAGTACCAAACGAATTAGACAATCTTGTTCAACAGCTTCCCGCGCCATTTCTTTTACTTGGGGATTTTAATGCCCATAACATTTTATGGGGATCAAACCATATAAGTGACAGAGGTCACAAAGCTGAAGGCTTTATTTCTAGACACGATCTGTGTCTATATAACACCAAAACACTGACATATTTACACCCAGGAACGGGTACATATACGTGCATCGATTTGACAATCTGTTCTCCTTCGCTGCTTTTGGACTATGAATGGAACGTCGCTGATGACCTTCACAGCAGTGATCACTTTCCAATCTCCCTTGAAAATATTAAATTTACAATTAATGACGCAATTCCAGAATGGAATATTAAGACGACCGACTGGGCTATGTTTGAAACACTGTCAAACTAGGCTCAATGAGGATACAGTTTTCAACATTAATGACCCTATTCAGCATTTTACTTATATTTTAATAGAGATTGCTGAAGAATCCATTC
The DNA here is from genome assembly GCA_028554795.2 of Sinohyriopsis cumingii. Classification (NCBI taxonomy): domain Eukaryota; kingdom Metazoa; phylum Mollusca; class Bivalvia; order Unionida; family Unionidae; genus Sinohyriopsis; species Sinohyriopsis cumingii. The sequence goes on along the minus strand of CM068832.1, from coordinate 67,649,368 downwards.
CCAAGTCCTCGCCGAACTGTAAAAGAACCCCAAAACCTTGGGTCACTAAGGAATATAAGGAAGCCATTAAACAATGCCGAGAAGCATTGAAAAATTTTAATAATCATCCAACGCCCGAAATATATATCGCATTGTCCGGGCCAAAGCTCGCCGCATAATCAAAGAAAGTAAAAGAGCATCATGGAAGAAATATGTTTCTTCTTTAAAGACTCGTTCCTCTATTAAGAAAGTTTGGGACACTATACGCAAAATAAATGGAAAGAGAAAACAAAATCCTCTCTGACATCTGAAACTGAACAATGACAATTTTAGTTCAAAACGTGACATTGCAAATGCTCTTGCTGACAGTTTCTCCAAAAATTCATCATCTATTATTCAGAAGCCTTCCGAAGACTTAAAACTAAAAAAGAAAAGTCACGTTTAAAATTCACATCAAACAACTCGGAAAGTTATAATCAACTGTTCTCACTATCGGAGCTTAGGGAGGCTTTAGATAAGGCCCATGATACATCCGCTGGGCCTGACGAAATACATTACCAGTTTTTTTAAACACCTTCCAGAATCATCATTAACATCTCTTTTGAAACTCTTCAATGATTTATGGATTACTGGTAATGTACCAAAAATTTCGAAAGAAGCAACCTTAATACCAGTTCCTAAACCAGGTAATGATAGCGAAGATCTCAACAGCTACCGACATATTGCACTCACTAGCTGTGTGTGCAAAACAATTTAACGAATGATCAATTCTCGGCTTGTATGGTACTTGGAAACTAACAATTTAATATCTCCTTTCCAAAGTGGCTTTCGATATAGCCGTAGCACCAGTGATCATCTGGTTAGACTGGAAACATTTATTCGCGATGCATTTATCAAGAACGAACATTTAGTAGCGGTTTTCTTTGATATAGAAAAGGCATATGACACGACATGGAAGTACGGGATACTAAATGACCTGCACGATATAGGTCTAAAAGGCCGACTGCCCTCTTTCATATCAAACTTTCTCTCAGAGAATTCAAAGTACGAGTGGGCTCTATCCTCTCAGATCTGCACGAGCAAGAGATGGATGTGCCCCAGGGCAGTATTTTATCTGTGACGCTTTTCAACATCCAAATTAATAGCATCACCAAGTGTTTAGCTCCTGGTGTGGATTGCTCGTTATACGTTGATGATTTACTAATATGTTATCGATCAAAGCACATGCATACAATTGAAAGACAACTTCAGCAAAATATAAACAAGATTGAGAATTGGGCCAGTGCAAACGGTTTCAAATTCTCGAAATCCAAAACAGGATGCATGCATTTCTGTCAGTTACAAAGACATCACGATGAACCTAACCTCACGCTGGATGGAACACCTATTCCAGTTGTTGAGGAAACAAAGTTTTTAGGTATTATCTTTGACAGAAAACTGACCTTTATTCCACACCACAAGAACTTGAAAGCTAAATGCTTAAAATCTCCAGATCTACTTAAAGTAGTAGCGCACACTGAAACGTTTATACGCTCCAAACTGGACTATGGTTGCGTTGTGTATGGTTCAGCCAGAAAGTCATATCTTAAAATGCTTGATTCAATTCATCATCAGGGAATAAGACTGGCTCTGGGAGCATTTAAAAATCCCCGGGTGAAAGTCTACTAGCTGAAGCGAACGAACCACCGTTATCGCATCGTAGAGAAATGTTTTCCGCACTGTATGTTCTCAAATTAAAATAAAATCCTCTGAATCCTGCATTTTCGGCTGTTTTTCAACCCAAATACAAAACCTTGTACGAAAATAAACCAAACGTCATACCCCCCTTTGGCATTAGAATATCATCCAGACTTGACAGTACAAAAATAGATCTTTCTAAAATTCAGAAAACGTCCATCACCGAAACTCCACCCTGGCTACTTAAACAACCAAAAGTACTTTTTAATGCTACACGATGGAAAAAAATCCGAGACAAGTCCTTCTGTCTTCCACAACTCTTACCATGAACTCCTCACCGAATTTAAAAACTACACAAGAATTTACACTGATGGATCAAAGGATGAGGAAAAGGCTGCTGCAGCCTTTCTTTGTGGAAATAACAACGCAAGTTCGCTTACCAAATGGAACATTGATTTTTTCAGCCGAAATCAGAGCAATAGACCTTGTTCTGCAACATATAGAAAACAAACGTATTTTAAACAGAATCATCTTCTCCGACTCACTATCAGTACTTCAGTCACTACGCAATAGAAAACTGGAGAATCCATTATAGAAAAACATACCCGTCAAAAATGCCGAGATGAGTGTCTCCCACAATACAATATACTGTTGGTTACCTAGCCATATCGGTATTAAAGGTAATGAAAAAGTGGATCGCGCTGCTAAAATGGCCCTTACTCAAGAACCATCTGATTTTAAAATACCATATACTGATTTTAAACCTAATGTCAGAAAGGCCATACGTCAGAAGTGGGAGGCATCATTCCGTGATGCATTGAATAACAAACTGCATGCAATCAAGCCAACTCTAGGAGAATGGACTCCTTCCTACAGAATCATGCATAGAGAGGAGGTAGTCATTGAAAGAATCTGAATTGGTCATACTTATATCACCCACTCCCACATACTAAAAGGTGAAGACCCACCAGAGTGCGTTTCTTGCAATGAACCATTCACTGTCAAGCACTTATGATAGAGTGTTTTGACCTGCAACCTACGCGCGATTAGTATTACAATGTGCATGCCATGAAGGACCTTTTCGATGCTATAAACATGACTCGTATTATATAGTTCCCGAAAGCAGTGCATATTTACTCTAACTTTTATGCTATCACCTTGTGCAGTTTTATGCAACATATATACCGTCCCTTTTTAACACCTTTTCATCATTTTTCATTAATTTACAACAGTTACATCTCCCGTTGATCGGGAAGCTTTATTTTGCACCGTTACCATCTTGCCGTTTTAATTTCAATTATTCGTTCTTTATATCGCTGGTCGATATGAGACTTTTTATAATTTTTTTAAGATTGTACATATAACATTTTGTTTGGCGCTAAATAGCCTAACAGTGCTTATGCGCCGTTGAAAATAAAATCAATCAATCAATCAATCAGTTTGATAATACACTTAAAGCAGACAAGTGAGATATCAAAATATAATGGTTCCCTTAACAAATGGGGGGGGGGCAGAATCAGTTAGCTGATTCTTTTCCCCACTACTACCAATTAGTTCCTTAATAGGAATTGTCTCTTTGGTATTAAACATAAGGAAATACCATACACGGAACAGGCCATAAAATAAATTAGGGGTGCAGTGACAGAATCAGCTAGCTGATTATTTCTCCCTACAGCAGTTTGTCTCTTTTTATTAATGGACTCTTTCCTAATCTGCTTAATGCCCACATTTGAAATATAATGCAGGTAGTGGCTCACTTTAAAAAATCTCACATATGGTTTATTTCAAAGAAACCTTTACAATTAATAGAGGTTACAATTTTGAACTAACAGAATTTTTAAAAGTCGACACTTACATGGTATAACAGGGTTCATACGGTCTTTGACAGTTTGTGAAAAATGAGGTAGCATTTTCAAGCCTTGAAAGTTTGACAAAATTTAGCAGATGACCCTAAGGTCTTTAAATGTCTTTGAAAAATCAAACAAACCCAAACATTTTAATTTCTTTCCATAATCACAGATACAATTGTCTAAGGTTGTTAGATTCAAATGTAGTAAAGTAAAATGATGATCCATTCAGTTTCATCTCATCATTAAACAATATAGAATTTTGTATTCGTTATTTTCTCATATGACATAACTTGTATACAAAATATTAGCGAAAATAGGTCTTAGAAATCTATGTTTATGGTTTTTGAAAGTCTTTGAATTGATCATTCAGAATTCTGTATGAACCCTGGTATAAGACACAATTTTTAAATAATCTTCCTGGTTCTTCTCAGCAAACTAACACTACATTAAAAATGGGGACCTCATTGACTCCAATGGCCTAAGTGGTTAGAGTATTGTTACGCATTTAGGCTCGAATAAAAAGTAACACAGAAAGAGTGAAAATAACAAGCTTTTTAACATTTAACAACTAATTTATTTTCCTGGAAAAATTCTGTAAAAATGAAAAAGGAGAAGAATTTATGGTTTCAAGAATCAAATCCCAAAAATATCTAAGAATAATCCATGAATTAAATTGCAAAAGTCCTAGTAACAAATGTTCTAATAATTTCAAGTTCGAATCCTGATGGAAATTTTCCAAGATGGATGATGATGACGTATGCTGTAGTCAGTACTATGCTTAACTACAGTTTCTTGTAGAAATACAAATAATGGTACTCCGATGTTGGAAATCCAAATTAAATTTGTAAGAAATGTCTTTCCAAAATGTCTGTGTGAGAGCTTCTCAAAATATTTCCAGAGAAAAAAGAATCATTTTGAAATTTTACTTATTTGAAGAAAATTTTAACTTAAAATCTGGCTAGAGCAAAATAACTTGACATCAGTATAAAAAGCCCAAAACTGAAAAATCTCTCTCAAAGCATCTCTATTAAAACTAACAAATGTGTGTAATGGAAAAACCGGAATTGTGAAATCGAAGGGCTGGGGGGGGGGGCAATGATTGTACTTATGTCAAAGTACACCAAAAATAACCCTGCTGACAACCAATCATTTTACTCCAAGAATTAAAAAATAAAAAAAATTGTTTACATCTTAAATTATGTAGTCCCATCATGACCTTGGAAACAACCAATCATTTTAAAATAAAATAGAACTTGATTATGAAAGTAGCTACAAGTTCTGAAACAAGGTCAGAATTTAGATCAACACCTGGTGTTTATAAACTAACAGTCAAGGTAAAACAATTTTCTGAAAAAGTATCATCTCTAGTGAATAAATTTACATTATAATAGCATATAATAGAATAAAAAATGTAAAACTGACAAAAATTAAATTAAAATAAATATGAATTAAATCAGATATGCGTAACAGTATCCACCTGTGATGTGGGAGGTTGTGGGTCGAACCCCAGGTCGAGTCTTAACAAAGACTTATAAAAATGGTACTAGCATCTGCCTCACTTGGCGCTCAGTTTTAAGAGGTTAGTTCTAGGACTGGTCGACCTAGTGTCAGGATAATGAGACTGGGTGGGACTTAATGCTACGTCTGCAGGATGATGCATCAGTGCTCCACATCACTGTAAACTGCCACACTGCAGACACTGCAGCAATATGACTCAAAGCTACATAAAAAATCCAAAATTAACACACACACACACACAATTTAAACGGTCATTTGCAAGGTTTTGTAAATAAATTCTAGAGTGAGTGAAAGTATCAAAGGAAAAATATGCTTGGTACCTCAACCAATCATACTGGATATCTCCTTTGGAATTTGATCCACAGGTAGTATACATAATATACACATAAATGTAAGTAGACAACAGTGATGCTGCACCCATAATCTTGGCAACAGTTGCCAACACAGTATTTGATTCCATATGACTGTTCTGTGAATACTTATTTACATTGTTGTTGTGGCAATTGCTAAGCTTTTGAGTAACCATTATGGAATGCGTATGCCTGAAAATATTATTTCTGCAAATTTTGTAGCCATCTTCACTTAATGAAACTGCAAAGCTTATAGCTCAAAACATACAATTATCATCACCTCTTACAATTTGCAGAGATGATGAGAGAGATGAGAGAGGAGAGGAGAGGGAGAGAGAGGAAATGATAGAGAAAGACAAACATAGGAGAAAAGAGGAAGACTGTGGAGAGAGATTAAAACAGAGGAAGTGAGGGGAACACAAGGAGAAAGACAAAGAAAGAAACAGAAGACAGGAAGAAAAGAAAAAAGACGAGAGGGGTAGAAAGAAGAGAGAGATAAGAAAACAAAAATTTCAAGAGAGATGCACAAAGACTAAGAAGGAGAGAGACAAGAGACAGTTTATGCAGGGAGTAAAATGAGAGGATGAGAGAGGTAATGAAAGAGAGGAAAAAAAAGACAGGAGGCTATAAAGGTATAGAGAGAGAAGGACAGAGTAGATGACCGAAAGGAAGAGAGGTTGACATGGTGGAAATGAGAGGGGATGATAAAGAATACAAGAAAGAGGAAGGTCAACAGATAGGAAGAGAGAGAGAGAGGAAGACAAACAGCAGAGACAAAAAGAGAAAGACAGGAAACGGGAAGAAAATGAAGGAGAGAAAGAGAGAGGGAAGGAAAGACAGCGGAAGAGAGAGACGAAGAGAGAGAAAGACAGATTAATTAACTTAATACATGATAACAAAATTATTGGGGACAATCATATTTCTTCCAAGTGAGAACATAAAATAGTTATATTTCCTCATTTTATATTCCAATTATATATAAAACCCAAGCAAAGTAATAAAAACATAAACCCACTTCATGACAAAATAAGTATTAATATTTTATTTGATTAATATGGTAGTTTCTAACATTAATATTTAATTTAATATTGTTGGTTTTGAAAACAAATATATTCATTTGCAGGGGGAATCAGTTATGTATATGTAATCAATATGATGTGTCCTGTTAGTCTACTTCATTGTCATTCACTTGATATTAGGGAAAATTTTGTTGCTTTTGGCTTACCGACAGATACACCTAGTCAACCTCCATTGAATGTATTAAGACTGGTTTTTGTTTTACATGGTGTACATCATAGAATTGGATTTTATGTGCTCTCCAATCAAGAAGTTAGACTTTAAATGATTTTGATTTATAAAAGCAGGCTGGTTTTCTAATGTCTTTGTAAGTACATAATCTAGAACTCAAGATGTGCTAAGTAATTATTGCTAAAAATAGGTATGTTTGGGAGATCCTGTATATTTTTGCATGATTAACAAGCATTATCTTGTTCAAGCTAGAATGAAAGATTAATGGTAAATACATTATTTTGCAAACAATTTAGAAGTTAAATATCAACACTTCCATATATGATTTTTTAATAAAAACCTTACTACAATAAGTTTCAATAGAAAAAATCCTTGAAACGTCAGCTTATTTACAAGATTTTGCAAACTAAATATTTTGTGGAAACAACTAACATTTTTATTAGATATTGTTTATGCTAAATAAGAAGTAAATAATCACCTTTATAATTGCTAATTAAACTTTAATTTGGTTGAAAATGAGAGAGAGGATTTAAACAATCTTATGACAGTCAAAGTCCTTTGTAGCTTTTGTCTTCATGACATTTACAAATTTTATACATATTAACATAGTGAATTAAATTTAATTTATTCATCAATTAATGAATGTAATTTTGTGAAGTTAATAATTATTCATTAATAAGTGTGCTTATCAGTACATATAATTCAGTTATTTGATATTCTCAGAAAAATGTATGAGAATATGTGAACGAAAAAATATATGAATGAAGGTGAACATACGAAAACTCTTATTTTAGTTGGTGTGTTTTGGTAAGAACCAAATAATATTAATAAAAATCTTTTTAACACAGTTGGATGAAATAATTCAAACTATAGAAATCTGAAATAAATAACTCATGAAATTAAGAATATATCATGAATTATAATCTTGTAAAAATGAACTAATTGTACAAAATTACACAGGAAAAGTTCAAAAGTAAAACAACAATGAAACTTTATGGCAATCAGTTTGCCAAATACTATTTTTTAAGGGATGCATTGTGAACCTAAATGCTTGTGGAAATATTTACAGTAATTGTACCAATATAGATTACATAGTTCAGAGTGATGGGTGACATCAGAATCATAATGACAAAATGTCATGTGATATACACCTTGTTGCACCCATTAAAACCATAAAGGAAAGGTTTATACCGCTCTACTTACTATGGATTAAGATTCATTAAGATAGCATGGTCTCATCCCGGTAGACACTGTAGAGTCTAAACAAAGTAGACTGCTCAGTTGTAATATGGCTGTAGATACAAAGCGTTTACCAACATATGGTTGAAAAGACAAATGTCAGCAAATTCCTGAAGATACAAATGTCATTCACACTTAAAATGAAGTCGTAGTGACCTGTTTTCATATGACAGAATTACTCTCTGTGATATACCCATATTTTGAATTTCATAAATGTTACAGTTGATAATTATATCAAGTGTGAAGCAAATGTATAGTTCAAAATACTCTGTGTATGAAAGTTACAAAGACCTATCCTTCGTGTGGTTGAGCAACTCTCCCTGGGATGTATATATATATGCTAATTTTCATGTGTATAGATATAATAGGGCTTAACATATTTACCAGATAGTTAAGAAGACAAACAGTTCCAAAGCATGCAAACTAGTCAACAGTGACATATTTTTGGCATGGTGGAGTTATCATCTGTATTACTGATGCTCATGACAATGTGTGAGTGCAGGTGCAGTAGGGTCCATGGCATTGAAGGTGTAATGAACAGATAGCTGAAAATCCATATCTCTGAAGTATTAAATTTGGGTCACACTGATTAACTTTTTTAGACAAGACTGAAACATTTTCATTGTGGTATATCCATATGTCATAACAATTCTATAAACATCTCACATACCAAATTTCAAGAGTGAGTGTGAAATAGAGTTTAGCATAGCAAGAGTGTAATAATCACACAGCTGAAGCAAATAATGCTATTAAAGCATGAAAATGAAGTCACACTGACCTAATTTTAATTTTGGAATTGCTGAACTGCTTGGATTCTCCCTCAGATGCATCGATATACCACTTTTCATGAAACTAAATGATACTGGGTCAAAGATATTGAGGGCATAATGAACCAATAACAAGGAATCACATGTTGAGTTATTTCAATATTTTGCTTCTCACGATTTGCTAAAGACAGAATTCAGACTCACATAATTTCATTAATTGTACCTTAATGCCCCAAAATCCACTTGGTAAATCAGTTGTATTCTGCATGTGAGACATTAAACTTATCTTGATTTAATCTTCCCACCCGCCTACCTATCTATCTTTGAAATAAGTAAAGAATGAATGTTATGATGTATATTATAACTACAATACACCACCATTTATTACCTAAGTGTTAATCCACAGTGGCGTTTCAATAACTGTTTTGAAGGGACTCTAAAAGCACTTGGAACACTCAAAAAATGATAGAAGAAATATATATAATGCACTCTACTGGAACATGGTGGAGGGTAAAATTTTACTGTTCAAGTTTCATTTTCATGTTCTTCCTTTCATGTAGTCCAATGCAAACAGTTTGACTGACATATAACAATGGTCATACTGATCAGCACCATCTCTCAAATTTCACAGTCTACTTCCCTTGAGAGAACATGGTTAATTCCACATTTGTGTAATGTAATCATGATGGCAAGGCTTTATAGCCAACCAGGCCTTGATGATGTCCTATGGGCTATTTGTTTGCTACTAACAGTCTCTTACCAATGTTATGTTTCTTGGATGATTAGGATTTTGTTTAGCTGAAAATTTCTAGAATTTTTTTAATGTAACTTTATATGCATGTCACAACAAACTCGAGATAATGTTAAATAGGATTTTCATATATCCATATAATCAGACAAAGCAGTACAATGATATAATCTTTATATAGTCATTAGATTTGAGCACAAGGAAAAACATTACATGTACGTTGTTTGTGACACAGTTCTGTATGCACATAAGATTCACTATAATTTTCCTTGGTTAATTTTTGTGTCAACTGAATGAGTAATTAAACAAACTAACTGAATCTTGACTGAACAATATGTAAAAGGACTGTTAAATTATTTTAATAATTTTGACGTGTACAATCACGGAATAAATATAAATTTAAATAAATGTAAATTTAAAATGGGTCTGGCAATGTTATGAATTATATTATAATAATCTACTTATCAAATGCATCATAGAATAAATCTAAAATTTACATCATAAAAAATGAAAGTATCCTGTTGGCTAATTAGGCATTATGAAATTAAAAGTTGAAGCATGTTTAGCTTTTGGAGAAATTGGTTTAAGGAATACTTTAAAAGTGTGCACAATCTGTATGTTATCTTCACCACCTGTTAGGGAAATATATATTATTATGTTTACACCATGGTTCAATAACCATTGCACTACGCTCTTCCAGGCAATATGCTGATAATTTTTGGTTGCAAATAAATTACAAAATTAATTCCTTTCATGAATACACGTTTATTTTTTTTTCTCAACTGCACCTAGTATAACAATGCGAACACCAAAATGTATGTTGAGACAGGTTGTGAAAATTTATTTTGAATTGTTCATATCATATAAGCACCAGAACTGTATTACAGTGCACCTTACAAGTATACAAACAATACAAAGCCCAAAGCTTCTTCACATCTGGGAAGATAGGTTGAATTCCCTCCTGGTCAAAGTTCACAATTTAATAACATAATTAAAAAGTACTTTTAAACAGTCAAGACAGACATATAGTTGTCTCTGCTTTGCATAGAAAATGACATACATAGGATCATACAATTGATATTTGTGTTGCCTCCAAAGCTAAAGCACATCCATTTTTGTTGTCAAGCAGCAATTTTTTAAATTGCAAATTTATTTTCATTTTTGTTCAGTTTTGGCTATCAATAAAGAGACATCATCATGTCCAAGTTTTGAAAATTTTACTGAGCAGAATGGTCTGTAATGAATAAAAAAATATAAATTTCTAGATCGGTAAAAATATATTATCAAGATAATATTTGATCTAAATTATTGGTATTATTATACAATATGTAAGGACAATCCATCCATGCTAACTTAAATGACGATTAGTTTGCTATTATTCTCAGTGATAATTCCTCGGGTATATTCTTGAACTTAGTATTAGTAGTATTTCTCTCTCTCTGTCTGGCTGGACAGGATTGGTTGATAATGAATGCAAGAATTTTTGTATAGATATTTGAAAGCCGATCCTATTTGCAACTGTAAAAAGGACAGACATTGTTTTGAAAATACAGCTGGGAGATATCACATTGCTTACCACAATTACTCTATGAATGGTAAATAGTATAAACTCTTTGCATCTGATTGAACAAATATTAACCAGTGTGCAAAACACTCCAACTAGCAGTCAAAAATACCCACTTGTTAAGATCAACCTCCTCCCTCGTTCATGGCAGTAATTACCATATTTGAAAGTATGTGTAATACCCTACTGAAAATCACTTTAAGGTATACAAATGGTATTCATTTTGTTTATTACCCACAAACAGAACCATAATTAAGCATTAATGTAAAATTAATTGCTTATGCATGTGTTGAATTTCTGTAGGGCTGCTGTTCTCTATAGAGGGTTTCACAGTTACAACAGAGTTACTGATCATAGCACTTAAAACTACCTCCCTTATCTCCAATGCGCATCCCCACAAAAAATTCCAATTCTTGATAGTTCACAATTTTATACCATTTTACGTTTGGTTAGTGAAATATAAAGTCAGCAATAAGGAATCTTAGCTGTACTAAAGATCAATATGGTAAAACCATTGAATAAATTATGTGTCTAACATCTTTTGTTCATACTAGGAAAATAATTATAGACATTACATCAGATAATTAAATTCGGTGTCCATTTTAACATTTTATCAGATAAATAACATTTACTGTCCATACTTAAAAGATATCAAAATATTAAATTAAATACACTGTCCATATTTATTTAATACCAGCTAGATTCATCCATAATTTCAGATACATTTGTAGGAACATTTCACATTCTTGGCTGCATAACTTTAATGAAAACCATCTCAACAATTTGCATTTTTCATAAATTGATATATCCTTCTTTCTCAATATTTTCTCAAGGTTACTAGTTCGTTTATAACATGAGATAAGAAAGTTATAAAAAGAGTTTGATAAGAAAATTGTAACATGAATTCGATATGTCGGCTGATCTATAATACTAAATAATTTAAACTAGAACAGTTTTTAAGTGAAACACTGTATATTAATGTATTCAGAGGAATTTAACAAAGCAATAATTACATTAGCTATTATGAAGGTAAATGAGTGTAATTAATGCAGATGGAATATTTATTCATATTTGGGTGTAAATGTCATACATTATTCAGATTAATTAACATGCCTAATTACGTTTATTGTGTCATTTTCTTTTTGGTAGGAGGGGAGGGGTTCTTTCATCTTTAAACAATCAGAAAACTATTTCCATATATAAATACTTTTTCTTGCACTGTCCAGTCAAATATAGCCATGCATTCATTCAGCCTAATATTTAATTATTTACATTCCTTGCTGGTTTTCTCAAAACTAGGATCATCAAGTATCAGACGGTGCATGCAATAACTTTCAGCATAATTTTTCTTTGCTTATGGCGCTGCCTGTCACGGATCACTGCCATCTCACCTCTGTCTGCGTGAGTTCAGGTCCTGGGGTCTGCCAATGTGGATATGTGAGAAAGCTTGCCGGTAGCTTCTCATGGGTCAGTGGTTGTTTCCCGGGTTCTTCCTCCACCATTAATACTGGCTGCCATGTATAGCCTATCCTGTGCTGAAAACTGGCATTAAACCCTATAACAACAACATCAATTCTTCGCTAATGCTGACACATTGTAATAACTCTCAAGTTTGCTGGGGTCTTAAGACAACATTTCTGATTGCCATCAGAAAATTATTCTGGAACAACCTTCGTAAAATTAATTTAATTCTGTTTTACACTCCTTGCATTGAATATGTAAGTTTAAAAGACCCAATTATTTCACAGATTCCCTCCTATTACTTTGGTTTGCCTTTTAAATCAGTATTGATCCACGTGACCGGATGTAAAATTGTAGACAGTATGATTTAAAAGAGACTGTTTTGTAAGGACAATAATACATGGATACTCACAAATATGCATATTTGTTATCTTTATCTATCTGTCACTCTTTCTATCTTAGCACCATTATTTACTCGTTTTTAACCAGAAGTATGTTTATGTATTATACATATGCCAACACATTTATTCAAGCATATACATACCCATGCGCCAGATGAAATGATACAGGCAGACAGACAGGGAGACAGTGAATGCCACAAATGTCCTATACATGCATAGTGATGTTTCTCCAAATTGTATACTTTAAAAATTCCAATTGTTCAAGGAAAATGTTTTTAAAAAATCATCAAGGAGACTTGTACGTGTACCTGTCTGTTAAGGCATGGATGACATTTGTGCATTTTTAAAAGATATATCGCTCCTTGATATAACTCAAGCCATTTCATGAAAAATATAATGAACATTAACAGAAATGCAACAGTTAAAATCAATAATAGAAGACCCTTAAGAAGTTATAGCTTTTCTTGTTGTCGTCCAACCTCCACTAACAGAAATGATTAAAGCTGTACAAATATTTTCATTATTCTTCAAGAAAGGTAAATTGCAGTAACAATCTTTTTACACAGTGATACAATTTCGCACAATCAGATAATAGAAACTAGAGTATGAGGTAGTACTGGAAAGATAATGAAGTTCTGAACAGAGAACATTTATTTTAAAGCTGGGAACATCACAAGTTAGTGAGAAAAAAACAAAAGATGTAAAAACTTTTGATCAAATATTGATATAATTTCGTTTTAAGATATCGATCTTGCTTGCGGAATGAGAGCGGTCTGTCCCATTTTCTTGATTTACATATGGCATCTTTATTGAATGAACTGCCAGGAAGTGAGTTGCACCGAGATGCACTCTGGTGTTTTCCAGGGGAGATAATCATGAAATGGTCTATAGGACTGCAGACACTAATTCAACTGCCATAGTAAACCCATGCAACCACCATGATATTAAAAATTCAATAACTTTAAATTTCTGAATGTATATCAGCACAAATGCATCCTTTAAGTTCCAGCTTATATGTAGAGAAAAGCCATAGAGGTTTGAGGCATTTTATGGCTCTAAATTTGTTTGAAATGTGTTTTTAATTCAACACCAGTTAGTCAGGAGCTTCAGAAAGGAGTTTGCAAGTCACTTTCGTCTGTAAAAGGATTGAAATTCCATCAGTTAAATATTGTCTACTTTTTCAGTTACAACTAAGATAACCACTCAGAAGATTCCTTTGACTTAAAGTTTACTTTATCAGACAATCATGGCCAGCCAAAGCCATGTCTACAATAAAGTACATGTTTTGTTCATTAATTCCTAGACTGGTTCCAATTTTTAAGTATCATTAGTACAGTGAGTCATGGTACTAATTATAATGGAAGAAGGGGAACCAATTTAAAAATGGATGAAGATTACACAGGGTATATAGGTCTGGCCAGGATTGGTTGATACAAAAATACAATTTTGTAAAAAAGAATTGTTTGCAAGCTTATCCTATTTGTAGCAGAAAAAAGAGACTGTCTGTTACTAATGGAATTTCAGTCCATTAAATATTTGACTTAGAAAATTCATTACTAAAATTAGCACCCACTTATTTAGTGCAGAATTGTGTTTCAAAATCATGTAGATCCAAAATATGCTGTGAATCATTTGGCTTTCTCTACACATAAGCTGGAATTAAGGCTATTTCTATATTGATAGATTTGATCATGATCATTCAGATGTTTAGAGTCATTGAATTTTGTTGTATTATAGTGCTTCCATAGGTTTACTATGGGACCTGAATTAGTACTGCGAGTCCAGCAACATCTTTATTAAGACCACTATCATGGTGTAAATTTTCCTTCTGTCCAGTGATCACTTCATTGGCCTACTGGTTAGATTGTCCACCCCTGATGCGGGAGGTTGTGGGTTCGAACCTTGGCCAAGTCATACCAAAACTTATGAAAATGATTCTAAGAGCTGCCTTGCTAGGCACTCAGAATAAAGAGGTTAGTGTTATGACCGATTGGCTTGGTGTCTGGATAATTGAACTGGGTGGGACATGATCAGCATGTCTGCGGCATGATGCCCCAACTCTAGATATCACTATAAACTGCCATGCTGCAGATATCATAGTGATACGACAGCAAAATTGTTAAAACTTTGTTTAAAATCCAAACCACACACACACACACATCTTCTGTCCAGCAATACCAGGGCCAATACAGCCCATTACACGTGCTCAGTATTAGGCTTTTTTTAGCTCCATTTTGCAAGCCACTTTCATCATCCATAAGACTGCTTTTAGGAAACATAAGTATAATGGGTGCATGGTGGATTTTATTTAGAGAGGCATAAACCATCAGAGATATATCAACGTATTTGCAACATTGTGTTGCAATTTTTGGCAACTCTTTACATAATCCAAAGAATGACCATTTTCTTTCCTGATCTAGAGAGCCATATACCAGATATGAATAACCTTCATAGCCATATACTGCTGTGTCTTGGGTCAAGTGAAATGGTATATATAGGTTTTGTAAACAAAGTTCTCAGTCCTGATTTTAATATCAGTGTTAAGGAATCTATGATCAGAGTTTATAGTTGTGTTCAAACATCATTTGGATGGAAATATTTAAGTTAATTGTTGGAATTACAAAGTGCCGAGTGACTTTTTAGACTTTGAATTATTGAGAATTTATATAAAGACATTAAAAATATTGTTGCTCTTGCACATTGAAGATTATTTGTATTGATTGGGAACATTCTCTGTGTTTGCACTTGTGATAAAATGTTTAGGATTATTGGAGATTTAATTCGCAATATTTTAAGTTCTTCTTAAATTTTCATCCAGTAGCTTAGAGAAATACATTCCTTAATTTAAGGCCACAGAGTCATGACATTTCATAAGATATCAAACAATGCTAATTTTGCATACGGGTACGATGTTGATTTGTGTGAAATGATTGATGATACAGACTATCAAATAGAACTTGACAAATCTGGAAGTCATTGTAGTGATGAAAGATATATCTAAAGAAAGACAACAGTGGAACCAATCATGTCTCTATAATTCTCGTAAAATAGTTTCCTTCACAATTTTGTTCTTGTCATCTATCAAATAATTAGATGAAAGAGCTTTACACAGTTGTCTATGGCTATGACACGTCCATCCTTATTTTTATTGAGATATAGAAACTTCAGAAAATAGTATGCAAATTAAAACCTGTTGAAGAATATTATTTAACAACCTGACAAATAATTCAATCCAATCTGCATTCATATAGAATATGAAATCAGTATAATGGTAATATATTTTACATATTTAGATGATAAAAGACTGATAAATGCTATAATGATAAACTACAAAATAAATAATTTGCCCATTATCCCAGTTGTGTAAATTTGTAGTGTGAATGAAGTTTATTTTGCACAAAGCATGTGACATCTTGATCAAAAGTTTTCATTTCAAAATATATATTCTAATGACCCTAGTTTATATCAATGTTACTTCTAAGATACATTTAGTCACAAATATTATTACTATTTATTTATCATGCACTTTTAATATACTAAAAAACCAATATCATGCCTTAAGTATGTCTTTGTTTATATGCTTTGACCAAGAAATGACCAACATATGACAAAATAAAACAATATGTACCATGTTTAGTTTTTAATTTGAGGAGCCATACGAAACACAGGGTTAACCATTTGGAGAGGATTCTATTGTTCATTGATCTTTAAGTCAGTACTGAATAGTTAGACATTAGTGTGATATAAAACTGTTGTGTGTGTGTGTGTATATATATATATATATATATATATATAGTATAAATAATGAGCTAATCATGATGCAAAGTGCTGAATACAAATTATACAGTATTTTTACTAATTTATCATCCTGAAATTATTGTTTATGTCACCGTACTACATTTTCTGAACTGACTATATATTTTTTACAAACTGTTCAGACCTTATTGTTGGAGTGATTGTCAAAAACATCACAACAACAATCGTTGGGTCTCATTTGGTGCACAGTTATATAGACATGCAATGTAGTAAACCCAATACAGTATAGAACTCCAAAAGGCTATCTTGCATACACAGGGAACTCAAATAAAGGCTTTATAGCTGGACAGTTAGGTGGGGGTCTAAAAGCAATTAAATTTGACTGGGGTGAAAATCCTACTTACTGATAACAAGACTGACAGATCAAACAGACATTGGCAGTCAAGAGGCAGAATCAGAAAGACAGAGCTGTGGCTAGTCCTAGGAGAAGAATGGCATAAACCAAGGTTATACAAGACCCATTTAACAGTTTGAGCCTATCACATAGTCTACTTTCCTGGTGTACCTTGAAACTGAACGGGAATGAGGAAAGTGTGAGCAGAAGCAAGGGACAAGGAATTGCCAAGAAAACTTGCTGGAAATTAGATCGATCAGTGTGAGTATCCATATAGCTTTCATCTTCAACTAATTTTTCAATGAAACATTATGTTTAAAAGATACACAATATTTTAAAAATGGAAATAGTTGTATTAAAGTGAAGTAATTACTACTTGTACCATATCCATTTCTGTGGAAGTATTCCCTAGCAAAGTAAGTAAAAATAACTTCTATAGTAAATTTAGCACACACGTAATCACACATTATGCTCAGTTTGGTTTCATGTTAAATTTCATATAGTTTTGTACATTTGTGTTGTGGAATTGACCCTATGGTCACTTATTTTGATCATATGCAGATCTACCTTGAAGATATGTGTTACAATGTCTTTGTTCTCTTTCACTTTCTCTCTCACTTCTTTTTAAATTTAACATCTGAAATATGTTGTATCAGCTGTGTTAACATTAACTAATAAATACTAATATGTTAATTGAAACAAACATTGAATGTAAAATCAGATATAATGAGCAGTTGTAAGAAATAAGAACATTTTATCCATTGAACCAGTTATGTGTTCTCATCAATTGTAAAATAAACACATTGAGACAGGAATGTTTAAATTCTAAAATGAATACACACACACACACGTGTATATATATATATATATATATATATATATATATATATATATATATATATATATATATATATGGTATCTTAGTT
The DNA here is from genome assembly GCA_028554795.2 of Sinohyriopsis cumingii. Taxonomy (NCBI): domain Eukaryota; kingdom Metazoa; phylum Mollusca; class Bivalvia; order Unionida; family Unionidae; genus Sinohyriopsis; species Sinohyriopsis cumingii. Next base: position 67,631,490 of record CM068832.1, on the reverse strand, counting down.
TTCATCTAACACAGAAAAGGTGACATTGATATAGGCAGACCAGTAAAGAGTTTTTTTATATACAGATACGAATTCAAAAGCCTAATTCTGAGAGTTCCACCTACAACATTCATGATGGGAAAGGGCCACTAATTAAGAGCTGACATATATGAAAGAAAAATAGCATCCATGTTGAAAAGGGCTAGAGGTAATGTGAGAATACATAATTTATCAATCTGATTTAACACTATTGTTGCTTATATTTTATCTCAACTGACCAAAAGGCTATGTGGGTTTATGTAATGGTCCAGTGTGTGTTATTTATTTCACATCCCCTTGTGTCTTTCAACAGTAAGAAATTTGTTACTTTGGAGTCCATAGTTCTAATCAATTCTTTTTATATAAAACTTGGGTTTGGGGCTTAAATCAACATCTTGGATAAATCTAATAATGAGCAAAATCCAAGTATATACGTAAGGTGATCGTGCATCAGATTAGTTGAGTTTATTAACCAGCCTAAAAGCCATACTTGCAGAGTATAGATTAAAATCATTAGGTTGTCCTAGAAGTTTGATGAGTGTTATCCATCAATAATAATAAGGTGATCTTTCATCTGAATGAGCATGTTACCACCGCATGCAATATTTATACATATAGTGCAGTTTTTACTAAACTTAGAATACAGGCTTATATAAATGAGATCTAGATTGAAGAAGTGAACATGCACACAAAACACGAGGTTCTAACCACATGAAACTGTACTGCTGAGTCAAGTTTGATCAAACTTATCCATTGGGCTTATATAATCAAGCTTCACAATGATGCTTATTATGAGTGTGATAAAGGTATGGTAATGAAGTGACCTATCTGATTGGCAGAGTTTCTTATGACTTGCACAGCAGTGTGTATGATCCAATTTAGATCTAACTTGTTTAATTATCTGCTTGTATGTCTGAGTCTGAAAGCAAAATCTATGCATATAATGTGGTGGTCCTACATCTCACTAGCCATTCTTGCTACTGCTCTTAAAACTATTTGTCATTAATTTTATCAGACATGGTTAATAGGTTTATCTCATCAAGATATAGCAAAAGAACAATTTTGTAAACAATATTCATGCATATTAAACTCAAATTCTGCATCTGATTGGCTGGCCTTGCAAATACCATAAGGGCTCTATTTCTGACAAAAAGATTAATTTGATCTAATGTAGCAGAAATGCTTATATGATCAAAACATTGAACGTATTTGATAACAAATAAGAAATAGTTTTTCATGTAAATTTGATAAACATTAATAAATAGGTTCATATCAATAAAAGCTTGGAAGAGTTTGATTACATGCGAGACCATCACATATTAATCATGCTTTATTTAGAGAATTATTTTCGTCAGGATTTAGTAAAATAGGTAAAATCAATATGGATTGGATTTTTTATGGTACAGCAACACTAGTTGTTTACTGAGTACTGAGGGAATTGGAGTAAGGCAAGTGTACACTGCAGTAGGTAACCTGGTTGATTTGATAAAAGGATTTGAACACAAACATTTGTATCCAAAGCCTAGCATAAAAACATTGATTCACTGCAGATCCTGCCCACATTAGTTACCTTTTAATACATAAAGATTTTGGGTTTTTATATCACAAATCACATAGGGATTAAAATTAAAATCATAAAATACACAATTAGAAAATAAAATAAATTTATTCTAGAAAGAAATATTGCATGCAACTCTGTGACACAAATGAAATTAACGAGAAAACACTTAAACAAATGGCTAAAATTACTCATCTGGCTGATATAACATAACAGTTGGGCCAATTCACTATGGAGTAGTCAGGTATATCTAGTATTGTAAGAACAGAACCTAAACAATAATCTCCAGACTTTTATCAAGTCAATTGCATACTTAGGTTTGGAATGTATTACATGGGAATTATGCTAATTTTTAAAGATCAAAATGTACCTGCATGTTTTGAACCTACCAGAACCAAACAATCTCAGATTTATGCAGCTGCTTTTGCTCATCACAAACATAATTGGGAGTATAAATGCTAACCCCACCCTCTAGCACACATTTAAGATTTTTAGAGTTTTTAAATACAGTCATCTAATTATGTTTCATTACATTGGTCAATAATTAGTCACATGTGATGACACTTGTAATTAATCAAACCGCAGCCACTGACGGCAGACAAAGCACTGATATTTATATGGTAGTGTCAATATCCAGTCTGTCTGCTGCACAGTTAACCTGCCCATTAAAATGACAACATATGAAACAAACTGGACAATTCTGAAAGCCTTGCATTTGACTTTATCTATCACTATGGTAGAACAGAACCTGAGTTGAAGAGCTTTTACTGAAAGACCTTGACATCAAACCTAATAATAACTGCACTACTTATATTATGGATACTTAACCATTCTCTCAGTTTCAAACTGGGCATTCCATCACATGGGGTTCTAAATGTAAACCAAGTGTAACTGATATCCTAATGAACTGTAAAGACCATGGCAGCACAACAGCAGGGGACCAGATATGTCCAGATCCAGGAATCATAGTCCAGTTTCAAACTGAGAATGAGCCACATAACAATTACACATCTATTAGAACTTAAGTGATGAAGATAACTGCATTATTAGTAATCATCCTCCTCCACATCATCATCATTATTGAGATGCATCATTTATGTTTTATTGTAAAATAGTTTATGCAACATCATTCAGTGACGACCTTTGCTGCCAATTTACCAGTGAACCATTTGTTTCAATGAACGTATTTTATGTTGTAACAAGGAGCATCATTTAAACATTATGATACATATCATACCTGTATATGAAATCTTAATACTAACACTTATACTTGCAATACTACTACTAATAAAAACACCTGCATTGATAATTTGATATTGTTCAATTGGACTTGTATCTAAATGATCACCAGCTGTGTGAAAAGACATATTTTAATATATAGATATTGAATGGAATACTAGTTACCACAACTATAAATGATCTATTATTATTTTTAAACAATTTATATTTGCAGTGAAAAATACTTTTGCATTATCTTCTCTTAAATTTCATTTATAGGGCAGTATACTCTGCATTCATTACATTACTGAAATGGTTAATAGTACAACAACAAATACTGCAACTTCCAGAACTACAAAAATCAAAAGCTATAGACAAAAAATTCCTGATATGTATCAACAATTGTCACTTTATAGACAAAACCTTAAAGATTTAGGACAGGATGTTAACAAATTAGATATTCAAGTTAAAAAGAAAAAAATACAAGGTAAGCTTCCTACCAAAAAATCAAACAATAACAGTGAAAAGCATATAGGGTTTTCACTGGGACAGTGGCCATTTGTGGACAGTCTCTAGTTTAAGAGCAGCCTCAACAAGATGCTACTAAAAGTGCTGCTATCATTGATCATGTCTGTACTAATAAACCTGAAAACATAAGTGAAATTAATGTGCCAGTGTATGCACTGAGTGACCACTACCCACATGTTGAATAACCATGATGGTCTTTGAGACTATCCTATTCTTGGGGATCAGCCTTAAGAGGGGATCAAAATTATAATATACAAATATTTCAATTACAATGACATATTTTAGTATTTTAACACATTACAAGTTAGAACTCACTGGTCATAGTCCTGAAAGGTAGGGGTCAGGAGGTTTCAGTAATGTAATAAAAAAGCACTAGGATTGTCCATGGTCAGCCATAGAAGTAGCTCCCATTTTCAAATACCAATGGAAGGCTTGGGGAGCTTTTGACTTTCATTGGATTTAACACTTACGTAACTGAAGACCACTATTTGACATCTCAATTGAACTGACTGTACACCATTATCATGGTCTCTTCCAGTGATGCCAAAAGAGCTGTTCAGAAACAATGTTCATGGCAGTTCATGCCTGCATCCTCTGGTACGAGAGGCCAGTGTACTAACCATCTGATCCCCACCATATAATAGTTAATTTGCTGCATCCACAATTACAAGAAAACAAAAATGCCACGTGTCTTATAAGATCCTACTTAAGAGTGATCAACTCATGCAGAGAAGCAGTGTACAGGATATTCTTTTTTGATTTTGTTTATGTAAGGGAATTTCATTTGTGACTGAATTTACCTCTACATGTCTGAATTTACCTCTACATGTCTGGATGACTGTATTATTTTATCATTATTTACACTTTGCTTGGGATAGATGAGTCTATAACTCATTTTATTAACTTTATGTTTTAGCTTTTGTGTTGTAGTTTGTTATAGTCTATAGCATAAAACTGAGAAAACATTGTGATGAGAAGAAACAGTTATATATAATATTTCCCAAAATAAATTTTTATTCCTCTAATATTTGAAAATGTTAGCAAACAAAACAGAGCATGTGTCATTCAAGCTAAAACTTTCTGTCATGCTTTCTTTGTCATGATAGTTTCATATGCATATAATTGTTAGGCATGGTTTATGGATCCAGAGTTTTACTGCAAAGATGTCAAAATATATTCATATTGTATGTACCGCCTTAATACATGTCACATTGGTTGCCTTGGGTTTTCTGGTGGAGCTACCAGTATAATTTAGAAATGACTGACTTCAATTAATAAATGTAAGGTTGTTTGGCAACACAATTGTTTTGATAAGCTTGTTCGCTTATTGTGATTTATGTGCTTTCTTATCATTCTATGATTGCAAATGAAAATAAGAGTTTTTCTTCTATCACTCGTTGTATGTCAAATACAGTTTATCAATACCCAATACCAATAATAAAAGATTATTTAGTGCTAAGGGTATGAAAAAACTTGAATAATACTGATGGTATGATGTGATCCTATACTGTATATTGATTCATTGACTGTCATCAGCACAAGACTATTCATTTCAGGTACCAACACCATATTTAAGAAATATGGACATAAAAGTCAATAGACTTTCTTTTATGAAAACAGTTGTATCTTTAAAGTAACATTAATCTACAGGGCATAATGTACAAAGGTTAATTTGTTAGTAAATAATTTATTTTCCAGTCCCAACGAACAAGAAGAAAATGATTTGTCAATTATGATTTTGTTTGTAGGCAATCTCTCCAAAAGCTATTGGGCTGGTAGAGTACAATGCTGATGCAATCTACATGGGACTACTGGAGGGTCAAGAAAGGACATACTGCAAAAAGCCATTTGGGAAACTTGAGAATGGAAATTTTGAATTTCGGTTTGCTGATGGCATAGAAACATTAAATATGAAAGATATCCAGAAAATCAAAAAAAAAAAAAAAAGATTTTTAATCAACAAGTTTGAACTAGAGGTAGTGAACAACCAAATATCTGTTATGGAAAAGGAACATGAAAAAATAAAGGAAGCAGTTACATTATACATTAAAAGCTAAACACAGGTATGAATTATTGAACCACTCTCAAGAGCTTCATTGGTTGGATCTCTTAGGTAAGACCTGCCTCCTTACTGCATCCTCTCTCCTTTTAGCTAAGGAGTTTTAATTTGGGTGCACTGGATTTGACTGGTAGTAATAGTTCTTCTAAGTATTATGACTGGGTGATTATTATTGAAGAAACATTATTCTAGAGCTGAATCGTTATTAATGGGTAAAACAGCATCTCTCTATAGTCACTAGGTCACATCATTTATTTTTAATTATAACAAGACATGTTTTTAGAGTGTTTAAAAATTTAAACATTTAACCACTTGCCTTTAAATCACGAAAGTTGAACCTCAGGCGATCTTTGAAATGGAATTTTCAATGCTGATAATATATGGAATATATCCCGATAAAACTGTGTTAAGATTTAAATATGTTACAACATATCACAATTTAGAAGCAAAGTTTTTACATAATTATGAACATGTACATTGGAACTTGAAACAAAAATATCATTGTTTGTGTTTCCTACTATATTTCAAGCTTGTGTCACATTTCTTATGTGATGTCAGATTTAAAAATAAAATTGATTACATACTTGATAATATGCTTACTTCTTATTACTCTATCTGACCTAAGTACTATCATCCAATATGTGCCGCCTATCCCTTTTTATGAAATATTCAAATAAAGACATAATATCAGTTGAACATTTTTTCCTTCATTCATTTACATTCTTACTGCATAGACAATTTGTTGGTTGAATAGATTATACATGTTAGCTGTACTGTACTTTATTTCTGTGCTGCAAAGGTTTATGACTTATTGAAGGTCAACGCCAATTAAGTCGTTCCTTACAAAGATTTATATACAGGAACATACTGGTCAAGTGTATGGAATTTTAAATGTGCACAAGTTATGTCATCACACGATTTTATAGCAAACTTTACAAAGCACTACCTGAAATAAAACAATTTCAGAAAGTTCTAAAGTTACAGTTAAAATAAGGATATTTAAAGGCCATATGTTATTTTTGTTAAAAATGTGGGTATTTAATAGCAATGTGGTATTATTTTTTAAAATCTCTATTCATGTCCTCTGGATTACAGCTCAGAAAATGTGTATTCACTAGACAGTATTCTGATTACACATTTATGAATGGTAGGGTTGGCACACATTAGAATGACATGGTGGTGGGTGAAGGTCATGAATTTATGTAAAAAATATAATCTTATAAAAATCACTGGGATGGTTTGGTATTTTGTCATTCATTAAATTTTGATGTTACACTTAAGTTCTGTAATCTGTTATATCCATTGTAAAATAGCATGCAGCAATGAGTAGTCCATCATAAGGATCACATGTGTTCTTTATAGGTCGCCTTATACACAAATGAGCAATGCGCAAGGATTTAAGAGAAAGGCATGATACAACAGAATGAGAGAGAGAAAGTAAATGAGAGAGGAAGGCAGCTAAGAGAGAGAACGGAAAGAAATAACAGTCGGCCAAAGACATATAAGTAGATGGATAGGTAGATGGGTAGATAAGAGATCAGCAAGACATTGCACATTGCAAGATTACAATAAATTGAACTGTATATGCAATAAATGTAATTAAAGGCAGTTGTTAAAATCAGTCAGGCAGTTGAGATTACAAGCAAGTCTTATTAAGTGTGGTTGAAGAGTTCAGGGATGGGAAAAGAATCATGCTTAGAGAATCATGGTCACAGTACACAAGGATCTATGGAAGCAAAAACATCTGCAGGCAAACTTAATAGAAAATTGAAAGGGGAAAGGATGACTTTTTATAAGCAGGTGGCCACAAAACCAGGTTTAGACAACTTATTACCAAACTCGACTTGCAATTAAAAGGGTGCCCTACAGCACGAGTCTACTGTATAAACACTTGTTAAGAAATACAGTAACATTATTTTTTTTTATCATTCCAAGCTTTTATTTCAATACTTCCAAACATTGGCTAATCATTCACTTATTCAAAAATGTATTTCATTTCTTTGATTCACACCTTCAGTTTATGACAATTGTTTTTGCGGTTATTAAATAAATATTTGCTAAACATATATTTCTCCAAAAATTGGTTTCTACCTAAGGCCATACATATACGTTATGGTACGAGACTCTGAGGTGGATAGCTATTTTTGGCGAATTATACAGCTTTTACACTTTTCAATTCTAACAGCCACACATGCAATGTTTGCTTAAAGCTGTTGCTGACACTAGCCAAATTTTGGCTAAGCAGTGATTTATCCAAGATGTGGTTTCTGTCTAAAAGTCATACATGTACATTATGGAAAGGGACAATGTTGCAGAGAGCCAAATTTGGGCTAATCAAAGTTACCTAGATATTGGTTTTGTACAACCACACATGTGGGTTATACTAAGAGGCATTGCAGACACTAGCCAAATTTTGGCTAAGAGTACATTTATCCAAAATTTGGTTTCTACCTAAGAGTGTGAAGAACATGTTTGAGGAAATAGCTAAATTTTGCTAAATGGACATTAGTTGTGAACCAGCCTCACTCAGCAAGGCAACAGGATACCTTAGCCAAATTCTGGCTTATTTAAAACCTGCCTAGCTCCTCCAACATACAGTAAAGGTACTGAATAGTTATAGGCCAGATATTGGTCAAAGATTCTCAGTATGTGCCTTTGTTACTTTGGGTTAAGAGATTTTACCCCACAGTAGAGGCCTGATTTGATTAAATAGAAAAACTCAAGTGAAATCAGAAGGTGTTACAAGTTAAACTTGAAAACTAAATTACAGCATGTGGACCAGGATGAGTGTCATTTTCCCCGCCTCATCTTCATGTTATAGTTTGTGTCGTAAACCCCATTCTAAAACATTCAAAGTTTCCTAAAATTGTTTTAGTAAAGAATACAATGAGTTCCCTGTGCAAAAAGCAGTGTCCTGAACTCAGGTGCAGGTAAACATGTTTACCTAAAAGTAAGAATAATCTTTTTGTTTAATCATATACGTTTTATGATGTTTAAGACAGTTATTCAGGTACTCCAAATTGACAAAGAGGAATCTCCTAAAACAAACTGAATATACACAAAGCGTCTAAAAACAATACTTTTGAAACCTTAAGTATAATGGGAAGGCAATGAAATACAGTTTAAATGTCAATATTTGTCAGTGATGGAGGGTTTTTGTTTTGGTACAACGTTGTAACGGAGATACATGTGGATTTCAGTATCTCAGGTTTTTAATTTTAAAAATAGGATGCATTTGACTATCTGCTTATTTTCAGAGCTAGTCCAGGTTGTGGAAGGTCACTGTGGTGGATACCCAGGATTGTGTTTTCCATCCCTGAAAGGAGATCCCAACATCCCAGTTTTCGCTTTGGATATAGACTTTATGCATCCTTGTCTAGTCAGGTAAGACATTATTATTATTATTAATTATTATTATTATCATCATTATTATTATTATTATTATTATTTCAAGTATGTAACTGAAAACTATAAAATTGTCCAGGGTCAGATGTTATAATGAACATATTACATTGGATTTGGTTGTATATGAGACAGAATTAATCTATTTCGATTTTGTGAATTTCGGAAAATTTCAGACTAAATTGTATTTCTCTCTGGCAGTTGAATTGCAGTCATCATTTGTCGTTTTTATTCTTGCTTCCTGGTTGGGTATGTGATGTTAAGCGTTGAGGGTAAAATATACTTTTATATGAATGACATTGTTATTGATAATCTCAGCAGCAGATTCCGGTTTGCAAGAAAAACGTCATATATTTAACAGTGATCAAATTTACATCTTTTTTAGATTGAAACCATCTGCAAACACAGGTCCAAAGATAGTGTACATTCCATCCAGTCTAACATAGAATAATTCCTCAACTTTAGATACATAATAGTATGTCAATGATTTGACCACAAACTGACATGATAAGTCTAAATTTTGTTTCTTTCGTCAAAATGAGAAAATAAAACAAAATCTCCAGGATAAATGAGCAGTGAACAAAATGCTCAGCATCGATTGTATATCTTCCGCAACGTTATATGGCAACTTATATTTTAATATTTAAATTTAGAGAAAATTACACCAGTGTATGTTTACCATGACATTTACACTTCTTTTGAGATATAGGACCATAATTAGCCTGACTGCCAGGTGCCGCGCTTATAAAGATGGGTGGTGGCCATGATGTTCAATGTGCCAATACGTATTGTTTTGACATCAGTTATGCATATATTTGATGAAAATGTTATGAACTGGGAAACAAAACAATCAAACTCCTGCCTAAAATATGACATTAATTATATCAGTATTTAAAAGCCCACCTGGTAGTTCATGATTATATTAGTATTTAAAAGTCCGAATACGAGCTAATATGAATACATTTCTTTTTTCATATTTATTTTAGTTTATTTTATTTTGCTTTATAAATGTATATGTATTGTTGGGTGTTTTTTATTATTTTTGTTGTTGTTTTGTTTTGTTTGATTGTTTTCATTTTGTATAGATTTCATTTGTTTTTTATTTTAGCTACTCAGGACTTGCCTATGAACTATGTATTGAGATTTGAAGAATGTGTTTCATTGCATCAAACGGTCACAGCTTGATTGCGCCTCTCAAAGTTGGTCAATGCCAAATGTCTGTACATACTATAATCAGGGCAACACGGTTCTTACGGTCTTATCATGTGATACCTAAACCGATGGAAACTAGTCTTTAAATCTGAAAAGTAGCTATCCGCAAAGAACCACAATGGTAAAGTAGTACCCACAGGTATAATCGGTAGCTGGTTCTTGCCTTTGATCCCTCAGTATGAATGCTATCCATCATAAACAACTGTGGTCTCAAAGAAACCGGTATTGATAGCGCTGTTGACTTAATGCCTTGAATACTCTCAGCTTTACTTCATCTGCACAGTACAATTCAGTAACGCAGTGGAATGCGTCATTTTATATTACTTATATAATATTATTTTTAGATTTGAAAGATAAATGTGATGGTTTCGACATGCATGTTTTGCATATTTGTTTGTCTGTATTCTTTGGCAACAATATCAGGAATGATACAAGATTTATTGCTTGATTGTTTCAGCAATCCATGTCAGAACGAGGGGAAATGTATTTCCACAACAGCAACCAATTTCACGTGCCAGTGTCAAACAGGATACATTGGCGAACTTTGTGAACAACTGGACGGTAATCACGCTATTATTTACTGCTATTACTGGGCTAATTTTAAACGCTATCATTGGAACAAGAATCGATTTTAAATACATTCATTAAAATGTAGATTTTGAATATATCAAAAAATATATTTTAAGAACTGATCAAATTTTTGCGCAAAAGTATGAAAGTTTTTGCGTATAACGTGTTGTTAAATATGCCAAAGAATCAACAAGTCTACATTGTAAAATATTTCAGGAAAAACTAAACGCTACGATTTCATCCATATGCGTAGAAACTATATTGTGTACCTTTATTAAAACATACGCTTTAGAAATAAGTTGATGATATTGTCTATAAGGAGACTGCGACGCACATAAGCGATGCATATCCCCACACACCGATGTTGTTGTTGTTGTTGTTGTTGTTGTTGGGCTTAACGCCATTTTTCAGCACTCGATAGGCTATACATGGCGGCCAGTATTAATGGTGGAGGAAGAATCCGGGAAAACCCTGGAAAGAACCACCGACCCTCAAGAAGCTACTGGCAAGCTTTCTCACATACCCACATTGGACGAATCCGAGACTCGAACCTACTCAGACAGAGGTGAGATGGCAGTGATCCGTAGCGGAGAGCGCTTTAGACCACTCGGCCACTCGGGGCCCCCCCCACACACCGAAGGAAGATGATGACAGGTCTACATACAGTATTTCCAATTTACAGAATTGATAGTGGCAGAAATGGAATCATGTCCATTCGGATTTCAACCTGAGTCATGCCAATGTGAGGAAAGTCGCTGCACCGGAGCAGTATTTGTAGGTGATCAGTGTGTGGCGTCAACGAATCACGTGAGTATATGACACTCACTGAAAATCAAGGTCATAAGTTTCAATGTCGAACTTCAAGTTGAAATAAATACAGCTTACTAGTCCTGTTAAAGTGTTATTTTTTTCAACATCATGTGCAGAGACAATATATTCCTTATATAAATATCACATTGTTAACGAGACAATAACACTTCTTCAGCTACACACATCAGGTATCATAACTATAGAGATTGTTTCTGTTCCAATGCATCAAGCAAAAGGCACTTTTGTAACTCTAAGACTGCAGAGGTTTCCAAAGAGACGTAGTCTTATTTATCATTAAATTCGCTATTTCTCCCAAATCGGGGAAAAATAAAATTAGAATTTCCTGTTTACTGCATATCATAATTCTCTACTTTCTGCTTAATGTTGTGGGCAATGTTATGACTGTGTAATAAACGATATGTATACCAACAGAGACGAGGAATCATCTAGAGGTCATTTAAACATTTAAATGTATTTACAATTCGTCTGAGTCATTAATAATTCAATTAACGTTGATATCAACCATACAATTTATTTCATCCTCCATTTGCACCTCCCATTCCTTTGCTTAATGTGACTAAAATTGGCTTGTATATATATATATGTACGTGTATGTGTGTTTGCATGTATGTATATATGTATATATATATATCGATTTATATATATTCCATATGTTCTCTAGTCCAGAATAACATGTCGTTACGGCATCCCTGGTTATGTCGTGCTCTTCAACGTTGATGGAGACGGCCTATCCAATCCATCCTGTCCTTCGCCATCGAACATTGTCAGCTGTTCTTATTGGTCCGAGTAAGTGAACCTAGTGTAACGAACTGGAAACAGATCAATCGCTACCAAATTTGCTTTTCTCTATTTACTTTTCTAAATGTCTCCATTACCTTCTAATGTTAGATCCTTGACAAAGCGCTCATCAGCAGATACACATTTCGGAATAATTAGACATAAATATTGGCCTTTACTAACAGTTCATTGTGCAGTTGTCAGGCGTGTGTGTCATAAGTTTAAATTTATTTTTCAGGTATTAATGAGAAGAATAGGATACATTCACAAGAGTGACCACAATAAATATCAAACGTTGATCTCGTATTTAAGTTTCTTTAAAAAAATAGCTGCGCATAAAAATATGCAAATAAAGAGGTGAGGCTGGAGAACAGTGAATGGCTAGGCAGAATGACATAGGAGGGATAACCACATATACGCGTTTGCATATTTGTTTAAAAACAATTTTATTTAAAGTCTAATTTTTCCCCTAACAAGTGTTACCATAAAATATGAAAGGACAATAGTCCTTAATTAATGCAATTACTCTTAGACTAATGTCGAAGAAATCGAAAACTGTTGTAACATTTTTGAGATCGCTAAATTAATTATGATTTAATGCAATGTTGATCTGAAATGAACAATATAAATATTCTAATAGACGCAGGTTTTCTCGCTTCAGGGAAGATAACTACAGATGATCGTTGACTTATTTTGATGATATACCTTCATATAATTAGACATAATTCTACTCAATACATCATTTGGCTTAAAATTATGGAGCATCTTGAAAAAGAATTATGAAAGTTCAATTGAAGCTGGTGAAATCATGAATCATTTATGGGATCTGATTGGATGGTTACTATAGTTTTAACTACTTTTTGATGACATTCCTAGGCAAATTTAATAGAGAAATAAGAAACAAACTTGAACTTGGAGTCATTTTGTATCTGAAATTGATTGAATATAGTTACTTTTTCAGATAAAATAAATAATACACATACTAGTAAATTAATTCACGTGTTGACTTCAACTCGATTTTACACTGACCCAATTTAATATACAATAATGTTATAATAGGAGGGCATCACATGAATTTTTTCTTTTGTTCCAGTTGAGAACTTCATAGTAGTTTAGTCCTCCAGAGTCCTTCGGTCAGGTGATCTTATGCTGCATCCCTTATCCATGTTTTGTAGGGGATCATCTTGCTGCTGTTCAAATAATGTATTGACAAACGTTCATAATATTAACGTGAACCATGCAATCTAAATATTAAAAAGTTGATAGAATGTAGGTGAAATGCGAAAGCATGTGGGCGGGAAGTGCTGTAATATTTTTGATTGCTTCCGAATCAATATACAAATAAAGAATGACCTGCACTCGATAATGCTTGTATATGAGTTTATTACACGCGAATTGAATTGGCTCTGTGCTCTTCTGCAAAATGAAACAAGAATTTAGTTAAGATGTTTTTTTTTGTGGTGTTGTATTGATGTATGTGACACTTTCTATCGATGTTTAGTAAATGCCCATCTTCTCTGCTAAACTACGTACAACTTTGTTCAAGTTCGAGTTGGCAGGGCAGCAATGGACAAGGGCAGATACGTGAAGACACGTGTTATGCTGATGGATGTGGAGATTGCCGTAAACAGGCCAGATGCAAAGGTGAGAGAGAAAGAGAAAGAAAGAGTGTGGGTGGGGTGAAGTGTGGCTTTAGTTATGCAAATATTTGCATTTTTCATACGATTTGAAATAGGTAGATGTGCAACTCGATATTGTTTATTATTTATCATTCATGTGCATGCATGTTTTTCATTTATCAGCAATCTACAAGAGTCCATGTCCCTGCTAAGTTAACATAACCTGTAATGCATTATCCATATCAATGTGTGTGACATTTACACCTATATGCATCCTCTGTACAAAATATTTTTTAATTACTATGTTAAGATTAAACAGCATGCATAGTTACTCGTATGCCATGTTGTTCCCCATATATATATATATATATATATATATATTTGAGAGTGAGCAAACTTTATAATTATCTTCACAGAATACAGATGCGGATGTCAAAATGGCGGCTACTGTAGTCCAGTTACTGGACAGTGTACATGTCCAACTGGTTACTATGGAGACATGTGTGAGACGTTTGATTACTGCAGGTATTACGAGGATCGCGTCGGTGCAAGTACATGTGGTTCCGGAGGTTTGCATATTTTATAAGTTTATAAATTGATGCGCTTGTTGTTATTTTCTTTCTCGCTTCCTTTCCTCTACAGTCGTCCAAATTCGTAATTAAATGCTTGGTTCCTCTATTATAAAATTTGTTGTTATTTCGAGGATGGATCAAGTGTCATTATGCACGCAGAATGTATGTTTCAAACGCAAACAAATTCCACGTTCAAAATATATATTTTTAATGCACTATCGCTAACATTTCACCCCAATTTGCGAGCCGGGTATTTCCTCCCTGGAATATTATAAGGATGATCCTTACAATGCTTTTCGTATCTTGTTCATGTTTTCTTATTACACCATTTAAACGATAAACCTCCTTGTTTGTCTCCTTATTGGAAAGGAATTATATGACCCTTATCATGTTAATAACATTATCCCTCAGTACCTTTATCTTAATTCCTCTTCGATATCTTTTGTCTCCTTATTGGAAAGGCATTATATGACGCTTATCATGTTAATAACATTCTCCCTCGGTACCTTTATCTTAAATCCTCTTCGATATATTTTGTCTCCTTATTGGAAAGGCATTATATGACGCTTATCATGTTAATAACATTCTCCCTCAGTATCTTTTATCTTAATTCCTCCTCGATATCTTTTGTCTCCTTATTGGAAAGGCATTATATGATGTTTATAATGTTAATAACATTCTCCCTCAGTAACTTTATCTTAAATCCTCCTCGATATCCTTTGTCTCCTTATTGGAAAGGCATTATATGACGCTTATCATGTTAATAACATTCTCCCTCGGTACCTTTATCTTAATTCCTCCTCGATATCCTTTGTCTCCTTATTGGAAAGGCATTATATGTCGCTTATCATGTTAATAACATTCCCCCTCAGTACTTTTATCTTAATTCCTCCTCGATATCTTTTGTCTCCTTATTGGAAAGGAATTATATGACGGTTATAATGTTAATAACATTTTCCTTCATAGCCTTTATATGAAGTTAAGTCCTCCTCGATATCTTTTGTCTCCTTCTTTAAACTTAATAAGAATTGGTAGCATTCAGCCTTTTTTATGTTATCCTCGCTGGGAGACAGAGTTTTTGTTATTAGAGTGCCAGCTTCAAAATTAGCCGTTTGCAGTTTTGAATACTGTTCACATAAGTCCGATTCTACTGATGTAGGGTCTCTGGCCAAGATACATTGCTCTTATGCCCTTTGTGCTAAATTGTCTTGTGTGTTTTTGTGACTTCAAGTGCTACCCAATTATTTTGAAGGTGTATGTAAGGCAGTTCCTAAAAGTACAACCAGGACATATGGTGGAGATAGCGCGGGGGACCACTGCATTTTCCCATTTGAATATGCTGGTCTATCTTTCGAGAACTGCATTGATGACAATTCGGTAATGATAAACAACATAGCAGTATATTACCCCTTAGTTAATTATTTAGTTGATAGAAATTAAACTAGCGAACATTTAAAAATACAATGGAAAGATAGATTTGATGGCTTGGAATACAAAAGACAGAATATCGTGTTCTGTCATATTTCAGTTTTGAATGTTTAGTCTCTCAGGTGTATTCCATGTGGATATAATTATTGTAACGTCCCTTTAGAAGTTGTATGTGCATTCCACGTGGATATAATTATTGTAATGTCCCTTTAGAAGTTTCATATGCATTCCACATGGATATAATTATTGTAATGTCACTTAAGAAGTTGTATATGCATTCCACGTGGATATAATTAGTGTAATGTCACTTTAGAAGTTGTATATGCATTCCACGTGGATATAATTAGTGTAATGTCCCTTTAGAAGTTTTATGTGCATTCCACGTGGATATTATTAGTTTAATGTCCATTTAGAAATTTTGTATGCATTCCACGTGGATATAGTAATTGTAATGTCTACTTAGAAGTTTGATGAATATACTTGAGAAATAGGATTACCTGAGTTTTATGCAGATTTCAGTTTCGATCAATCAGATCGCTCTATTCTTGAGTTTTACTTCGAAATTCACGTTATGTATGTGTATAGCCCATTCGTTTGATGAAAGGTCAATTTAAGAAGCCAGATCACTCCTTTACCGTTTTCAGGTGGGCCCACCATTTGCCTGTGGTACATATTTTCAAGAGCAGAATAGTTATATAGACCTAGGACAATGGAGTCCTGGACCTTCATACACCCTGGCAGCCTGGGTCAAACCTTACAAGTCCGACAATAAGAGGCGGGTAGGTTGAAATGTAATTATGTGTTCAATCGAGGTAACATACAACCAAAAATTAGTGGCATATATATATATGAAATAGACCAGAAAAAAATAATACAAAATGCCAAGATAAAAATCACTGACCATGGAACGCGCATTTAAATAAAATTACGACAATAATTACACAGCTGTTAAGCAAATTGTATTGTAATTTTGCTTGTATTGTAGTGCATGAATATGTGTGTCTGCGTAGGATGGTTGGTATTCTTTAGTCGTTGGTGATGAGCAGTTTAGTCTGTGCTATATTTCCGCTGGAAGGTAAAACGTCCTATACGGGATAGATAGTTTCTACCATAAGTGTCGCCTGTTACTTGTGGTAGGTAGATGATGGCTGGCTGATGCACTGGTTCCCAATATGAAGTGCGCCTGGTGCAGCCAATTTTCATCCTGCCATATGCGTATAGAGGAAGATATGAAAGTGAAGAACTCAATCTGAGGACTTGCTTAGTTGCCAAATCTCATAGAATACATTTACAAGTTGAATACATATGATCATCGCTTACTTACGAATTTTCAACGTGTCGGTAGATACATATAGTATTTGTTTAAGACAGTATATATATTTATCCTTTTGTGTGTATTTCATACGACCTGATTTGTGGCTTTAATTACATTGCTATGTGTATTTAATACATCCTGCTTTATGGCATTATACACATTTATGAGTGAAGTTCAGACGCCCTGTTGTGGCATTAGACACATTTATGTGTGACGTTCATACACCGTGTGGTATTAAATACATTTATGTGTTAAGTTCCTACGCCCTGATTTGTGGCATTAAAACATTTAATATGAAGTCCATAGACCATTCTTTGTGGGTTAATGGCATTTGATGTGTGTAGTTCATATGCTCTTTGTGGCGTTAGACACAACATTTGCAACATGCAGTTGATTTTCGAATCTTCCCTTAGACTATTATAGGTGGTGTATCGGACTGCAACGACTGGGGAATCAACCTAAAGCAATTTTCTTTTCGTGGCTACGTGAAGATCAATTCATCATGCACTGTTGATCTCGATACTGGGAGCATGCCACCCGTGCAGGCGGGACTGTGGTATATGGTTGCACTTGTCAACAATGGAACCCATGCTATGGCTTACGTGAATAGCGCACTGAAGAGCACAGCTATGGTAATAGGATCTTCTTCCCTTCATTTTACTTTCAATGGAAAAATGTATATTCCACCTAGATTATGTATCTATTGAAATTAAATTCGGCATAATATTGAAATGAAAAGAAATGTTGAGTGTAAGTGCTGAAGGAATATAGATTGTGAAATTCTTTCGTTGCCAGTGCAGTAGTCTTTATCTTTCCATTAATTTGTATGGATAACCACAAAATAATTGGCCTGGTATCAGGATAATGTGATTGGGTGACACTTGATTCTACATGACTGCGGCATGATGCACCAAAGATACGTATAAACCCTAACCCTAAACCTAACCCTAACCCTAACCCTAAACCCTAAGCCCTAACCCTAACCCTAACCCTAACGCTAACCCTATAAACTGCCACACCGCTGACATCGTAGCGATATGACAGAACAATTGTTAAAGCTACATCGAAAATCCAAATCACTGTCACACCGGCACAAAATAAACCTTTGTGTATTAGTATGGATAAGTACAAAATAAGCAGTCTTCTAAGACACGACACTTCACGTCTTCATGACAAATTAAAATGTGTTGATATTTTAGAATTTGTATGTCTTTCATGGATAAGATAAAATATAACCTAGAGTTTCTTGGAATATATGTACTAACAGGGATCGTCCTGGGCTTCGCCAATGTCGCAAATTGTGATTTTTTTTCCTTATTGGCGACAAAAATATCCCATCTGGCGATTTTTTTGGCGACAGACTTTTTGGTTATTTAATTTGTACATACAATCATAGATTTGGACTGGATAAATTAAAAGGGAGAACGAAAGGAAGCCACAAACTTGACTAAGCAATGCATTGGAATCAATCTGTTACACAAACAATCCTTTGTTCGTATTGACAACCCCATCTTTACAGTGCATTGTTACATCATAATCTGCTTATGCTGACATCTGGGCTGAGTACTGTATGCTGCGATACAGTCAATCATGCTACCGCACTATACCTACAACTGACCGACTTCTGAAGACGTGAATAGAACAGATACAATTAATTGAATGGCTAAATCTTCTGTTGTTTTTTTTTTTTTTTTTTTTACATATACCAGTACAATAGTTTTGCTGAACCTTCATAGAAAACCGATAACCTTTGAAGTACCGACTACTGTGTATAAATACAAAGCAAATGGAAAAATCTCAATCACAATTATGTCTGTCGCCAGTGCAGCATTTTACTCATTGTTCTTTTCCTTTGGCCATCAATCAGTGTTACGGCTGCTGAGACTTAAACTCCGAAACAAGAAATAGCACAAAAAAAACCCAACCAGTTTTGCATAATTAATAATAATTATTTATTTCTCAAAATACAAGAGTGAAAGAATCTCTAAATTGGGTGTGAATTTATGCTTATATATACGGTCCAATATTGCCAGGTGTTGACTCGTGTAAGTTTCATTCGTGGGAATGGAGATCATATTTTGTTTGTCGAGAAAATTTATACAGCATTCAGTGATCATTCTTGGGATTTAGGAAGCAATTCACTACAAGCTTTGTGAAGCTAGCCATGGGGGGGGGGGGGGCTGCTGATAGACTACTGGTGTCACCTGTCAGTGCTGTGGACTGTGAACGTAGATTCAGTAAGATGAACCTCATAAAAACTGACATCAGAAATAAACTCTGCATCTCGTCTCTCGAGAATTTCATGAGAATCAGCACATACAGATGTGAAAAATTAGACTTTGAAACTGCATTCAACAAGTGGGTAGCCCTAAAATTGCGACGGATCTTCATGTAACACTTTGTAACATTTTGTTAATGCTTGTTGTAATTAAAGAATTAAGTAACCCATCTTTTGTAATTTTCATTACCTGTTACATTAATAGACTAAATTAACCCTTGGAAAAATGTACACTACTTGTTCTGGCGACACTTTTTGAAAATTGGCGACAAAATATTGAGGTTGGCGATTTTTTTGGCGACAGCTTTTTAAAAGCCAGGACCATCCCTGACTAATAATAAAGCAAGTGTTACAATCTAAGTTATCCATTTCTATTTCATGTGAATGGAATTTAAATATTAATTAAAGGATGAACTATAATTCATTTAGCAAAACAAGTATTTGTTAACACATTATAATTGATGCTACCAGCTAATGGTTTACCTAAAATGTATAGATCAAGAGGTTGGTATCCTAATGTAACAATGTCTACCACGACCTCGCGTGTTCTTAAAGGCGTGAAGTTTCCTTTTAGTAATTTCCAATTGCTCGGTAAATAGTTTGGGTATCAATTCATCGCAAATCGATTTCAATTATTTTTTTGTTGATCAGTTTGAACACTTGAATTTCAATTTGGACGTTTTAGGTTAAGAGGTATCACTTACCTACGACGAGAGGCTTCCGTATTGGAGGAGAATTTTGTTGTCCGGAAAATAGCCTAAATGGTCTCATTAAGGTAATGTTATGTTCAACCTGTTTACATTTTTATTGAAAACCACTATTGATAAGTGGTGGTTATTATTTAATTCGCTTTCTTTTTGTATGAATTTCAATCCATTTCTTTTCATTGATATCTGCTTATTATTTTTAATGAATATACAGATAAATATTTGAACCTATAGTTAACATTCAGATGTCACCCGGGCACTCATGTGCCATCTTATCAATGAAGGCGAATTGCAAAAAGACGTACTGAACAGTTGGAATAGATAGAAACAGGTGACTCGGGGTTTTGATTGGCAAACCGAAAGTTCTCATCAAATAATTTTGATTTAACTCCTTCCTTTTCCAATCCATTATGTAACTGTGACTTTCGAAAAAGTGCGTGGCTCCAGGAGAAAATTAAAAACTATGTCGTTGTCAAGCCATATCCACTATGTATCGTGATTTATTTAGCCTAGATATTAACAACAATATGTATACCCGCTCTTACATTCCAATAGCAATGAGTTGTAGTCTTGATTGACACGAGTTAAACAGAGATACACTACATATCACATATATTGGCTAAATACTTATGCTTGTACTTAAAGTCCGATAAAAATGATTTGGTTTTATTGAATAGGCACAAGCGAAAAATATACATGACCTGTAGTATTTAACAGGTAAAGCCATATATACATGTAAACTTAAAAATATTTGCTTTCTATGTGCATTTTAGACTGTTAAGGTTTGGAATCACGCACTTGATCCCGTATCTCTGAACAGAAGTATGTATACGCTGGGAACGTCTGAAAGTACTGTAAGTTTTTCTGTTTACTTGTATCCTTATAATTGCAATAACATTCACTGCTGTTTATAAAATACTCTTCGATTAAAAAATGTTCTTACAGGACGTTTCCAAAACTTTAATTCTAAACATTGCTTATTGATTGTAATATTGTTATAAACCTAGGGCATATTCTATTTTTTATATACATATCCGTTTATAATTTTGTACGATTGTTACAATTATTTGCTTATGTTTACAAAGGCTACATTCGTAATTACTTGTATCTGAAATCAAACGAAACACATTGCCCTAATTGGTGTTATGCATTCACTAGTTTACGTGACATATCTTAGAGTTAAAGACCCAGTGATTATAAAGATTAAAAAGAATTCGCTAAACTCTCTAAAAAAAGAACCTCTCAATTATTAGACCAGGAAAGGGGGTTAGAGCAGTACCATGATTATAAAATGTATGATAATTATATAGAATTAAATTGGGTACAGTTCTTTGGCCAGAGGCAACAATGTCAATTTTATATATTACTAACTTCATAAACATTTTGATCCTTATTTGGAAAACTAACAAGACATTCAGATTCTCAAAACGTATAATGTTTTCTTACGTAAATGTCAATATTATAATCATAGCAAGAGGCGATAAATAACGGCCTTGTTGGACATTGGGAACTTGGGGAAGACATACGACAAGCGTGTACGGGAATATTTCATGAGGGAGCAGACTGGATTCTTCGAGATGGACAGATTATAGCAGGCTAGTATATATCTATCTATCTATCTATCTGTCTATCCATACATACATACATACATACATACATATATATATATATATATATATATATATATATATATATATATATATATATATATAAATAAATAACGTGTGTATGTGTTTCAGAATAGCGACCATACACGAAATACTGACTAAATTTAGATGTTGCTTTTGAGAAATAACAGGAAAATCTGAAGGGTTTACTATGTGGCCATCATTGTACTCAAGGTTATAACTATCTTATCAAAATGAGATTTTATATTATTTAGCAAAGGCAGGTTCTCACGATTTTGAAATTTATCCAGCTGTGCATCGAAATTCAGAGGAGTTAACAATAGGTCTGTATATTATGTATGTATTTAGATTTACGGAGACTGCTGATTGTTACTTCAAATGGAAAATAAATGTTCTGGAAACTATGAAATTTGAACGAATGCCAATGCTCTAAGTTTTAGAAAGAAACTTGATTTGATTAGCGAGGCTAACCTACAGGCTGGTGCAGAATATCCCCCGTGTTCCTAAAAAACATTGAAACGGTTTCAGTCATACTATAATTTTAAACCTTACCTTTGTTTTATTGTTAGGTATCCATTGTGAGATAAGAAGATTTTATGTTCCCAAAGGCGTAACAGTTACAGTCCAACGTTACACGGGAACCAGTGGTGGAAAAGTTGCAGTATATGCGCAGGTAATTTGTCCAAACTAGTTTGCGAAAATGCCAACCCATAGTAAATCAACATCTTGAAATCTTTTTAAAGCAAAATTGCGTTCCACATGCAGAGTTTGTTGCTAAAAAATAATGTTCCATTTTTATGGTGATTCTAATAGTGATTCTGTTTTATAATCCAACCTCTCCCTTGAGAGTAAAGCATTTTTTCCACGTATTTGCTACCCCCAGATCTAATTTTGCATTAACCGACAGAGCAAACCAAATAAACTGGCTAGCTATCAGCCAAACCAATCTCAGCATGGATACAGTTCGGCGCGTATGTTCAACACCCAGTTCTGACGTTTAAAGTTAAAGTAATGTCAGATGATAAATCGATAAAACTTTCAGTAACTTATGCAAATGCTGAATATAATCAAAATCTAGCACACAATACCAGAATTTATTTGGCACAACATCTTTCGCTTGGGGACCGAAAAGCTCTTGTGTTTACCTTAGGACATACAGTACACTAGTCACCTCATCTTGAACCGAATACGATGTTAAAGGATCCAAAATTCTATTCATTCGTCTGTCCTTGCTCAATGCACATTTTTTCTGAGTGCACATTCACGACACTTGCTTGCACTCTTGTCCAGGTGCAAAAATATGCCAGAACTATGAATTTTATTTTCTCCCTTAGCTTTAGCAGGATGGCATAAACACGTGTAGTGCAGATTCCATTGCATTACACTGCGATGCAGGAATCGTGTCTGACTTGTGGAGACAGTAAACAATAGATGATTGGCAAGTAGGGGAGGTTAACGATGGATAACTATCAAAACTGCTATAATCAATTACTTTTCTTTACTTGCATTGTGCAGTTAATGTAAGTCTTGGTAATGTAAGAAGCGCATAATCACATAAGGACTGTCCAGATACATACTATCTCATTATTTTGATTTATTTATGCTATTCTAGTTTGAATACATACATGTCAGAATTAACCCTAACCCTACAAAATTCATCTACATCAGGAGATTCAAATAGATGGCTACATTGATGGCGTAGGAGCCGGCTACCGGGGTGGACGAAGTCCGGGTGGATCCGGAGCAACAGGAATCCAGGGAGAAACCTACAATGGTACTTACTTAGTTTTCACTGCAGATTAAATGTCAGCTGGAGTAAAATGCAAATTATATACCGAAAATATATGAAAGGTGGATACATCCATTTTAAGTAAAGTCCTTGAGTATTGGGGACCATGCTGTTTTGGTCCCCGTTTGATTTCTTTGACAAACATTTTGTGGAAGTATGTATCAGCGCATTAAATTAATCTCATTTGAATAATATATTAACTTTAATATTCAGATGCGTAGTTGTGTCGATGGACTAGCTTAATGACTGGCATACATAGGTGCATCGATGGATTAGCTTAATCTGACTCAGATAAATATATCGGTGTATCAAAGGATTATGTTAATAACACAGGAGACGGATTTAGTTTTAAAATGTATTATAGGTGTTTGCTATTAATGCTCAGAATGATCGCCTCTCATGAAACAGTAGTACACGGACCTGTTCCACTAATCAATCTGCGTGTACAACTTTTCTTATCTCTATTTTTTATTACTATTATATCTAAATAAGGATCTTTGACTTGGCAAAGTTCAGCACCCATGGCACAGCTAATTTCTAATATTTTAGGTGGCGGAATCGCAACTAATCTTGAAAACAAGGGAGGAGGGGGAGGAGGTATTGGCAGTGCGACCCGTGTTGACGTGACTGGACAACCAGGAGGGGGAGGGGGGTATGGGACAACAGGGTGAGTACATTGCATACTTTTGGCTTAGGTTTATTTCAAAACTCATTCTCAGTTCTTTAACCTTTCATTTACCTGGTATAACGTTATAAAGGAATCCTTGTGAAAAAGATCAAACGGTATTTTAATTCCTTTTTCGCAAATGCGGTGGAGGGAAGATGCTTGACAACAAACGGGAGTCATGAGGGCATGTTGTGTACATCTAACCAGATTTATGTTGTCTTAGGATATCTATCTATCTATCTATCTATCTATGACACAAACAGCCACAAAAACGTTTTACAGTTTCAGATTTAACATCATTTTACATAAGACCCTGATGACAATATAGGTCTGTCATAGGTAGAGGTAATTGGTATGCTAATTTGAACATTGAAAACAATGAAGCCCTTTTTTATTCTAACATAAACTATAAATTCCTCAAAGTTTGAGAAGCCTATCATAATATCCCCACTGATTAAGCAAAGCGATTTTCAAAAGATTTTATATCTTTCAGCTGTATTTTAGTTCCTGTTGCTTGCTGATTACTAAATAAGACAGAGTCATTCCTGAGAAGCAGACAATAACAAAGATATTTGCACATTTTACATCTCTTATTTTCTTCCTCAATTTGGGTTTCCCACATTTATGTCTCATTGTTAGCGTTGCACCTAGGAATGATCAACATAATCTATCACCATAATTCCAACCTAATGTTGGCTTTTTGCCACTGACAAGAGGCTCTGCCGAGAATCGTACCATCCCTTTAATCTCGAGGGTTGATATTTCCTATCCTACAATGGATTATACTAATAGATTCTTATTCACAAAATTCAAAGCAAAAAATGAGGGCCGCATTAAAAACTGAAGATATGATTACATTGAACTTAACCAGAGTTAACTTTCAATGACGTTTAAGCATTTTAGCTTTCGATGAAACGTTGTTGAAATTCTTACAGAAATAGCAATGTAATATTCGAATTGAGTAATGCAGATAGCATGCACAATGAAACAAATGTGAACAGGAGAAAAACTAAATCTTCACGTATATCCATAACATTAATAGAGAAAAAGTAAAATAAACTAAACTAAAAGTATATTCATAACATTAAAAGAAACAGAATGAGAATTATAAAGTAGTCCTCGATTCAACAATGAAAAAGAACCGACTTTAACATGGCAAAATATACCAATAAGAACCTGAATTTTTAAACAATTTGCAACAATGTCTTTTCGACTCTAAACAGACTAAAGGAACTGTAAATGTATCCAGGTCAATCAGTGCAAAATGGAATGTTTTAGGAATACTTAACTTCAGTCACTGCTCGTTTTAGTACGTAAATATTTTACCGTTAATGCTGTGTTGATTTTTGTGAAAGAATGTAAAGCGGCCATTGAGCCTAGGCACTTATTTATATAGTTTGAACTCTATGCTCACAGTAGAAGCTCAAGTTAGTACACGGGTCGGGATAAAGTCACTTGTGAGACAGGAAAGAGTTACATGAACTTGTGTTTCACACTAGAAAACAGACAATCCACATTGATGTATGTGCACAAATACAATCATAATATATTTAAGTCCTTCTTGGGTGGCCTTAGTTGTTAGAGCATATGTTTGGAATGCGGCAGGTCGCAGGTTCTAACCACCCGCCGAGTCGTACCAAATACATAACAATGCACCAAGAGGCGCTCAGCATTAAGATGTTAGTGTTAGGACTTGTTGGCCTGGTGTCAGGATTATGTGCCTGGGTAGGACATCATTTTATGTGTATGCGGCATAGTGCCCAGAGCTTTCACTATTAAATGCCACAGTGGAGACATCGTAACAATATGGCTGAGAAATATTAGGTCAATATCGCATCTCAACCCTGTTAAGAAGATTGGGAACATGAAGACCACTGGCGAAACAATTTGGAAGGGTTTGGTTTGTTGTGAATATGGACAAGACATCCTGATTATGACACCCTGAGCACAAAGATGTTATGTAATGATATGACTTTTCGTTCTTCAGGAAATAGTTTCGGAAAAGATAGGCTTTTGGTGTTGTGTAAATGTTCTCTATATATAAGATAACATATAATTAAAGGTTGTTCTTAATTTACATAATTCATAACGAAATATGCCACCTTAACCTTGGTTTTACGAAATGTTTAAGATCTCAGGGAATTACTACCTCTGGAGACAGATCGGGCTCGGGATCCGGGGGACGGGTTTACGGAGACCCAACCCTTAGTATCCTGTATATGGGTTCCGGCGGTGGAAGTGGTGGGAATGCAAGGGATCTCAGCTCAAACCCGAAAGGTAAAATAATAATAATAATAATAATGGATCTCAAATGGGTAATGACGTAATATTGGATTATGAAATGAGTTAATATATCGAGTTTTGCAATTTATTCAACGAGTTTCATAGATTTATAATTAAATTATGACCCAGTTGAGATTATGTTTATCATGTATCTTTCATTTAAGTGGGAGGCATCTGAATAGAAAGAAAAAGATAAGTTCCGGCACTCGTTTGATTCTTGTTCAGATGCTGTGTCTTTCAATTTTTCCAGACCAGAATTGATTCAGTAATGAACAACTGATAACCAGTAACGTTTTGCAGTAGAGTTTTAACAAATCATAATTCAAAGATACAATCCTTCCAAAAGGACATACTTTTTAATATTGGAATCGAAATGGAAAGTCATGTGTGATATTATATAGTCTGCTTGCTTGGAGTTGTTGACACGCAATATGCATGAATTTCGAAGAGATTGCTTGCAATGTTCACACTTAAAATGTGTTGATTCCACTAAAAATGTATTCCAGTTGATTGGCATTAACGTAAAGGGATGATTACTGGATGCAGACATTTTATTGAATCTATAATATAAAGGTACTGGTTTGTGTAATAGTTATTCAAAATTGATGTTATGTGACCGTATATTTGCATTATTTGATTTGATAAAATGCAGTGGCCAGATAGTGTCCTGTCATTTAGGAAATGGGAACGTGTGGACGTTTTCAAAAGATAGGTTAGTTTAGTTACTCCAGGACCTATAGTTTTGTATAGAACTATACTTGTCCTGCTAATGTGGTGCAGTGTAATCGTGTTTATTTTTTTTTATTAATTTTTTTTTTTTTTTGCATTCATCGATACTCACCGTCAGTCACAGAGTTGCTGCTTTGCCCAAAACGTATTTTTCATAATCTTTTAATTTTGGTATTAAGGTCAAGACTTTTAAACGCTGAATGTTCCTCGTTTGGTGAGTATTAATATATTGAATAGCTAATTATATACATTGTGTTATGATAACGATATATTTTTGGTGGGGTAGAGGTTGGGGTAACACATATAAATTAGGCATATCTTATTACATCCTAAAAAACGAACCGTAATTTTACGTTAATTATTTGGTCAAATAATTTTTACACTGGTTGCCCCGAAATCAAAACATGTACATTAAAATATCCCTCTGGCTCGTATTCAGTGTGAATATCTGCTCAGATGTGGTTTTATTTCAAAATTCGTTGTATTTTCTTTAAAATATTGAATTAAACTGAATCAACACGGATTCGTATTTAAATTCAAAACAAAGTGGTAATCATACAATCGTAGATGATCAAGCAAGGTTCTGGAAAGCGTTCATTTACATTTTGACTGTGTACAGAGTTTTGAAGATAAAGCATACTTTTAACCTCATCAAGTGAAAAGAAACTCACGGACACGCACAAGTTTATATTGAAATAAATTTATTTTATACAATCAGCAAACGGGTTACATCTTCTGGAATCCCTGTGACTCCCCAATCCAATGTATTACATAATGGATATCATTCAAATGTTGGAAGTTTATTCATTCTATATACAGGAGGAAAAGGAGGCAATGGCGGCGGAGCTATACGATTGGTTGCCACGAAGTCTGTTGTCATCACAGGAATGATATCGGTAGCTGGTGAGAATGGTCAAGGAGATGAACTGCCGGGACCAGGGTGAGAGAGGTTTTATTTAGCACGGTAGAGAGTATGCTTAATTTAAAAGGTGTATAAATCATAAGAGGAAATTAAAACTTTTCAAAGGCTATGCTTGTTTAGCGCTTTAATAAGTGAATCGACTAAAATCATACATGTTCTTTTGATGTTATTGTTCAGAAACGGCATTGGATATTATAAGTCGTAACATCACACCAAATAATACCGCATCACAAGAATACAAGATAAATGTAACTAGCCATATATTGGGACTGCAGAAAACAGGGAGTCATTAGTATAAAATCTAGATAAACGGTAAACTCATTACTTTCGTCAGTTCTATTATTTGTTTTCTGCAGTATTCTTGAATATTTATAAATCTGAACTTTGCCTATACTCTGCTATTTCAAAATTATAATTTCATTTGTCTTGACCATGTTGATTCATGTAGGTGTCTTGGCTGCCCTCAGTCATGTTCGATAAAAAGTCCAGGGCAGTGTTCTGGAAATAGTACAGACAGGTGCTGGGATTTGTCTGGACCAGGTGGTGGAGGCAGTGGTGGAAGCATCTACATATCTGCAAAACTTGTCAACGTGGGTATGTTTGCAAGAGTCATCTCCCTTACGTTTTATAGCATATAAATTATCAGCAAACATGATTGTTTCTTCTGAAACCATTTTCTTCTTCTTATATTATGTTTATACTCCCGATTGTTTATAATGTTTTATCCTAAATCCTGAATTAGCAAATGAAGATTATTTTTTCTTCTTGACATTAAAAAATTGTAATATTTAAATTTCTTCTTTAAATATGTTTATAACCAATCATAATACCTTAGGAGAACTACTACTATCACGCAAATTCAGCTCAGTTTAGCTAAAATTAGTTATCTGCTCACCTAGCTGAAGGATGGGCAGAGTGATCTCCCCTGATATAGGGATTAGCAGCAAAAGCCTCACAAAAGCTAGAATCAATTTTGATACAAGTTGATGTCATTCTCACTTGCCAAAGAGTGTGTATCCCATATAGATTTACAACTTGATTTCTTTCTATATTGAAAAAGATCTTCCTTTAAGATTTACCCATACTTTCTCATCTGTAAACATTTGTTTGTACCTAGGTACTTGCACGTATAGCCTATACGATTTCCCAATTAATTTCAGGCTGTCCTTATGTTAATGTGCAAGTTCCAAAGACCTATAGAAAACTCGTAAATGATCATATATAATTCTATGACTGGTTATATAGCAGTGACTTATTGCTGCTAATAGATTTAGTGTATGTGTGCCACGCTTCATCGCATTTGCATGCACGGGTCGCCCTGGAACCTCTCACAGGAGTGTGGTGAATTATACTGGCATACTTTTTCTGCTAGTAAGGCTATAAGACAGTTTTTCACCGATGTTTTGATAAATAATAAGAGACAGGTTCAGATCTACAACATAGTTAAACACTCAGATATATTTGCTGTAGATGTGAGACCATGACTAAGGACAAAGACAGTAAGCCTACATGCTGACATATTCTCAGTGCTGTAAATTTTGGTAGATAAGGGACTGTTGTCTGTTGTCATCACAGCACTGATATCAGTTGCTGGTGAGAATGGTCAAGGAGATGAAATGTCGGGACCAGGGTGAGACAGATTTTATTTAGCACGCTTAACTTTAAAAGATGTATAAATAATACAAGGAAACTAATACTTTGCAAAGGCAATGCTTCACATCATTAATCAATATCTTTACATCAAGAAAGGGATCACTAGTTACAAAATGTTGCACTCTACACGAACAGAGACAGCCCAGGCACCTATGTTACCACAGGACACTACATCGTGGCGATGTCGTCAGGCCTTGTCTCCTCAGATTACAAGTCTACAGCTCTTGAAAATAAACATCCAGCGAACGACGAAAAAGAAGTATCCATTCGCTCCAATTACATTGACCAGTCACATGGTTAAAATATACCCCTTGACCCAGCCCATTTATGTTTCGACCGGCCTAGGCGTACTACAAGTGATCTTCAGAGACAAACACCTCAAGCCTAGTAGTTCTGAAAATCAGTCACTCGTGTAGTCTGTCGATCCCGGTGTATAAAGGACTGTATAATAATAAAATAATTCTTGATATATGCTCCTTCTTTACTTCTTCATATCATTATGTCATAGGAAGGCTTAGCCTTCAGAGCTTTCACTGAAGAAGGTTTCCTCCATTTTGTCTCTAAAGTTCTGCCCGCCTCCTCCTACCTTATTAATCACCTGGAACAGAGCTCCATATTATGTTGATCTTATCAGAAAAGGAAGAATCCAACTTCAAGTTATTTCCGCAATTAGGCAAATTCACATATATTTTCAACTGCTTACCAATTACTAGAAACGGGGATATCAGGATCATCCAAGGTCTCTGTTCCTCACAACGTCACGTTCAATCACGTTATTGTCGGCTGTTTTACTGTTGCGTTCTCCCGGTCAGATGTTGGGTTTTGGTGTATAACCAGCCTTTCATTTGAAAAACCCAACATTTGACCGGGAGAACGCACTTTTATTGATAAAAAACATCCTATATTTATTTTTTGAGGACTCTTTCCAATTGGGCTGCAATGTAGTAGCCACATACTCCATGTGGGACTGGATATCGATAGCTGTCTTCCAACAGGCCGAACAGAACTCATCACCTCTTACTCAGTGTTCCTTGTTACATGGATGGAAGTCCGTCTCTAGAACAGAGCTGCTCAACATACACTAACCAATGCTTCCTTAAGATCATCATACGGCCAAGCTACGATCACAACCGTTATCCTCTAATCTACCTTTTAATGGCCAGATCAACGGACAAACCACTAAGGAGACGAATGTTTTTCGCCCTCAAAACGGGCCACCAATAGAGGGACGTTTAATGAAACCAACAAAGGAACCAAGGAACACGACTTGAACACATATCTGATCAGTTGTCCTATCAGACTTCCTCACACCGAAGAGCCCGTTTTTTTTTTAACAAATAAACGTCAACAAAGGACAGACGTAATGGTCACTTTTACCGACATACCATTTCAAACCGACCACCGTGCAGCAAGAAATTAACATTTTCAAAAAAGTGAATTAGACATCATTTGAAATAATAAATTCCCCGGGATTTTATTTCACTTTCTTGGTTCCAAAATCAAATGGCAATCTGCACCTTGTCATCGACTTAAGCGCCCTCAATTCATTCATGCTCCTTTGTTCTCAATGGAAACTCCACGGTGAATTTTTGAATTCCGCTTTTCTACGATGTCATTACTTATCTTTTTGGAGCGTTTTCGTTTGGACTAAGCCTCAGTTCGTGTCTCTTAACTCATCTGATGAACCATGTTATGGTGCATGTTCGGTCAATCTTCAAGGCAGCGACATCAAGTTAACTGGACGATATCCTGCACAAACATCAGATGAGTTATATTTTAGAACACGATGGTCTATCCCGTGTTACACTGCTTAAAATCTGGATCTCCTCTTCAACAAAGACAAATACAAGCTACTACCATCTCATCAATTTGTTAATCCTGGTATGGAATTCAACACACAAAAACGGAGACCAGGACCATAATGTCTTAATTAGTCTCATGGGGACCTCTCTCCTCGTGGGGATTCCTTCAACATATAGACTTGCTTAATGCATGCGACAGCGGACCTCATCGTCCTAGGTCGCCTTTACATACGTCTGTCACAATGATTCATTTATCCAAACATTGTCCAAAGGTTTGCCCACTGGGCCGACCTCTTCCCATTAGCGCAATATAAGATACCATCTACAGACTTGGAAGAACCTAACTTGGCTCAAATCAGGTATAGCTCTGCACATAAAACCACCAGGGACCAGTCTATATGGATGCAAGTACAGAAGGGGGAGGGCACGCCTATTACAGTCTTATCAGGAAGCCAGTGGAGTGTGGTCTTCCCAGGACCGGAATATACCTCTCATTATCCTTCGGTTAAATGCCATTTTTACGACTTTTACTGGTGGCAGAAATTGTTAATTGAAAAGCGTACGAAGGCAAATCGAAAAAGCGTATACAGTAGTCTGCACACAAATACGGTACATATCTACAGGCATCTGTATATGAAATAGCTTACTCCCTCCTCTAGTTCTTCTATGAGAAAATGTTAGTGCTAGCCATAATCAAAGGTTATCGCTCCATGATTGGGGACACCTTTCGTCATCATGGAAAAGAAGAGAGAATATCAGACAAACCAAAGACTTGCCCTTCCTCCATCTCCAACTTTCATTATACAGAAACAAAAACGTGGACTCTGTGCACAAGTTGATCTTGTCCTGGTTACTAACCTGATTAAATATAACACCATTTAAACCATTTTCAAGGGCATCTTTGAATCAAATTTCATACAAAACCTGTTTCCTTATCACATTAGCGACGGCAAGAAGAATCGGCAAATAATAGCCTATCGGTATCAGGGGACCCGAATATGCATGCAGTTCCGACAAGACCGGTCAGTGTCACTTTTGACGGTTTCCTCCTTCATTGCCAAGAACGGGCCTCCATCGATGGACAACCAGACCTTGGTATTGAAATCATCGCTTATTGTGGTCACTATCTTCAAGTCTTCATAGAAGATCCAGTACATCCCTTAAATTAGTATATTAAATGACAGAACGAGCGAGATCAAACTGGGACAGGACTACATTATCTATCTATCTATCTATCTATCTATCTATATATATATATATATATATATATATATATATATATATATATATATATATATATATAAGGGCTGTACCGAATAGGTGATTATCACTATTTTGGCGAATACATATAATTGGACCAACCATTCGGCCGAATACGAATATGAATGGGGTACAAAATAGATATACCAACATTCAAATTTTCAAAAGGAAACAAACGTTTCAGTTCAGTAAATTTAATACATAAACTAAAAGTAAACAGTTAACTGCATGCATTTTTTTTGCATCCTTCTGCCAGTCTGTATCAACTAGGAATGGAACTAATTTAACTAAGAAATTTTCACTTACAGTTCTGTTAACGCATGAATGCTGCGTTAGCTTTCAAAAACACAAATCATTCCATGTTGTCAGCATTAAGGCAGCTTCTCGTTTCACTGAAGGTATCACCAGCTGTACTAAAGAGACTTTCGCTTGGTACACTCGTAGGTGGTGCAGAAAGGTAGCGCTTTGCAGTTTGATACAAGGTGGGAAATCTTTGACATCTTTATTAACCACCAATCCAATGGGTCAGTGTCTCTTGGAATACACGGCTCTGCCAGGTAGTTGTCTTCTCTTTCTGTGGTGACAGACATGTCTTTGTTCTGTGCGTCAACAGGCTGCAATTGATCCCATGAGGTCCAAAATGAATCCTTTTTCTGTTTTTTGTTTTGTTGGCAGTTGTTCGCCAGCTGGAGGTAAAAACTTCAGACGGCTTTACTGTAGATGTATATGACGTTGGCTGGCGTAGTAATGGTGCAGTCGTAATGTCTGTTGTGGCTTGTACTTGCTGCACAGTGGTCAAAAAAGTAGTTGGAAGCGTTCAGCCAAGCCAGCTGACACCGCATGCATGCTATGTTCATACAAGCCCGAATTTCTCCTCGTTATTGATGATATCAGTTCACTGACTGTCTTCATAATGCCCTTATCAGAAGCATCTTTCTGAAGATACAACAAGATAGCATGGACAAATGGTAGGATCATTGAAAAACAGGAACCGCTGAAGCTTATTTCATGGGTCAGTTGTTCAAACGGCTGCATAATTGCAACAATTCTTGTTGCTAAAGCCCACTTGCTCATTGTCATGGATAGCGCCTTGTTGTACTTCTCTTCACATTCAGCGACATACACATACACAGCTCTTGTTTGCTCTGCCAAACGATCCAGCAT
This sequence comes from Sinohyriopsis cumingii, assembly GCA_028554795.2. Lineage (NCBI taxonomy): Eukaryota > Metazoa > Mollusca > Bivalvia > Unionida > Unionidae > Sinohyriopsis > Sinohyriopsis cumingii. Next base: position 67,597,501 of record CM068832.1, on the reverse strand, counting down.
CTGGTACTTCGAATTCCATCTGGTCACTACATCCTGATGCAACTGATGGTTAGGCACTCCGAGTTGTTTTTGAATGGCATGAAGGCTCGATGTAGCACTTGAAGAATGTCGGAAATGTCCCACAATCTTTCGTGAGAGTGTTATCAAGTCAACAACGTATAGCTGTGTCAGAATGGCGTCATGCAGATCCAGCTGCAGTGTGTGGGCAAAACAACTGACGCTTAGAAGATCTGCATCACGTATCGCTTTCACCATGGTGGCGCCTCCATCATGTCTGACCAAGTGGACACAGTTTTTCAATATTCCAACGATTCATCATGTCCAGCAGAGCATCATCTAGTCGAGTTCCAGTGTGCTGTCCATCAAACTTTTGACAATGGAATACAGCAGCTTTGCATGTACATTTGTCATTGATCCAATGTGCCGTCGAGCTCATGAAAGATGTTGTTGTCTGCGCTGTCCAAGTATCTGTAGTTAGGCACTTCACGGATGGCAGCCTGGACACAACCCCTCATTGTATCGTAAATCTCGGGTATGATTTTTTCACTGACGAATTTGCGGCTTGGTACACGTATCTTGATTCAAGTACATCAATCAGTTCTTTAAAGCCACTATCATCAACAAATGAGTATGGCTGAATGTCGACAGCAATCATCTGATGGCCATGTGCAATTTTTGCGCCTATTGGCCATCGATAGACCACTTTTTGTTATTGTTAATGATGTTGCTTAGTGTTTGCTGAGTCCTTCCCGTCTGCTGAATGCCAGATGTCGGACTTGCCGTGGCTGATGCTGCTGCTTTCTGGTTTATGACCTGTTTGTACTCGTCCGGGTGTTTGTACGACACATGGTTAGTCAGTGGCGTTTCTGTGAATGACTTCGCTGAACTACCGCCACGGTAAATGACTGTTATATATACACTTTAACTTGTTAGTAATGTGAAAGACCTCTTTGCCGCTGAAACTTTCCATGATCTTAGTACTGTAGTGGACTGACCGCACAGACCCGTTCATCCTGGATTAAGTTGGTTGGATGGCAGCATCAACTTCAGTTGGGTGGCTAGATTTCTATATTTGGGTGTCATCAGCTACAATTGGTGAGACACTGGATGATCATATATGACACTTGAGAGGGACCGAGTGTATAGAATGAAGAGAACAGGTCCAAGAACAGACCCCTCTGGAACATCTCAAATTAGATTAACTGGGCTGGAGTGTATTCCATTTGCAGACACAATTTGTGTCCTGTTGACCAAGTAGGACTTGAACCACAGTAAGGCTGTATCATGACTGCCAAGTACATGCTGGGGACGGTGCAGTAATATATCATGGTATATTGTGTCAAATGCTGCAGACAAATCAAGGAGGATGAAGACTCTAATCTTTCCGCTATCCAAAGCACAGAGAATGTCATTAACTATTTTTAGAAGAGTAGTTTCAGTACTGTGGCAAGGGCAATATGCACATTGTACATTACTGAAAAGACTGTTTGAATTCATGAGATACAAGTTGGGATAGAACAACCTTTTTCAAGATTTTATTTTATATGAATAGGAGATTAGAAACTGGGCGGTAGTTCTTTAAATCGTTATGGTCTAGTGTTGGTTTCTGCAGCAGAGGCTTTACAATGGCAGTTAGTGAAGGCAATACTGGATCTAAGCACTCAAACAGTAGTGATATTGGAATTTGGTGCACTCTTCATCAGCATTGTATGTACGAAATCTATAGAGACAGGTTCAAATGCTGCTAATGGTTACCGCTGAAATTCTGTATCGCAACTGTATGGTGACGACAAGTCAGTTGAAATTGTGGTGTCAAGCTTATCACTAATGGTTTGTACTTTGTCACCGAATAAATTTGCAAACATGTCCGGAAGGTTGACTGGGGAGAAGGTAGTTGGAAGTGGTGTACATTTGTTCATTGACATTTGCTTGTTAGTAATATCAAAGAGCTCATTGCAGCTGAAACATTCCATGATCTTCCTCCAGGTGTTTGTACGACAAATGGTTATTCAGTCGAGTTGTTGTGAATGACTTCGCTGAACTACGGCCACGAGAAATGACTGTTATATATAGTGGGCTGACCGTACAGACCCGTTCATCCTGTATTGAGCGGGTTATTCGCTGTGCATATATAGAATTAATTAAAATCAGATGAATTATTACGAATTTTGGCTCAATTGTGAAGTTGCTGGAAGCATCGGTTTAGACAGGAACTGTTCGGATGTTGTCCATGTCATGAAATGCAGACTGGAATGCACACCCAGTTTTTACCTCAGTGATCTTTTTCCAGGTCGTTCGACAGCTTTATAAGGCGTGGCTTCATTACTTCCGCTGGATTTGTGGGAGGAAACATTGTCCCATTCGAAGAGCCTCCATGACAAGTGGAGTCATCTCCAATCGGGTTACATAGAAACTGTCTAATACATCTTAGTGGAAAAGAGATGATATCTCTAGGATAAAGACATATCACTACTTCCACCTTGTATCTATTATTCTACGGTATTATGGTTGGGTAACGTATTTAAAGAAGTTACTTTTCTTCTAATAATATGTTTCTTCGCGCATATGTATCCAATCATAATGCTCATACACTCTGATACACTTTCCACAGTTACACATATACAGAGGGCGTTTTATACGATCCAATAGTAACTTAGAGATTCATGATGTTTGCTGATAATCCTTTGTCTAGGGAAGATCACTCGGCCCGACCGCCACCTAGGTGGGTACATAATGTTTAAGATTGTTTAGCTAAACATTCTATCCGGGAAGGTTGGATTTGCGATGTGGTATTTGTTCTCAGGTATTATGATTGGTTACCTATTAGCTAAGGAACATATTGTACCAAATTAAAAATTAGTTTCCTATATAGATATAATATATTTTAATTCTGGTTTTGTCTTCGAAACCGTATATGTATATCTTCATAGACAAGGTCAAAATACATACCATGAATAACGAACTACTAAAACTATATTTTAGTTTTCCAGGTTTCAATAGAGCCCTGCTGTAATTTGTTCTGACTTTCTTTCAATTAAACTTCGTTCATCAAACCATTTTGATTAATTGCAATTGGTTCTCATTTCGTACGTAAATACTAAATAGCATGAACAGATTGAACCCAACATGATAATATCTCGAATAATTCGATTTATGTTGCACAGATTACATTATTGAAATGCACATATTCAGTTAGATCCCATACATGGAGTGTTTCTCTTCTCCGTCTTTAGGTTATCAGAAAGTGCAGGCTAAGGGAGGAATGGGAGGCGGCGGTGTAAATGGACGTTGTGGTGGTACTGGAGGTATGGGCATGATCAGAGTGGATTCTGATGTGTTCAGGGGCAACATAGGAGATGTACACGGGCTTTTCTACCAGCAGATGTTGACAAGCACGTTCATTGTAATTTTACTTATGTTTTCATTCAAACAGTCTCATATTGTCTGAAATATTGCAAGTATCTCTTTTTATCTGTATACATATAGCATGTAACTTTATCACAAAAGTTTCTTTGCCAAATTACTTCTGTATTTCATTCAAACAGTCGGTCTCATATTGTCTGAACTATTGCAAGTATCACTCTTTTTATCTGTCTACATATTGCATGTAACTTTATCACAAAAGTTTTTTTGCCAAGTTACTTCTGTATTCATTCAAACAGACTCATATTGTCTGAACTATTGGAAATACCTCTCTTTTCATCTGCCTACATCCAGCATGTAACTTTATCACAAACGTTTCTTTGACAAATTACTTCTTGGTAGCAAATCTGAGCATTACAATTATTATGATGAGGATTCTTAAACATCAGTTTTAAACTGATGCTCACCACTTACAAATTACAGTCTTGTAGATGTAGGCACTCATGTGCGTACAAATATATTCTCCATGTTATGGCTTGGCACAATTCCTGACTTATCTCTTTCCAGTGGATGGCATTCTGTTTAAACTTTGAAGAAGGGAAACAACAAACATATATATCTTATCTTTAAGGGTTTTTAGACCTAATATTTGCAATCCTTCAGGCTTAAAGTTTAAATGGATATCATCCAACACCGGTTTGTAAATAGATAATATTGCAACAGGCTTTTCTCAACCAAGTAGAATGTATCTGACATCATTTCAGGACAGTAATCTAAGACTCACCTCCAATCAGAACCACTTCATCTCTTACCGACAAAAGTTAAATAACTTGGCCTCCCCATAATGGATTCAGACGTAATCACGTTACTACTTAAACTAGTATGAAATTGCCGCCGAAATATCCGGTTAGATCTGAAAAGAATAGGTCCTCATAGTAAAGGAATATAATTTACAAAAATCATTCGATAATGTTCGAACTATAAAAGAAATGTCATACATTTCGTTATTAATAGTATTAGGTTTCCTTTTGAATGAAAATTGAAGACATCTCACAGTTTTCATTACCTCAAAATATTCCTTTTGATTTTGTTAGAGATTATCTAAGGTTATGTTGACGTAACAAAAAGTGACGGTTTTAAACCAGTATCTGGACAAATGGATTCATCCAGTATGATCCTTATTTACTTTCTTATATATCTAACTGATGTGAATCATAGGAATGATGTTTTCATTGATGGGCATTACATTTGTATATTTATGTCACAGTCATGGTTGATATTTACTTGGCATACAAGAACATATCAACTATAGTAAAAAACTATAATCGAAGGAACATATAAAATTGTTATTTTGAAAGTTAAAGTGTATATTTTTCTTACAAAGAACGTTGAGCTTGTTTTGCGAGACAATCGTACAAGGCAGGTAAATCTTGGAAGAAATTAATAAGGCATTCCTTAATGGCGGTTTTCCACCGTGAATGAGGTATGCATAGTCTGATTGATTCCTGTTAACATCCAATGTATGTTTCTGACATTCGCCTGAAGAAGCCTAAAACTGTCAAAGCAAAATACTCGTGGTATCGGCACAAAAAGATGCCTTTCTTACTGATGACAGAGCATCAGGTTTGGTCCGCAAGGAAAACTTGGCATTTTCCAATCCATCAATGAATAAAAAATCCCACGAAGACACGCGAATGTCTTGTTGAATAAAAACAGTGGAACTTTATAATTGTGAGAAGTAAACAACCATGTTGGATATAAGTTGACACTATATATATATATATATATATATATATATATATATGTATTTATGCATCCATGGGCTCTAAAAGTTATACTTTACCGCTACGGTAGCCTAGTGGTTAGAGCATTCGCCCCGGATGTGGGAGGTTGTGCGATTGAACCCCGGCCGAGTCATACCTACGACTTCCAAAAATGGTACTAACAGCTGCCTCGGTAGGCGCTCAGCATTAAGAGGTTAGTGATAGGACTGGTCGACCAGGTGTCAGAATAATGTGGCTGGGTGGGACATCATGATACATGTCTGCGGCATGATGCCCCAGTGCTAGACATCACTTTAAACTGCCACACTGCAGGCATGGTAGCGATATGACTGGAAAATTGTTAAAGGTACGTTAAAAATCTAAATCACACACACACACACTTTTATATCGACAAATCTTCTTCCCTCAAATTTGGAGTTTTTGTTTGCTTAAAACAAAATCATTTTGGCTCACACGTCACACACATGCACATATCATTTAACATAGGGAATAATCCTTAAAGTTGTAAATAACATTTTATGTAGATTTGGACATTTCCTGTTTACCTAAAGCACCAGCTGCTATGCTTCATGTTTTAAACCTTGTCATCCACTTTAGGATCACAGCCAAGTTGGTCAAAGCCTGATTGATTACAGGACTACGTTGTACGGCAATGAGGTGTACCGCGGCTGTTTTGAGGAAAGGAGCATAAATGACCCATTCATTGCACACCAGATACAACTGTCAGATGCTGATGCAGCTAAGATGACACCTAAGTTCTGTCAAAATCTATGCAGGTATCAGTGTACCCTTTAATTTCTAATCTCTTTACATCCAATGATAGTAGCAGTTCCTCCACAGGTTGTTTTATGCTTAAGAAATTGCATTTACATTTTCACCTGAGGGGTTTTCCTCAAGTATTAAGTAACTCCCATACATTCAGATACTGAGTAACTCCGCACATTCTAGTTCTGAGTAACTGCGCAAATTCAAGTATTAAACAACTCCCATACATTCTAGTATTAATCAACTCCCATACATTCAAGTATTAATCAACTCCCATACATTCAAGTATTAAATAACTCCCATACTTTTATTATAGTCTAAAATGAAACTAATATTTTTATACTTGCAGAGTATTTACTCTTAACAAATTCAGAATTTTTTAAGCAAAGATCACTGCATGCCTCAAATTATAATCAGCTATATGTAGTAAAATGCCATGTAGTAAAGGTCATGAAAAATATCCTGTATCTTTATGACACATTTAGATAGCAATCATTTTCATTACTTATTTTTTAAAACAAATGAGAAGTTATTCAATGTGGTTACCATATACTTCTCCACATCAACCCCACCCCACCCCTCACACCTCCCGCCATTTTGCACCATCTCTTTACCACAAATAGAGCAAGATATGCACGTGTTATAGTCTTTTTTGGAAAAATGTAGCTCATATTACTGGTTCTAATTTCCTGTGATATCAGAATAGTACCGGAATACCTAAATATATATTGAGTTTGTTTTACAATAAATGTGTGTACATGTCTCCATTTCAGACAGCGAGGTTTCATGTTTTCTGGAACTCAATTTGCTCACGAATGTTTCTGCGATAACCAGCTTGACATGTCAAGGAAACTACCAGACAGGTATATATACTGATAGAGCTTAATGTAGATCGTGATATGACGTGCTTCCTTGGTTTGATTTGTCGAGATTCGCGATTTCATGACTCGTGCAAAATATGAACCCTAATTATCACAATTACAAATAGTTGTACAAAACAGTAAGGAATCCTAAGGATAAACAATGTAACTATTGTTTAACCATGTCTACAAATTTTTTAAAAACACACAAGAAGGGAGCATTGAATACATAAGTTTTTCCTTACTGGTAGTATGAATTAAATCTATAATCAATTTAAATGTTTATAACAAAAACGTATTAACAATTTTAACTTTTCAATGTTTTCAGCCAATACTTTCTATGAACACACCAATGTCCCTGGGATATCCAATGTCTATGATGTTATTAAGTTGTATAAGTGTTCTTTCCTTATGAGCCCATGTTTGATAGCGTATTTACAACATCCCTCGACTGGCTTTGCATTGGTTATTTGTGACACCAACTGACGATGTTACATGTTTTTATTCACCATGTTCGCGATGTGATACGTACGCTGATTATTAGGTGATGTTATATCATCCGGTATCCTAAAGTCATTAGATGCCTGTATTTGAATCTGACGGCTCTGGTTAAAGAGTCCGCCTCGGTTGTGGGAAGTCGTTCGTTCAATTCCCGGCCGAGTCACACCAAATGCTTATAAAAATAATACTAACCGATACCTCGCTAAGCGCTCATCATTAAGAGGTTAGTGTTAGGACTGGTCCATAATGTAAGTTGATGGTACATCATGCTACATGTCTCTGGCATGATGCCCCAGTGCTAGACATCACTTTAAACTGTGACACTGCAGAATCATAGCAATATGACTGAAAAAATGTTAAAGCTGAGTTAAAAATCATAATCACACAAAAATTCTGTATCTGAACCGTGCATTATATCTTTTCAGTGAGTGCAGCACACCTTGCAGGGGTGACATCCAGCAGACATGTGGAGGGTCAAATAGGATCCAGGTGTTTGGTCCACCTCCTGCTGTGCCTGGTACTGGCTACAATCTGTATCCAAAGTGCGACGAATGGTGTGTCACAGCCGAAGCAAATACTTCAAAAGTAAGAATTAATTACTTGTAAAATCTGTTCTTCCGGTGCTACTTTGACAAGTTAAATTAGCAAATGATACTATTTCTAGTGCCTATTTGACCAGTTCAGTTAGCAAGCACCATGCGTTCCAATGCCTTTTTGACATGATTAATATGCACGCCGAGTTGTGCTAAAAGAAAGATAGTATGTTAGGGACTGAAATTTGTAAAAGAAAAGAAAAAACGTTGTAATCTGTAAAATTCAAAGAAGTTATGTTGAAAAGAATATTTGACCATATTAGTAGCTATATTTATGTAAAGAAGATACTGATATAAAACTTACACTTGAATATCTACACACCATGCCGTAACAGAACATCCATGTCATTTGAAAAGTTTAATTATTGCATTTCTTTTGCAATTCATCTTGTCTTCATATTCTGCTTGTTTCTAAGCAACCAGGGCTATTATTTAGTTTCAGTAGCCTTCCAGCCAGTTGTTAGATAAAACTGCGACCAGGACTATTGTTTAGTTAACGTAGCCTTCCAGCTAGTTGTTAGAACTGCGACCAGGACTGTTATTTAGTTTCCATAGCATTCCAGCGTGCTGTTAGATGGAACTGAGGCCAGGACTATTATTTAATTTCCGCAGGCTTCCAGCTAGTTGGTAGATAGAAATACGAGCAGGGCTATTATTTAGTTTCCATAGCCATCCAGCTAGTTGTTAGATAGAACTTCGATCAATGCTACTATTCATTTTCCCTAGCCTTCCAGCTAGTCGTTAGATAGAATTGCGACTAGGGTTATTATTCATCTTCCGTAGCCTTCCAGCCAGTCATTAGATAGTACTACGACCAAGACTATTATTCAGTTTCCGTAGCCTTCCAGCTAGTTGTTAGATAGAACTTCGACCAAGGCAACAATTCATCTTCCGTATGCCTTCCAGCCAGTCATTAGATAGTACTACGACCAAGACTATTATTCAGTTTCCGTAGCCATCCAGCTAGTTGTTAGATAGAACTTCGATCAATGCTACTATTCATTTTCCCTAGCCTTCCAGCTAGTTGTTAGATAGAATTGCGACTAGGGTTATTATTCATCTTCCGTAGCCTTCCAGCTAGTTGTTAGATAGAACTTCGACCAAGGCAACAATTCATCTTCCGTAGCCTTCCAGCCAGTCATTAGATAGTACTACGACCAAGACTATTATTCAGTTTCTGTAGCCTGCCAGCTTGTTGTTAGATAGAACTGCTACCAGAGCCACTAGTAGCCTTCCAGCTAGTTCTTAGATAGAACTGCGACCAGTGCTATCATTCATCTCTCGTAGCCTTGCAGGTAGTCGTTAGATTAAACTGCGGATTGGGCTGCCATTCGTCTTATGCAGCCTTCCGGCTAGTCGTTAGATATAACTGCGACTAGAGCTATTTGTCTTCCGTAGCCTTCCAGCTAGTCATTAGATACAATTGCTACTTAGGCTGACAATCGTCTTATGTAGCCTTCTAGCAGGTTGTTTGATAGAACTGCGACCAGGGCTACTATTCATCTTTCGCAGCTGTCCAGCTAGTCGTTAGAACTGTGACCAGGGCCACTATTCATCTTCTGTAGCCTTCCAGCTAGTCGTTAGATAGAACTGCGACCAGGGCTACGTTTCATCTTCCCTAGCCTTCCAACTAATTGTTAGACAGAACTGTGACCAGGGCAACTATTCATCTTCCGCAGCCTTGCATCTAGTTGTTAGATAGAACTGCAACAAGGAATAATATTCATCTTCAGCAGCGTTCCAGCCAGTTGTTAGATAGAACTACGACCAGGGCTACTATTATTTGGTTTCTGTAGCCTTCCAGATAGTTGTTAGACCTGCGAACAGGGCTACTATTCTTATTCCATAGCCTTCCAGCTAGTTGTTAGATAGAACTAGGTCTGATAAGTATGTCTACACTTCGAGAACACATTAAAACCAACAACTGATTTGATTAGTAACGAATTTGGTGTTTTATTTATACACAACATTGATCTTATTTTACTATTATGTTCATATTTTGCTATAAGTCAGGAACAAATAAAAGATTTCCCGATAAATATTTCATCGAAATCACGCTGTGGTATCGTCCTGATTAGCATATATCTGTATGTATCTGTTTATAAACTGACATAATAATTGGTCAGATGACTAAATGCTTGTATTAAGTTATTCATGTTTTTTATCCAATATACCTTGTCATTTATTAGTTTCAATAATAACTTGTTTTTGAACGCTAGATGACAATACAAATGGTGTCCAAACTGTTCGATATTGACACAGGTTAAGTCATAAAAGACCTGTACATAAATTGACAATCGTCTTCTGTAGCCTTCCAGCTTGTTGTTCGATTGAACTCTTTCTAAGGCTGCAAATCGTCTTCTGTAGCCTTCTAGCAAGTCGTTCGATAGAACTGCGACCAGGGCTACTATCCATCCTACGCAGCCTTCCAGCTAGTCATTAGATAGAACTGCGACCAGGGTTAATATTCATCTTTAGCAGCGTCCCAGCCAGTTGTTAGATAGAACTACGACCAGGGCTACTATTCTTCGTTCGTAGCCTTTCAGCTAGTTGTTAGATAATACTGCGACCAGGGCTACTATTATTCGGTTTCTGTAGCCTTCCAGATAGTTGTTAGGCCTGCGAACAGGGCTACTATTCTTATTCCATAGCCTTCCAGCTAGTTGTTTGAACTAGGTCTGAGAAGTAAGTCTACACTTCGAGAACCCTTTGAGCAAACCATCAAATAATTTGAGTAATAACGACTTTTGTGTTATATTTATACATATCCTGCTAAGTGTTTCAACGAAATCACGCTGTGGTATCGTCCAAATTAAGAAATATGTGTATGTATCTGTTTTATAAACTGACATAATAATTGATCACATGCCTGCATGCTTGTTTTAATTATTTAGGTTTTTTTATCCAATATACCTTGTCTTTTTTTGGTTTCATTAATAATTTGTTTTTGAACGCTTCATGACAATACAAATGGTGTCCAAACTGCTCGAAAATGACACGAGTTAACTGCTAGAAGGCCTGTACATAAATCGACTCAGGGGTCAGACACATTTTGAGCTGCCAATTTGGTGGTTTTGGTGTTGACTTTAGTCAAAAGAATAAAAATATTCAGCTTATAAAATAGCAGTGGTATAGTTGCTGACTTATAGTCATTACATATCTAGTTTCCGTTACAAATACGGGTGGTCGCGGGTTAGATCCCCGCCAGAGTCTTACTAAAGACTTTTAAAAACGGTACTAGCAGCTGTCTCACTTGGCACTCAACAATGAGCTATTAATTCTAGGACTGATCGTCCTGGTGTCAGGACATTGTGACTGGTTGGGACATGTTACATGTCTGTGCTAGACAACACTATAAACTGTGACAAAGCAGACATCAAAGTGACCGAAGAATTGTTAAAATTATGTTAAATATTTAAATCACACACGCACGAACACTTTCCAAATTCCAAGAAAAATGAAACAAAACAGCCGGCGTTTCTGCAAGAAAGTTGCATCTTGTGTTGCCACGGTAACATGGGTGACCGAGGTATCTTCGGATATCATTGCTCTCAATAGACAGCAAAACCAGGACCGGTAGCAGAATGAGCTGCCTCAAACTTTAGGCGCTTGATGTCAGTGCATGTGGTAAATAGGAATAGATGCGATTAATAATGCAAAAATATCACATGCCAATTCACGGCATTAGAGCAAAGGAAATTATCATTTATACGTGAGGAGGAATATTGAATAAATGCTAAGCTGAATACAAGACAGGCGTCTATTTAAATGTTATATATATATATATATATATATATATATATATATATATATATATATATATATATATATATATTGACGTCATACTGTCGCTGATATCAGCATTGTCTCATATTATGTGATTCAAGCCTATATGTTTGGTGTAAGGTAACTGGATGGGGCATGTTGGATTCACTATATTTTCCACTGTCTCGTACCTGTAAAGTCTGTGGAAATACGGCCAATGCTTGATAAGCTATGGTCATTGGTTTTCGAGAGAACTGATTGTGCTACCTATGTACTTTTTGTAATGAAGCTGTGGAATTACACAAGGCAAACGCAGGATATATGGGGTATCGAAATGGTTATTAGATTCATTTTAAGATACAATACTGATTTTTTTATTAGGCTTTGTATGTAATTTTGTAGTCGATAGCCGGTCTAACATTTAGCTTCCTTAGAAATGAATATGAAATTGTATGTATATATTCAGCCATTTTCTCTGCATGTCACGTAATGGACATATACTGCTCGGTTGAAAAGTTTAATTTCAAAGGGCAATTCGTGTAACTTCATGTACGATGATCACATATAACGTGATGGTATATAATTATTCTATGGCATTCAAAGATATTTATGAAACGTTTCAAGTCATTAGCGTTTACCTGAGTTCGATTGACAGTAGTATAATCATCATTGCACGTTCTAAGAGACATGTTGAATAATCTGTTTATTAACTCTACGTTTTCTTTCTAAATGTTCACCATGATTATCACGTGATCATGACCCCGCATACCTCAGTACAATATCTGTACAACTTTATTTTAAATGAATACTGACACTTGAAATAATATTGTATAGCAATCGGTAGTAATACATTATGCCAAGGTAATAATAAATGAAGAATGCTTGAAATTTCTGACACATTATATTTCACTGCATGCAAAATATGTTATTCCAGAAATATCCATGTATTTATCTGAAAAGTTGTAATTTTCAGCCTAAATGGGGAAACTGTGATACAAGCGGTTCAACAGAAACTGTTTTCCAAATCGAGTGCAACTGTTTACCCGGTTTTAAGGGCAGTCGATGTGATCAGGTTAGTCAAACAATAACAAACAATAGCAATAGTATTAGTAACAGTTGCCAAATAATGATAATAATCATAATAGTAATAATAGTAATAATAAGAAGAAGAAGAACAAGAAGAACAGGAGCAAGAAGAAGAAGAAGAACAAGAAGAAATTTGTATTACTAAACTATTTCTCAGTTTTCAATCACATTACGTTAGAAATATGAACCTTCTACTTATCGAACCCAGCCCTAAAAGACACGAATATCGTCTTTGTTACGTATATTTGATTTAATTTTGTTTGATTTAATTTGATTGCTTGTTGGTTCTGGAATCTTTTTATTTTTTAACATGTCAATGCAATGTAATTTTGTTTACAGGGAATTTCAAGTTTTCCAGAAAATTCAGATTGACCTGAATGTTTCCATAAATATCTAATAACAGAAACACTTGTTTCGATTGTTGATTTAATTCCTGGCCTTGATTGAGGGTCACGTGATCCTCTAATTCGCAATTAGGCATTTCCGAACTTGCGAAATACTTCGTGTTAATAGTGATGTTGATAGAGAGAGACATCAGAGTCTGGGGCTTTTAAACACTTGATGTCAAGTTGTTTTCTTCTGTTGTGACCAGTATTGAATTTTTGAGATTTTGAGTTATTTGTTAAGTTTTCTTCAGATTAATTGGGCTCTGAATGATTAATTTATTTTTTATTGGAAATATTATTGTATTCATATTCTTGAACAAGGACTTTTCGTGAAAATTTTAGTTGGATTTCCATGACCGGAGGATTAATTATTGTGTTTCTACAAGGAACTGTAGACTTCAACGCAGTTCAAGGGGCCCCGAGTGGCCGAATGGTCTAAAGCGCTCTTCGTTACGGATCACTGCCATCTCACCTCTGTCTGCATGGGTTCGAGTCTCGGATTCGGCCAATGTGGATATGTGAGAAAGCTTGCCAGTAGCTTCTCGAGGGTCGGTGGTTCTTTCCTGAGATTTCCCTGGTTCTTCCTCCACCATTAATACTGGCCGCCATCTATAGCCTATCGTGTGCTGAAAAATGGCGTTAAACCCTACAACAACAACAACAACAACGCAGTTCAAGTTATATCATATGTAATCATCTTCCATCTTGGATTCTTCGTCAGGACTCGAACTTGAAATCATTAACACATTTCCTTATTAGGACTTCAAAAATTGTATTCGTGGATTATTCTTGGATTAGTTTTTAATTTGATTCTGGAAACAGTAAGTTCATATATCTTCATATTTCCGGAATGTTTCCACGGGAATAAAGTGTTATATTACGCAAAGCTTGATGTTTGCAATCTTTCTTATGTTACTGTTTATCAAGCCTAAACACGTGACATAAGATCTTATCATGTCTATTGTTTGATAGACAATGGGTAGTAACTAATGCTCATTACCTCCCCTTGATACCACCAGTTGTCGCCAGTTTTAAGCTTCACTGTTGCACACACAGTGCTATAGCGTCCAACAATTCAGATTTTCTGTTCTTATCTAGAGGCCCACCATCAAGCGTTTTGGATGTATTCACTGGATTTACTTGTCCCCTGATAAAATTTGATTTTGTTACTTAGTATGACTTCCTGTGCAAGACTGTCCCGCAACGCTATCATTGACTTCCACAAGGTCATATTGTGCTGAGCATGAAATTAAATGTTTTCGTTCATCTATAATTTTGTGTATCTTGATATTTAAGGTCATATTAATTTTCATGCTGTTTTGATTGTCTTATGGTAAATTAATATTTAGTCAATAGGCATTAGTATAAAGTCACGACTCTTTCAATTATATGTCTGTTGATCTTATGCGTTGTAGTGATTTCAAACACTACTAATAGCATGTTATGCACGACCATATTATTTATTATACACTCTGGTTTGATAGTTTAAATAACATTATGGCGCCTTTATTATGCGTCTGTTAAGACAGTGTCTTCTAGCGTTTAATAATTTGAACCCATTACTATTTATGCATTAGTTTGTTCTTTTCTTTTCTCTTGTGTCTTTTCATGGCCATGTCGTCTAAGTCCATGAATGCAAGAGACTTAAAACCATGGAGGACTCATGATCTCTGCACTGCATGTTAAAAAACGTACGTCTCATTCAACATGCAAAACATGCAGTGTTTGTTAGAGAAGCACGTGGAATGCGGTACTTAAGAAAGCGGCAAAGGGGAAAGAGAGTCGGTCGAGGACAGGCAGGATAACTCTGACATCGTAAGTCTCCACCCAAAATTATCCACCGAGGCAAGCCTTGTTCGAGACACTGGGACTCCCCCTCTCCCACCCTAAAGTTCGTCTCACCGAGCCAACAGATACCGCTACGTCAAGAAACGGAGAGGATAAATGAAGGGACCATCCGTCGCTGAACAATACCGGTCACTTGGAACACCAGACAAACGAAGACGCAGCTCCCCAATCGGAGAAAATCATCCCTCTCTTTCTATATTTTTTATCCTACTGATACGTTAGGGGCATTTGTCTCAAATTTTACGTAACCCAGCTGGGGTAAGCCTTCCCACATGTCAGAGTTTGGCCTTTGGGTCTGTAAGTTGTCGGGCATGGGATTAACGATATACCAGCTGGACCCAAATAATAATACAGCCGTACCGACAACAACCCTTCAGCCGGCAATGGTAATTACCCCGACTTTATCAGTAGTCCAGCCGTCCTAACATGTAGACCTTATAGCCGTAATTGTTCAACAACACACTTTTGGTAGGGATATTAGTGTTAGATCCGTGAGTCTAACAGGCCAGCCAGCAACATATAATTACTTCATCCGCAATTTCGATGATAAATCTGTCCATTGAGCCACGACTTTGGAGCGACCGGCATATGTGCTGGCTTGACAGACATATCTATATATAGGAAGTCACTGGATCGACCTCATACCGCTTAAACCAGCCGGCAGTACTGGAAAGGACGGCTGCGCCGACAATGCCAACATTGCCGCGATGACGGATATTAGGTTACTCAATGCTTATTCTCAAGAGAGAACTCGTTTCTTGGACACATACGGCCGAACGGAGTCACGGACAAACCAGTCTTACGACAACCTGACCTTGGAGCGGACCGAATGCCATTGAGGACATTTATCGTATGCTAACCACTTTCGAATGCCCCCATCTCTTTCCACCTGAGAAGTCTACAAGTCAAAGCTTCGGTGGATGTTGGAGAGAAGAGGGATACGCGTCAGTCTAGCTTCTTACCCATCCGGCAAAGATTAGAGAGAATTTGGCGAACATGGCAACTCAAAGGCATTCTTTTGGGAAAGCCAGATTTCAGCGAACTTCACCTTGCGCTGCGATCGGACGCACTCCAACGCCTTCTGTACGGACCTTCCAGCTTTAGACAAGAACGGCTCAGCAGTTCACATGTTGGGTCTATTATTTCACAAAGTAGATAAGAAAGGTGTTCCGTGCTACGTCTAAGCTGATTGGGAACATCGTGGCAATATCTTCCATGTTAGACTTGGAGGTCAATGGAGATATCGAGGTCAATCCGCCTCAACGACCGATGGGGATGATATGCCATACGTTCCGACCTTACAAACGCATATTTTCACATCCCCATTCTCCCCGATTCACGCAAGTATCTTCGCTTTTGTTACCGAGACACAGTCTACCATTTTACAGTTCTTTCCTTTGCCCACAACATCAGCTCCTTGGCTTTCATTCAGATTATGGGTTCGTCGTCTCTGTTCCAGTCGATGTCTTCAACAGCGATGGCAGAGTACCTGGAGAACATCCTTCAGAAACACATGGTACGCTCGATTTTGTTTCAAAGCAGTAACGATCTTCTTTCTCTTCTGGCTCACCTAGATTTTCTAGTGAACTGGGAAAAGTCCGATCATTATCAATCCTAGAACTTTGTCCACCTGGGTATGGAGTATTTTCACCAAATGTAACCTTGTGCGCACCGCTGATGTCCGCGTCAATAAAACAGTAGAGTAGGCCGAGTCTGTTTTACACAAACGTCGTATTCCAGTGAGGTAGTTCCTGCGTATCCTCGGATCATTCAATGCGGCCTATCACGCGAGAAATTCGATCCTCATTGCCTTCGTTGGCTGTCCAGTAGAACCGTTCTGGAGATGCCCCAATGGAAATAACAGTTTACACTGACACCATAACGTAAAGTTAGGGTGCCCACGTTTTGCCTGACTTTGCTACTGTAAATGGCAAGTGGAAGACAGCGGAGCGGTCTCTACACATCAACATCCAGGAAGTGAAGGCTGTAATCAATGCCTTTCACTTATGTGAAGATTGACTCTTAGGCAAAACAGTCTTAATCTGGTTCGGAAGTGGTGGCTTTCCTCGTCGATCAGGGGGTACCAAGTCATCCATTCTTTGTGTCCTGGTATGGCAGTGAAAACTATGTTCCGACCGTCTCCGTATCAATGTGCATGTCAGACATATCCCCGGCAGGCTCAATACCCTGGCTTACACCATATTCAGAAGGGGTCATGTCCTTCACATGGAATGGTCGCTCAACCCTGTAAACTGTTCCCGGATCTGCGCTTTCTTGGGACGATTGATGATAGAGCTTTTGTTGATGAGGTAGAACCACACGTTTTCCACCTGTCTCTCCTATTCCAAACCCAGAAGCCTGGGCTGTGGATGCGCTCTCGATCAGTTGGAAGGGGTTTTTGCCTTTGCCTACCCTCCCACTTCTTCATATCAACAAGAATACAGAAGTTACGGGGTCAGAATTGCAAGATTTTTCTAATCACCCCTCTCAGGTGAGAGAAGTCCTGCGTCTCCGATCTACTCGGACTATTATTAGATCTACCCAGGAAGATTCCCAACCACAAATCAGAATCTTCTCACTCAAGCACTGTTGAGTGTGCTCCATCCCTGCCATGACTGACTCCTTCTACACGCTTGGCTCTTATCATGTCTGCCTTGAGAGTAAAACATATCAAACCTTCAAAGTGGCGTGTATTTATAGACAGGTGTCAAACCCATCACATCGTCCCTTTCTGCGCCTCATTCCTTCAATTGGCCGACATTTTTATATGGCTCTTTGAGGAGAAACAGATGTCTATGATCACTAGCAAAGAATATTGGTCTGTGTTATCGGACACAAACCGACATCACGGCAGATGTGATAATAGGTATGATAAAGATCCATACGATCTGTTAGCAAATTGTCATATCTTCAGCGACCAACATCCATTGCATTATTTCCAGAATGAAATTTGTCCGGGAGCTAATTTGACTCAGCTCACGTTTGAACCTCTCGCGTATCCTTTGCTATAATTTCTATCATACAAGACAAGTTTCATGATAGCTTCAGCCTACGTATGCAGAGTCAGTGAGGTACATGCCCTTTCAGTTGACCAGAACTATCTTCAGTTTGGAACGGATAGTTCGGTAATCCTTCTTACACCACGTTGCCAAGAATAGGTTGCCATCCGTAGGTAACCAGAAAGTCCTCATTCGTTCTCTTTTTCATAGGTAGATCGAGAGTGGCAGTCATGCAAGCTCATGTCCGCGCCCTCAAGCACTACTTGTGATGCACAGAGACAAGTTGTGGCTGGAGCGAACGTTTCTTTCTCTCGGTCAAGGGCAGAAAACAAGATATCACCCAATAGGCCCTTGCTTAGTGGCTGAGATGGTTAGACTCTCGGCATACTCAGAGATCTCTCAAGATCACAGTTGACTCATGAGAATTATTGCTCATGAGATTAAAGTTATTGCTGCAAGCCTCGCATTCGAGTGCAATGTTTCGATCCGACACATTATAGAAGCTGATGACTGGCAAGCAGATTCAACCTTCTCGAGTTCTTGCCTCAGCGATATAACGTCACAGAGACAAACGTTGGATCTGGTATTGCCGGTGTGAGCAGAACAGATGGTCACCAGACACAACTAGAACAATCAACACAGCACCTTAAATTCCCTGGATTCGCCAATGAACATTTTTATAGGCGAAAAGATCTTAACTTCATCTATCATTTGATCTCGGATTGTGTTGTTTAGGTCATTAGGTGAACAGGGTTTCTTTCATATGGGGAATCCAGCCACTCATCTCCATAAGTATACTCAAGGTAGAGGCCGGTTGTTCAGCATCCCCTACTGTTATTACTTATTCTCCTAACGTCGTGTGATTGTGGAACCTATTCAAAGGAGAAAACAACTTTTTTAAGCAAATTATGTTTCTCCGAAGAATGCACCTAGTCGTAAGGTCAAAAGCGTGCCGACAAATGCGCGCCGACACAAAAGCGCGAAGCAAAATATATACGTCAACATGCGCGCATGTCAAAAGCGTGCAACATAAACTATAAACCTGTAATCTTATTATGACTTTGATTGATAAATGTCTCATTTCGAATGAAATAAACTAATAGTTTGGATCGCTCTTTCCAGTGAGCAGACATCAATGTGTCTACACTCAATATTGATTAGAAATAAAGTACTGGTTTAAACCACTGTTTTCACTGAGCAGGCATCAAGGTGCATATTTACGCAGTATAAGTCTAGAAAACTATAAATACCAAATTCATTTTGTAAAAATTAAAAAATCATAGATTTTGTTGATTATGTGCATAACGTTGCATTTTGAACAGTGATATAACTAATATACTGACACTGATATTAATAATATTGAACATTTTTTAAACAGCGAATATTTGCTTATTTATTTGAGATAATAACTGTATAATATATGCCTTGCGCACTTTTGTCGTCGCGTGCTTTTGTCCACGCGCATTAGTCAGCGAGCCTTTGACCTGTGACCCCGATGTATTAGGTTAATATTCCTAACGTAATGTGGTATGGTAAACATTCTCGAAGAAGCATAATTTTAAAACTTAATAAAAACTTATTTTAGTAGTAGAAAAAACAATCACAAGAGCAGAAAAAGTTCCAATACATTATTTTTCTTACGTTGATGATACTATATGTTTGATTGATATTATAATACTTGCATTATTATTATCATTGTTATTATTATTATTATTATTACGATGATGACGATGACGATTATACAATATGTTTGATTCATCTATTTTATTGTAAATACAATGATAATTCCAAAAATGGTATAACATTTTGTTCTGATATTCACAGCCATGCCCTGAAGGTAGATGGGGTAGTGGTTGTATGAATGCCTGCGAATGTACGCCAGCCAATACTGATTCGTGTAATCGCACGGATGGTGCGTGCCAGTGTAAACCAGGGTTCACTGGGGAAGTCTGTGAAAATATTTGTCCGGATGGATTTTATGGACAAAATTGCCAGTGTAAGTTTTTGTTTCCCAACATATGATTCTCTTCACTTTAATACTTTTGGCAGTCACGTATGTTTTGATAGCTTTTGTTGCAATAAGATTTTTAAAATATAAAAGATGCCAGAAATAGGTTATGTCAGCGTTAAACATTTACAAGAATAAATAGGATTTTTAGTATAAAAGAAAAGGAAGTAATGTGTCTTGCAAAGAACACACAATGGTAACCAACTCACAGTGATTGGATTATAGGAGTAGAATCTGCACCCTCATCAGAAACGCTATTGATTCAACCGCCACAGTTCAAGCCTCTGTCATTCGCCTACTACGATCCACGGAACAGAGCGTCAGATGTATTCTATAAATCCGCGAGCCTATATCGGATTAATTCTTACTCCGCTGTACATAATCTATTCCAGCCAAAAGATAATTGTTTGTTCAGTATATAGGAACTGGATATAGGTTACCAAAACGTTGTCTTCTATACAAGCAAAGAGCATTGCATACAATAATAATAATAATAATAGTAATAGTAATAACAATAATGATGAGGACTTTGTATAGCGCCTAATCTTTAGAAGCTCTAAGCGCTCAACAACATTAAACAACACCTATAAGTAAAGAAACATAATAATATTATTACAAAAACAAATAACATGAAATAAAAAAAATCATTAAAAAATAAAAAAACATGCTGAGAATATTTCAGGTAAGAAACATTATTAGGTCTTTAAGTTTGTTCTTGCAGTCGAAATAAGTGAGTTGTGAGAGCCCTCTTGAATGTGATCATTGTGTCTTTGTGTCTAGTTCAGTGGGCAATTCATTCCACGTTGCTGGGTACTGGTATGCAAAAGAACGCTGTTCATATGACTTTCTTTTCATAGTGGGAATAATGAGTATATCATTGTCAGAAGAGGAGCGTAAGTATCTTGCTGGTGTGTACACATGGATGAGGTCGGATAGGTATGTTGGACTAGAGTCCGACAGTGAAGTGTAGCACAGAGAGCAAATTTTGTGTTTGATTCTGGATCGAATGGAGAGCCAGTGTAGGGTACAGAGGAGCGGGGAGGTGTGCTCTGATTATTTTAACTACTGTATTTTAGTGCACTCAAATGTTATTGAGCTTTGACAAACGCACACAAAAGCATGCATGCACACAATACTAACACAGACGCATATGCAAAGGAAAGTGGCAATATTCACTTATGTCGCAATTGTAATAAAATTCCATGGGATACATTTTTATCAAGTCATGCAAAGCTAATATTTTGCTAGTTGTTAGTGGCAAGACTATTAGAGGCAGTATCAGCGTGGGAAAGGTCATTTTGTTTGATCAAATTCAAATGGTTAAGCATTCTAACGTGTAGGTAAATTTCTCCACCAAGGATTTATTGTTTAATTAAATAAGTTTTTGAATGTTTATTTATTCCGAAACAGCTCGCTGTAACTGCGTACACAGTGCTTCCTGTGACCATATTACTGCAAGTTGTCAGTAAGTATTTATCTTTACCTTTTGCATTAAATGTTGAAGGATTCCAATTCTGCATTGAAACAGATTATCTTTTTACATAGACAAGGGACAAGTAATTCAAACAGTTAGGTTCATGTACATTTCATTTACCTTATCATGGCTGATGCACACTTGCATACGGATGAACGGTATATCACCATCTACTTGCATAGAGATTAACGGTATATCACCATTTTCATCCTATTACCCATTTAAAAGTTAGAGCTCAAATAGATAAAGATACACTGTAACAAAAAAGGAACGCATCAAAAAAGGTATGCGCATACATTTCCCGGTATGGGTCATTACATAGAAAAGCATTTGAAAACTAGTAACTAACTGAACATAATCAAAAACTGAAGCAAATATTTGGAAAATCATCGGACTTGTAAAAGTATAACAGAAATATTGCCTGCAAATGCGCAAAGAAAATTACGTACATTTAAATAAAAAATACATAGAAGTACGTTGTAGCAAGACAGGAAAGCAACAAAAAAGATCATGCGCATACGTATCCCAGTATGGGTCAAGCACAGAAAAACTAGTCACTAATTGCACATAACCTACAATTCAAGCTAGTATTTCAACAATTCATCAGATGTCTACAGATAAAATGCCTGCAAATGCGCGAGAAATAAAAAGTAAATCAAACTGAAGCGATCTTCTTGTTACAGGTGTCTGCCTGGCTGGTTAGGTGCCTCATGCAACATTACCTGTCCTCAAGGCACCTTTGGCACGAACTGTACAAATGTATGTAACTGTAATCATGGTGTGTGCTCTCCAGAAGATGGCACGTGCTTTTGCGAAATGGGATACAAATTGCGTATGTTTTTCCGCGATTGCTCTATCTTTCTATCTTCCTCTCTAAATCTGCATCACTAATGAAATTATTTGGCATATACTGATACATTGATTTGCTTTGCTATGGGATACAGAGAATATAGAGTGGATATGTACTTTAAGCGAGTGAATAACGGATAAGGTTCATCGAGTGTATGGACGAACCTGGCATGAAATATATGCATTATGCTTACGGAGCAAGTAATTGGATTTTTGTGTTTCTGTTTTCATTTTATGCCCAAATGTAGTGGCCATTAATATTTTTACAACATTAACATCTTATATATTGCTGTATCCATGGCGATACTGATAGCCGTTTACCATTCTGTTGAATATTGTGCATATTTCACATAAAATATCAGTAGTAACATAATTCTTCCACCTAATTAGCGAGAAATTGTACTTTGAACAATCTTGAAGAAAAAGGTACCTGATCTTTAACGGATTTGAACTTTTTTTGTTTGTATATGTGCTGGACTTGCTATTAGACTATGCATGCATCTGAAAGTAGCACAAGTCGTTTAGTTGTAGCAGTATCCAAGCGACGGTGCAAATACTTTTAGTATTTAACGCCAGTGAATTATCCGTTCTTTTCCTTGGGAAATCCAACAATTCCGGGCCATGCATTATCTGTGTTTTACTGGTATTATACCATTCAACCTTGTAGGATAAAATACTTTTCCTATTTCATTGGTGAGGAGTCTTAAAATGGCACCGTTTTCTGCGTTTTCATGTCTAATGTCACAGGCTGATATTTGATAATATGGATGATATTTAGTAAACCAAACAGAAACAAATATTAAAAGAAAAAAGACACTTTAAGAAAAGATTGACTAACATTTATATCACACTATCTCAATTCTTATAAAAATGCACTCTTTTCAACAACTGTCTCATAAGCCATTTTGTTGTTCCCAACTAACGCTGTGTAAGATAGACTTTTATTGATGTAAGTTCTATTAAGAATTAAACATAACTTATCACCAAACAAAACTTTGAATCTGTAGACATTGAGAAATACAAAAAATTCACCCTGTATCCTAAGGATTTTATACCTATTTGTATTATATAGTAACTTTCTTTTGCAATTATAATACCTTTTGTTACCTTTTACCTTACATTGAATATACCTTTCACCGTTGTATTCTAATTAGTTGTATTTTAACTACATTTTAACCATTGCCATTGAACCATTACATTGCAACTACCTTTTATCGATTATGTCGTAACTTCCCTCTTTTGTAGTTATTGTAACTATATTTCACCATTACATTTTATTTTTTACCATATTTTTACTTCATTTGTTTGTGATATTGTAACGACTTCATTTGATTGTGATACTGTACCAAGATTTTACTGTAGTACTTTTTATCTTTGACCTGATATTTACCTTTTATATTTCATTTTATGGTACTTCATACTTGTGTTTATATGCCATGGTTTATCTTCATAATCAATGGGGAAGGAAGAAGGGGATGCTTAATATTTAAATGTGTTACTTTGGATCTCATCCTAAAGCCAGTATTGCATTGATTTGCCACTAAATTCTAATATGTGCAAATGTTTCACAACTGCCATTTTTGCTGGAAGACACTACCTCCATTATAGAGATAGATTGCTGTCCATCCTAACGTAGCAACTGTGGTAATTGTCTAAAAGTACATATTTTTTGTATGTTTTCGCCATATTAGAATCCATTCATGACCTAATTGTTGTTTTTCAGCTACTTGCTCTCAACCGTGTGACCCATATCAATGGGGACAAAATTGTTCGCAATATTGCGATTGTTCCGAATCGCCATGTGACCCTGTGAATGGATTTTGCTACTGTTTACCTGGTTACACAGGAAATAATTGTGAATTGGTAAGTATCGTTATCTGCTGGATTGGTCTACCGCAGTGTAGGCCTTGATACTCAGGACACATGTGAGTATAATTGTATGTTAGGTTGTAGTCCGATAAATCAACCCCCCCCCAAATCTGTACTGATACTCATAAACGATACCCGAAAATCAGTCTCATCACTGGTGAAGAGCTGTTATACGCTAGTGCACGACTGGGTACACAAAAAGTAAACATGAACTTCTTACAGTCATTATATCGGTCAAACTGGTCTATGAAAATGTGGTTTAGATTACAAAATAAATATTTGAACTTGGAGATATAATTTTATCAGATTAATATTTGTTGCAATTTTGTCTACCAAAGATAAAGTTGACTTTGTTTCTGTTTGATAAACGTAAAGGTGCCGATTCATTTTTATTCCTTCCGTCAACTTGTCGCCGTTGAAATGAGTTTAGAACACACTTCATATTATGAACAAAATAATAAAGATCTATACACAATAGGCAACAATGAAAATGTGTTGTAAACATGAGATTTGTTTTAAAATAATTGTTAACTTAGGTACATTATACTGATTTTGTCGTATACTATATAATAGGGAGTATGATATGCAGTATATAATGTGATATGCAGCATACACTATTATGACTTGTACACTGTAACATTTACTGTAACATGTAATATACAGAGTACTGACTTGACATGTAAATAATACCGACTAGGACATGTGACATATATTAACAATGACATGTTTTATAGCCTACTGACTATGACGGTTGGTAAGCAATACTTACTATGTTTTGTAAGATATGATACTTATAATGACATTTTGTATTTCATAATGACTTTAGTATCTGTTACACTGATAGGTTGCATACCATAATGTTATGTAGTATATACCACTGACATTTAGTGTATTATGCTCACTATGACATGATATAATAATATAACATGTTGGATATGACAGGGGAGATGACAATTTGTATACAATATCAGGAACGAGATGTTGGATATAATACTGGTTATGAAATGCTGTATCAAATATTGACAAATACATTTTGGGTATAATACCTTTTATGACATGTTAGACATAATACTGGCTATAACAATTGCTATATAACATTGACAATGACAGTTTGGATATAATACTTGCTATGGCATGTTGTATATAATATTGGTCATGGCATATTGGCTATATTACTGGCTATGAGATGCTGTATATAATACTAGTTATGACATTTGTATATAATATTGGAAGTGATATGCTGTATATAATACTAGTTATTACATGCTGTATATAATATCTACAATGATATGCTGGATATAGTATTGGAAATGATATGTTGGATATAGTTCTGTTTTTGACATGCTGTATATAGTATTGGAAGTGACATGTTAGATATTAATTATAATACTGGTTATGGTGTAATGTATATTACACAATAACCTTTCGTATAAGATACAGTGTTGACTTGTATATCAAAACAATTTGCACGCATCTTAATCTAAACCAGTATTTCAATTAAATATAGATTCCTTTTCATTACAAGTCAATGATGTTATAATATACTTATGATAAATGTGAGATATGTCAGAGGAATAACTTTATTTTGGCGCTAGTTTCTAAGGAATATTCTTAATATTGAGTAGATACTGATTTCAAATACTGTTTTCATTGGGCATATCTCAAGGTGCGTAATTACGCAGTATAAGCCTAGAAAACTATAAATAAGACATTGATTCTGTAAAAATTTAAAATTCATATCTAACCATACAAAAGACTTAGTCTTAGAAGGAGAAAGACCATATCATAGAATGCCCTGATTATGCACATAACGTTACATTTTGAACAGTGATATAATTATCACTCTGAAATTCATATTAATAATATTGAACATTTGTTAAATAGTGAATATTTGCATATTTATTTGACATAATAACTTTTATAATATATACCATGCGCGCTTTTGTCCACTTGTCAGTGTGCTTTTGACCTGCGCAGTAATGACAGGATACCTCGAGGAAACTTATTTAGTCACAGTACGTAAAAACCCTCCAAACTACCCCGTCATGCCATCATCCGCGTTAATGTCTCGCTCACCTAAAACAGTGGCGAACCAGTTAAAATCAGAGAGAGGTAATGGGTAAGGGTGTTGCCCCTTGCTGTCTAAAACAGACAGAATAAGCCGATTTAGTCTTTTGTAAGATTATGTTCCAGAGGTACTAGGTTAATATGCCTAACGTAATGTGCTATGGTAAATATTCTCGAAGAACCATACTTTATTTACTTACAAAATTTGCTTATAGCAGTAGAAAAGACAATGAAAAGAGAAAAATCAATGGCAATACATTATTTTTTATTACGTTGATCATACTATATGATCGACTGATATAATGATAATAATAATAATTATATTGTTATTGTTATTATTATTATTATTATTTTTCTTATTATTATTTGGAAGAAGATGTTGACGATTATAATATATTTTTAATTCATCTATATTTATTGTAAAGAAAATGATAATTTCAAAAATTGTGTAACATTTTATTCTGATATTCACAGCCATGCCCTGAAGGTAGATGGGGTAATGGTTGTACGAATGAATGCGAGTGTACGCCAGCCAATACTGCTTCGTGTAGTCACATGGATGGTGCGTGCCAGTGTAAACCGGGGTTCACTGGGAAAGTCTGTGAAAATATTTGTCTGGATGGATTTTATGGACAAAATTGCCAGTGTAAGTTTTTGTTTCCCAATGTATGATTCTCTTCACTATAATAGTTTCGCAGTCACGTATGTTTTGATAGCTTTTGTCGTAACAAGATTTAAAAAATAATAGATGCTAGATATAGGTTATGCCATCGTTAAACATTTACAAGAATAGATAGGATTATTAGTATAGAAGAAAAAGACGTAACGTGGCTTACAGAGATTACACAATGGTAAACAACTCACAATGATTGGATTAAAGGAATGGAATCTGCACCCTCATCAGAAACGCTATTGATTCAACCGCCACGGTTAAAGCCTCTATCAGTCGCCTATTAAGACCCGCGGAACAGCGCGTCAGATGTATTCTATACATCCACGAGCCTGTATGGGATTAGTTCTTATTCCGCTGGACCTAACCTATTCCAGCCCGAAATTAAGTGTTTGTTCCGTATATAGGAATTGGAAAAAGATTGGCAAACGGTCATCTTGTATCCAAGCAAAGATTAATGCATATACAACAGACCATATTATTTTAATTACTGTATTTTAGTGCGCTCAAATGTTATTGAGCTTTGACACACTCACACAAAAGAATGCACGCACATAATACTAACATAGACACATATACAAAGGAAACTGGCAATATTCACTTATGTCGCATTTGTAATAAAATTCCATGGGATACATTTTTATCAAGTCATGCAAAGCTAATATTTTGCATATCTCTTGTTAGTGGCAAGACTATTCGAGGCATTATCAGCGTGGAAAAGGTCATTTTATTTGAATCAAATTCAAGTGATTAAGCATGCTAACGTGTAGGTAAATTTCTCCACCAAGGATTTATTGTTGAATTAAATAATTTTTTTAAATGTTTATTTTATCCGAAATAGCTCCCTGTAACTGCTTACACAGTGCTTCCTGTGACCATATAACTGGAATTTGTCAGTAAGTATTTATTTTTACCTTTTGTATTAAATGTTGAAGGATTCCAATTTTGTTTTGAAACAGATTATGTTTTTACATAGGCAATGGGCAAGTAATCCAAACAATTAGGTTCATCTACATTTTCTTTTCCTTATCATGGCTGATGCACACTTGCATACGGATGAACGGTATATCACCATCTACTTGCATAGGGATTAACGGTATATCACCATCTTATTGCTATTGCCCATTTAAAAGTTAGACCACAAATAGATAAAGATGCACTGTAGCGAAACAGGAATGCAACATAAAAGGCATGCTCTTACGTCTCCCACTATGGGTCATTGCATAGAAAAGCATTTGAAAACTAGTAACTAATTGAACATAATCAAAATTTCAAGCAAGTATTTGAAAAAATCATCAAACTTGTAAAAATAAAACAAAAATATTGCCTGCAAATGCGCAAAGAAGATTACATAAATTTGAATAAAAATATATACCAATATGTTGTAGCTAGACAGGAAAGCAACAAAAAAGATCATGCGCATACGTCTCCCAGTATGGGCCATTACATAGAAAAGCACAGAAAAACTAATTCCACATAAACTAAATGTCAAGTGAGTATTTAAAAATTCATCCGATGTCTACAGATAAAATAGAAATATTGCTTGCAAAAGCGCAAGAAAAAAAGTAAATCATACCGTAGCGATCTTCTTGTTACAGGTGTCTGCCTGGCTGGTTAGGTGCCTCATGCAACATTACCTGTACTCAAGGCACCTTTGGCACGAACTGTGAAAATGTATGTAACTGTAATTATGGTGTGTGCTCTCCAGAAGATGGCACGTGCTTTTGCGAAATGGGATACAAATTGCGTATGTTTTTCTGCGATTGCTCTATCTTTCTATCTTCCTCTCTCAATCTGCATCTCTAATGAAATTATTTGGCATATACTGATACATTGATTTGCTCTGCTATGGGATACAGAGAATATAGAGTGGATATGTACTTTAAGCGAGTGAATATCGGATAAAGTTGATCGAGTGTATGGACGAACCTGGCATGAAATATATGCATTATTCTTACGGAGCAAGTAATTGGCCTTTTTGTTTTTCTGTTTTCATTTTATGCCCAAATGTAGTGGCCATTAATATTTTTACAACATTAACATCTTATATATTGCTGTATCCATGGCGATACTGATAACCGTTTACCATTCTGTTGAATATTGTGAATATTTCACATAAAATATCAGTAGTAACATAAAATATCAGTAGTAACACAATTCTTCCACCTAATTAGCAAGAAATTGTACTTTGAAGCAATCTTGAAGAAAAAGGTACCTGATCTTTAACAGATTTGAACTTTTTTGTTTGTATATGTGCTGGACTTGTTATTAGACTATGCATGCATCTGAAAGTAGCACGAGTTGTTTAGTTGTAGCAGTAGCCATGCGACGGTGCAAATACTTTTAGTATTTAACGCCAGTGAATTATCTGTTCTTTTCCTTAGGAAATCCAACAATTCCGGGCCGTGCATTAACTATGTTTTACTGGTATTATACCATTCAACCTTGTAGGATAAAATACTTTTTCTATTTCATTGGTGAGGAGTCTTAAAATGGCACCGTTTTCTGCGTTTTCATGTCTAATGTCACAGGCTGATATTTGTTAATATGAATGATATTTAGTTCACCAAACATAAACAAATATTAAAAGAAAAAAGACACTTTAAGAAAAGATTGACTTACATTTATATCATACAATCTCAATTCCTATAACGATGCACTCTTTTCAACAACTGTCTGATAAGCCATTTTGTTGTTCCGAACTAACGCTGTGTAAGATCGACTTTTATTGATGTAAGTTCTATTAAGAATTAAACATAACTAATCACCAAAGAAAACCTTGACTCTGTAAAAATTGAGAAATAACAAAACAAGTTTTCACCCTGTATCGGAAGGATTTTATACCTATTTGTATTATATAGTAATTTCCTTTTGCAATTATAATACCTTTTGCTACCATTTACCTTACATTGTATATACCTTTCACTGTTGTATTGTAATTAGTTGTATTTTAACTGCATTTTAACCATTACCATTGAACCATTACATTGCAACTACATTTTATCGATTATGTCGTAACTTCCCTCTTTTGTAGTTATTGTAACTATAGTTCACCAGTACATTTTATTTTTTTACCATATTTTTACTTCATTTGTTTGTGATATTGTAACCGTTTCATTTCATTGTGATATTGTAACAACATTCTACCCAGGGTCGGCGCTAATATATAGGCAAACTAGGCAGCCGCCTAGGGCGCTGATTTCAGGGGGCGCATTTCTCCAAATCAACAACAGTTTTGAAAAAAAAAAGTAAATAAATTTCAGTTTTATTGAGGGTCGTTTTTTATCCTGGTTTATTTCATACAGGGACAAATAATCGGGTAGATTCAGTCTGACCGAAACACCAGGCTGACCGGAACAAGCAAAATTTTGAAATTGATATTTTCCGGAGTGGGGTGGGGCACCAGAATCTAACCTTGCCTAGGGCGCCAGATAGTCTGGCGCTGGCCCTGATTTTGCCTTAGTACTTTTTATCTTTGAAGTGATATTTACCATTTATCTTTCCTTTTGTAGTACTTCATACTTGTGTTTATATGGCATAGTTTATCTTCATAATCAATGGGGAAGGAAGAAGGGGATGCTTAATATTTAAATGTATAACTTTAGACCTCGTATTGCATTGATTTGCCACTAAATTCTAATATGTGCAAATGTTTAACAACTGCCATTTTTCTTGGAAGTCACTGCCTCCATTATAGAGGCAGATTGTAGTCCATCCTAATGTATCAACTGTGGTAATTGTCTAAAAGTACATATTTTTGTATGTTTTCGACATAATTGTTGTTTTTCAGCTACCTGCTCTCAGCGGTGTGACCCATATCAATGGGGACAAAATTGTTCGCAATATTGCGATTGTTCCGAATCGCCATGTGACCCTGTGAATGGATTTTGCTACTGTTTTCCTGGTTACACAGGAAATAATTGTGAATTGGTAAGTATCGTTATCTGCTGGATTGGTCTATCGCAGTGTAGGCCTGGATACCCAGGACACATGTGTGAACCTGTGAGTATAATTGTATGTTAGGTTGTAGTCCGATAAATCAGCCCCCCAAATCTGTATTGATACTGATAAACGATACCCGAAAATCAGTCTCATCACTGGTGAGGAACTGTTATATGCTAGTGCACGACTGGGTACACAAAATGTAAGCATGAACTTCTTACTGTCATTATATCGGTCAAACTGGTCTATGAAAATGTGGTTTAGATTACAAAATAAATATTTGAACTTGGAGATATAATTCTGTCAGATTAATATTTGTTGCAATTTTGTCTACCAAAGATACAGTTGACTTTGTTTCTGTTTGATAAACGTAAAAGTGCCGATTCATTTTTATTCCTTCCGTCAACTTGTCGCCGTTGAAATGACTTTAGAACACACTTCATATTATGAACAAAATAATAAAGATCTATACACAATAGGCAACAATGAAAATGTGTTTTAAACATGAGATTCGTTTTAAAATAATTGTTAACTTAGGTACATTATACTGATTTTGTTGTATAGTATATAATAGGGAGTATGACATGCAGTAAATACTGTGATATGCAGTATACACTATTATGACTTGTACATTGTCACACTTACTGTAACATGTAATATACAGAGTACTGACTTGACATGTAAATAATACCGACAAGGACATGTGACATATATTAACAATGACATGTTTTATAGCCTGCTGACTATGACGGGTGGTAAAGAATACTTACTATGCTTTGTAAGATATGATACTTATAATGACATTTAGTATTTCATAATGATTTTAGTATCTGTTACACTGATAGGTTGCATACCATAATGTCATGTAGTATATACCACTGATATTTAGTGTATTATGCTCACTATGACATGATATAATATAACATGTTGGATATGACGGGAGATGACAATTTGTATACAATATCAGGAACGAGATGTTGGATATAATACTGGCTATAAAATACTGTATCAAATATTGACAAATACATTTTGGGTATAATACCTTTAATGACATGTTAGACATAATACTGACTACAACAATTGCTATATAACATTGACAGTGACAGTTTGGATATAATACTTCCTATGGCATGTTGTATATAATACTGGTCATGGCATATTGGCTATATTACTGGCTATGAGATGCTGTATATAATACTAGCTATGACATTTGTATATAATATTGGAAGTGATATGCTGTATATAATACTAGTTATTACATGCTGTATATAATATCTACAATGATATGCTGGATATAGTATTGGAAACGATATGTTGGATATAGTTCTGTTTTTGACATGCTGTATATAGTATTGGAAGTGACATGTTATATATTATAATACTGGTTATGGTATGATGTATATTATACAATAACCTTTCGTATAAGATACAGTGTTGACTTGTATATCAAAACAATTTGCATGCAGCTTAATCTATACCAGTATTTCTATTAAATATAGATTATTTTCATTACAAGTCAATGATGTTATAATATGCTTATGATAAATGTGAGATATGTCAGAGGAATAACTTTATTTTGGCGCTAATTTGTAAGGAATATTCTTAATATTGAGTAGAAATAAAGTACTGGTTTCAAACACTGTTTTCATTGAGCATATCTCAAGGTGCGAAGTTACGCAGTATAAGCCTAGAAAACTATAAATACCACGTTGATTCTGTAAAAATTTAAAATTCATATCTAACCATACAAAAGACGTAGTCTTAGAAGGAGAAAGACCATATCATAGAATGCCCTGATTATGCACATAACGTTGCATTTTGAACAGTGATATAATTATCACTTTGAAACTCATATTAATAATATTGAACATCTGTTAAATAATGAATATTTGCATATTTATTTGACATAATAACTTTTATAATATATGCCGTGCGCGCTTTTGTCCACGAGCACTTGTCAGTGTGCTTTTGACCTGCGCACTAACGACAGGATACCTCGAGGAAATTTATTTAGTCACAGTACGTAAAAACCCTCCAAACTACCCCGTCATGCCATCATCCACGTTAATGTCTCGCTCACCTAAAAGAGTGGCGACACCGGTTGAAATCAAGGAGAGGTAATGGCTATATGTGTTGCCCCTTGCTGTCTACAACAGACAGAATAAGCCGATTTAGTCTTTTGTAAGATCATATTCCAGAGGTACTAGGTTAATATGCCTAATGTAATGTGTTATGGTAAATATTCTCGAAGAACCATACTTTATTTACTTACAAAATTTGCTTGTGGCAGTAGAAAAGACAATGAAAAGAGAAAAATCAATTGCAATACATTATTTTTTATTACGTTGATCATACTATATAATCAATTGATATCATAATAATAATAATTGTATTGTTATTTTTATTATTATTATTATTTGGAAGAAGATGTTGACGATTATAATATATTTTTAATTCATTTATATTTATTGTAAAGAAAATGATAATTTCAAAAATTGTGTAACATTTTATTTTGATAATCACAGCCATGCCCTGAAGGTAGATGGGGTAATGGTTGTACGAGTGACTGCGAGTGTACGCCAGCCAATACTGCTTCGTGTAGTCGCACGGATGGTGCGTGCCAGTGTAAACCGGGGTTCACTGGCGAAGTCTGTGAAAATGTTTGTCCGGATGGATTTTATGGACAAAATTGCCAGTGTAAGTTTTTGTTTCCCAATGTATGATTCTCTTCACTATAGTACTTTGGCAGTCGCGTATGTTTTGATAGCTTTTGTCGTAGTAAGATTTTAAAAAATAATAGATGCCAGATATAGGTTATGTCATCATTAAACCTTTACAAGAATAGATAGGATTATTAGTATAGAAGAAAAAGAAATAACATGGCTTACAAAGAACACACAATGGTAAACAACTCAGAATGATTGGATTATAGGAATAGAATCTGCACCCTCATCAGAAACGCTATTGATTCAACCACCACGTTTAAAGCCTCTATCAGTCGCCTATTAAGACCCTCGGATTAGCGCATCAGATGTATTCTATACATCCACGAGCCTGTATGGGATTAGTTGTTACTCCGCTGGACCTAATCTATTCCAGCCCGAAATTAAATGTTTGTTCCGTATATAGGAATTGGAAAAAGATTGGCAAACGGTCATCTTGTATCCAAGCAAAGAGTATTACATATACAACAGACCATATTATTTTTATTACTGTATTTCAGTGCACTCAAATGTTATTGAGCTTTGACACAGTCACACAAAAGCATGCAGGCACACAATACTAACACAGACGCATATGCAAAGGAAACTGGTAATATTCACTTATGTCGCAATTGTAATAAAATTCCATGGGATAAAGTTTTACCAAGTCATGCAAAGCTAACATTTTGCATATCTCTTGTTAGTGGCAAGACTATTCGAGGCAGTATCAGCGTGGGAAAAGTCATTTTATTTGAATCAAATTCAAGTGATTAAGCATGCTTAAGTTGTAGGTAAATTTCTCTACCAAGGATTTATTGTTTAATTAAATAATTTTTTAAATGTTTATTTTATCCGAAATAGCTCCCTGTAACTGCTTACATAGTGCTTCCTGTGACCATATAACTGGAATTTGTCAGTAAGTATTTATTTTTACCTTTTGTATTAAATGTTGAAGGATTCCAATTTTGCTTTGAAACAGATTATCTTTTAACATAGGCAAGGGGCAAGTAATCCAAACAATTAGGTTGATGCACATTTTCTTTTTCTTATCATGGCTGACACACACTTGCATACGGATGTACGGTATATCACCATCTACTTGCATAGGGATTAACGGTATATCACCATCTTCCTGCTATTGCCCATTTAAAAGTTAGAGCAGAAATAGATAAAGGTACACTGTAGAGAAACAGGAACGCAACATAAAAGGCATGCGCTTACACCTCCCAGTATGGGTCATTGCATAGAAAAGCATTTGAAAACTAGTAACTAATTGAACATAATCAAAAATTCAAGCAAGTATTTGAAAAAATCATCAAACTTGTAAAAATAAAACAAAAATATTGCTTGCAAATGCGCAAAGAAGATTACATAAATTTGAATAAAAATATATACCAATACGTTGTAGCGAGACAGGAAAGCAACAAAAAAGATCATGCGCATACGTCTCCCATTATGGCTCATTACATAGAAATGCACAGAAAAGCTTGTCACTAATTCCACATAAACTAAATGTCAAGCGAGTGTTTCAAAAATTCATCAGATGTCTACAGATAATAAAAAAATATTGCTTGCAAAAGCGCGAGAAAAAAAGTAAATCAAACCGTAGCGATCTTCTTGTTACAGGTGTCTGCCTGGCTGGTTAGGTGCCTCATGCAACATTACCTGTACTCAAGGAACCTTTGGCATGAACTGTGCAAATGTATGTAACTGTAATTATGGTGTGTGCTCTCCAGAAGATGGCACATGCTTTTGCGAAATGGGATACAAATTGCGTATGTTTTTCTGCGATTGCTCTATCTTTCTATCTTCCTCTCTCAATCTGCATCTCTAATGAAATTATTTGGCATATATTGATAAATTGATTTGCTTTGCTATGGGATAGAGAGAATATAGAGTGGATATGTACTTCAAGCGAGTGAATATCGGATAAAGTTGATCGAGAGTATGGACGAACCTGGCATGAAATATATGCATTATTCTTACGGAGCAAGTAATTGGCTTTTTTGTGTTTCTGTTTTCATTTTATGCCCAAATGTAGTGGTCATTAATATTTTTACAAGATTAACATCGTATATATTGCTGTATCCATGGCGATACTGATAGCCGTTTACCATTCTGTTGAATATTGTGCATATTTCACATAAAATATCAGTAGTAACATAATTCTTCTGCCTAATTAGCGACAAATTGTACTTTGAAGCAATCTTGAAGAAATAGGTATGTAAATTTTAACGGATTTGAACTTTTTTTGTTTGTACATGCGCTGGACTTGCTATTAGACCATGCATGCATCTGCAAATAGCATAAGTCGTTTAGTTGTAGCAGTATCCATGCGACGGTGCAAATACTTTTAGCATTTAACACCAGTGAATTATCAGTTCTTTTCCTTGGGAAATCCAATAATTTCGGGCCGTGCATTAACTATGTTTTACTGGTATTATACCATTCAACCTTGTAGGATAAAATACTTTTTCTATTTCATTGTTGAGGAGTCTTAAAATGGCACCGTTTTCTGCGTTTTCATGTCTAATGTCACAGGCTGATATTTGTTAATATGAATGATGTTTAGTTCACCAAACATAAACAAATATTAAAAGAAAAAAGACATTTCAAGAAAAGATTGACTTACATTTATATCACACAATCTCAATTCCTATAACGATGCACTCTTTTCAACAACTGTCTGATAAGCCATTTTGTTGTTTCGAACTAACGCTGTGTAAGATAGACTTTTATTGATGTAAGTTCTATTAAGAATTAAACATAACTAATCACCAAAGAAAACCTTGACTCTGTAAAAATTGAGAAATAACAAAACAAGTTTTCACCCTGTATCAGAAGGATTTTATACCTATTTGTATTATATAGTAATTTTCTTTTGCAATTATAATACCTTTTGCTACCATTTACCTTACATTGTATATACCTTTCACCGTTGTATTGTAATTAGTTGTATTTTAACTGCATTTTAACCATTACCATTGAACCATTACATTGCAACTACATTTTATCGATTATGTCGTAACTTCCCTCTTTTGTAGTTATTGTAACTATAGTTCACCAGTACATTTTATTTTTTACCATATTTTTACTTCATTTGTTTGTGATATTGTAACCGTTTCATTTCATTGTGATATTGTAACAACATTCTACCCAGGGCTGGCGCTAATATATAGGCAAACTAGGCAGCCGCCTAGGGCGCTGATTTCAGGGGGCGCATTTCTCCAAATCAACAACAGTTTTGAAAAAAATAAATAAATAAATTTCAGTTTTATTGAGGGTCGTTTTTTATCCTGGTTTATTTCATACAGGGACAAATAATCGGGTAGATTCAGTCTGACCGAAACACCAGGCTGACCGGAACAAGCAAAATTTTGAAATTGATATTTTCCGGAGTGGGGTGGGGCGCCAGAATCTAACCTTGCCTAGGGCGCCAGATAGTCTGGCGCCGGCCCTGATTTTGCCTTAGTACTTTTTATCTTTGAAGTGATATTTACCTTTTATCTTTCATTTTGTAGTACTTCATAATTGTGTTTATATGGCATAGTTTATCTTCATAATCAATGGGGAAGGAAGAAGGGGATGCTTAATATTTAAATGTATAACTTTAGACCTCGTATTGCATTGATTTGCCACTAAATTCTAATATGTGCAAATGTTTCACAACTGCCATTTTTCTTGGAAGCCACTGCCTCCATTATACAGCCAGATTGTACTCCATCCTAATGTATCAACTGTGGTAATTGTCTAAAAGTACATATTTTTTGTATGTTTTCACCATATTAGAATCCATTCACGACATAATTGTTGTTTTTCAGCCACCTGCTCTCAGCGGTGTGACCCATATCAATGGGGACAAAATTGTTCGCAATATTGCGATTGTTCCGACTCGCCATGTGACCCTGTGAATGGATTTTGCTACTGTTTTCCTGGTTACACAGGAAATAATTGTGAATTGGTAAGTATCGTTATCTGCTGGATTGGTCTATCACAGTGTAGGCCTGGATACCCAGGACACGTGTGAACCTGTGAGTATAATTGTATGTTAGGTTGTAGTCCGATAAATCAACCCCCCAAATCTGTCTTGATACTGATAAACGATACCCGAAAATCAGTCTCATCACTGGTGAAGAGCTGTTATATGCTAGTGCACGACTGGGTACACAAAATGTAAGCATGAACTTCTTACTGTCATTATATCAGTCAAACTGGTCTATGAAAATGTTGTTTAGATTACAAAATAAATATTTGAACTTGGAGATATAATTCTGTCAGATTAATATGTGTTGCAATTTTGTCTACCAAAGATACAGTTGACTTTGTTTCTGTTTGATAAACGTAAAGGTGCCGATTCATTTTTATTCCTTCCGTCAACTTGTCGCCGTTGAAATGACTTTAGAACACACTTCATATTATGAACAAAATAATAAAGATCTATACACAATAGGCAACAATGAAAATGTGTTGTAAACATGAGATTCGTTTTAAAATAATTGTTAACTTAGGTACATTATACTGATTTTGTTGTATAGTATATAATAGGGAGTATGACATGCAGTAAATACTGTGATATGCAGTATACACTATTATGACTTGTACATTGTCACACTTACTGTAGCATGTAATATACAGAGTACTGACTTGACATATAAATAATACTGACTAGGACATGTGACATATATTAACAATGACATGTTTTATAGCCTGCTGACTATGACGGGTGGTAAAGAATACTTACTATGCTTTGTAAGATATGATACTTATAATGACATTTAGTATTTCATAATGACTTTAGTATCTGTTACACTGATAGGTTGCATACCATAATGTTATGTAGTATATACCACTGATATTTAGTGTATTATGCTCACTATGACATGATATAATATAACATGTTGGATATGACGGGAGATGACAGTTTGTATACAATATCAGGAACGAGATGTTGGATATAATACTGGCTATAAAATACTGTATCAAATATTGACAAATACATTTTGGGTATAATACCTTTAATGACATGTTAGACATAATACTGACTACAACAATTGCTATATAACATTGACAGTGACAGTTTGGATATAATACTTCCTATGGCATGTTGTATATAATATTGGTCATGGCATATTGGCTATATTACTGGCTATGAGATGCTGTATATAATACTAGCTATGACATTTGTATATAATATTGGAAGTGATATGCTGTATATAATACTAGTTATTACATGCTGTATATAATATCTACAATGATATGCTGGATATAGTATTGGAAACGATATGTTGGATATAGTTCTTTTTTGACATGCTGTATATAGTATTGGAAGTGACATGTTATATATTATAATACTGGTTATGGTATGATGTATATTATACAATAACCTTTCGTATAAGATACAGTGTTGACTTGTATATCAAAACAATTTGCATGCAGCTTAATCTATACCAGTATTTCTATTAAATATAGATTATTTTCATTACAAGTCAATGATGTTATAATATGCTTATGATAAATGTGAGATATGTCAGAGGAATAACTTTATTTTGGCGCTAATTTGTAAGGAATATTCTTAATATTGAGTAGAAATAAAGTACTGGTTTCAAACACTGTTTTCATTGAGCATATCTCAAGGTGCGAAGTTACGCAGTATAAGCCTAGAAAACTATAAATACCACGTTGATTCTGTAAAAATTTAAAATTCATATCTAACCATACAAAAGACGTAGTCTTAGAAGGAGAAAGACCATATCATAGAATGCCCTGATTATGCACATAACGTTGCATTTTGAACAGTGATATAATTATCACTCTGAAACTCATATTAATAATATTGAACATTTGTTAAATAATGAATATTTGCATATTTATTTGACATAATAACTTTTATAATATATGCCGTGCGCACTTGTGTCCACGAGCATTTGTCAGTGTGCTTTTGACCTGCGCACTAACGACAGGATACCTTGAGGAAACTTTTTTAGTCACAGTACGTAAAAACCCTCCAAACTACCCCGTCATGCCATCATCCGCGTTAATGTCTCGCTCACCTAAAACAGTGGCGACACCAGTTGAAATCAAGGAGAGGTAATGGATAAGGGTGTTGCCCCTTGCTGTCTAAAACAGACAGAATAAGCCGATTTAGTCTTTTGTATGATTGGATTCCGGAGTTACTAGGTTAATATGCCTAACGTAACCTGTTATGATAAATATTCTCGAAGAATCATACTTTATTTACTTACAAAGTTTGCTTATAGCAGCAGAAAAGACAATGAAAAGAGAAAAATCAATGGCAGCACATTATTTTTTAATACATTGATCATACTATATGATCGATTGATATAATAATAATAATAATAATAATAATAATTGTATTATTATTATTATTATTGTTGTTGTTGTTATTAGGAAAAAGATGATGACGATTATAATATATTTTTAATTCATTTATATTTATTGTAAAGAAAAAGGTAATTTCAAAAATTGTGTAACATTTTATTCTGATATTCACAGCCATGCCCTGAAGGTAGATGGGGTAATGGTTGTACGAGTGACTGCGAGTGTACACCAGCCAATACTGCTTCATGTAGTCGCACGGATGGTGCGTGCCAGTGTAAACCGGGGTTCACTGGCGAAGTCTGTGAAAATGTTTGTCCGGATGGATTTTATGGACAAAATTGCCAGTGTAAGTTTTTGTTTCCAAATGTATGATTCTCTTCACTATAATACTTTGGCAGTTGTGTATATTTTGATAGCTATTGTAGAATGAGATTTAAAAAAATAACAGATGCCAGATAGAGGTTATGTCATCGTTAAACACTTACAAGAATAGATAGGATTATTAGTATAGAAGAGAAAGAAGTAACATGGCTTACAGAGATTACACAATGGTAAACAACTCACAATGATTGGATTATAGGAATAGAATCTCTACCCTCATCAGAAACGCTATTGATTCAACCGCCACGGTTCAAGCCTCTATCAGTCGCTTATTAAGACCCGCGGAACAGCGCGTCAGATGTATTCTATAGATCCGCGAACCTGTATGGGATTAGTTGTTACTCCACTGGACCTAACCTATTCCAGCCCGTAATTACGTGTTTGTTCCGTATATAGGAATTGCAAAAAGATTGGCTAACGGTCGTCTTGTATCCAAGCAAAGAGTATTGCATATACAACAGACCATATTACTTTAATTACTGTATTTTAGTGCACTCTTATGTTATTGAGCTTTGACACACTCACACAAAAGCATGCACTCACACAATACTAACACAGACGCATATGCAAAGGAAACTGGCAATATTCACTTATGTCGTAATTGTAATAAAATTCCATGGGATACATTTTTATCAAGTCATGCAAAGCTAATATTTTGCATATCTCTTGTTAGTGGCAAGACTATTCGAGGCAGTACCAGCGTTGCAAAGGTCATTTTATTTGAATTAAATTCAAGTGATTAAGCATGCTGACGTGTAGGTAAATTTCTCCAAGGATTTATTGTTTAATTAAATAATTTTTTTACATGTTTATTTTATCCGAAATAGCTCCCTGTAACTGCTTACATAGTGCTTCCTGTGACCATATAACTGGAATTTGTCAGTAAGTATTTATTTTTACCTTTTGTATTAAATGTTGAAGAATTCCAATTTTGCTTTGAAACAGATAATCTTTTTACATAGGCAAGGGTCAAGTAATCCAAACAATTAGGTTGATGTACATTTTCTTTTCCTTATCATGGCTGACACACACTTGCATACGGATGAACGGTATATCACCATCTACTTGCATAGGGATTAACGGTATATCACCATTTTCATCCTATTGCCCATTTAAACGTTAGAGCTCAAATAGATAAAGATACTCTGTAACAAAAGAGGAACGCATGAAAAAAGGCATGCGCATACATCTCCCGGTATGGGTTATTACATAGAAAAGCATTTGAAAACTAGTAACTAACTGAACATAATTAAAATCTGAAGCAAGTATTTGAAAAATCATCGGACTTGTAAAAGTATAAAAAAGATATTGCCTGCAAATGCGCAAAGAAAATTACATAAATTTAAATAAAAATATACAGAATTACGTTGTAGCAAGAAGGGAAAGCAACAAAAAAGATCATGTGCATACGTATCCCAGTATGGGTCATACATTGAAAAGCACAGAAAAACTAGTCACTAATTGCACATAACCTAAAATTCAAGCAAGTATTTCAACAATTCATCAGATATCTACAGATAAAATGCCTGGATATGCGGGAGAAGAAAAAGTAAATCAAACCATAGCGATCTTCTTGTTACAGGTGTCTGCCTGGCTGGTTAGGTGCCTCATGCAACGTTACCTGTCCTCAAGGAACCTTTGGCACGAACTGTACAAATGTATGTAACTGTAATCATGGTGTGTGCTCTTCAGAAGATGGCACTTGCTTTTGCGAAATTGGATACAAATTGCGTATGTTTTTCTACAATTGCTCTATCTTTCTATCTTCCTCTCTCAATCTGCGTCTCTAATGAAATTATTTGGCATATACTGATACATTGATTTACTCTCTTATGGGATACAGAGAATATAGAGTGGATATGTACTTTAGGCGAGCGAATATCGGATAAAGTTCATCGAGTGTATGGACGAACCCGGCATGAAATATATGCATTATTCTTACAGAGCAAGTAATTTTCATTTTTTTGTGTTTCTGTTTTCGTTTTATGCCCAAATATAGTGACCATTAATATATATACAATATTAAAATCTTATATATTACTGTATCCATGGCGATAATGATAGCCGTTTACCATTCTGCTAAACTGTGTGCATATTTCACATAAAATATCAGTAGTAACATAATTCTTGCACCTAATTAGCGAGAAATTGTACTTTGAAGCAAAATTGAAGCAAAAGGTACCTGAACTATAACGGATTTGAACTTTATTTTTCTGTATATGTGCTGTACTTGCTATTAGACTATGCATGCATCTGAAAGTAGCATGAATCGATTAGTTGTAGCAGTATACCATATCGACGGTGCAAGTACCTGTAGTATTTAACGGCAGTGAATTGTCAATTATTTTCCTTGGAAAATCCAATTATTCGGGGCCGTGCATTAACTATGTTTTACTGGTATTTCACCATTTAACCTTGTAGGATAAAATACTTTTTATATTTCATTGGTGAGGAGTCTTACAATACAACCTTTTTCTGCGTTTTCATGTCAAATGTCACAGGATGATATTTGTTAATATGAATTATATTTAGTCCACCAAACATAAACAAATATTAAAAGAAAAGAGACACTTGAAGAAAATATTGACTAACATTTGTATCATACAATCTCAATTCCTATAATGCTGCACTCTTCTCAACAACTGTCTCATAAGCCATTTTGTTGTTCCTAGCTAATGCTGTGTAAGATAGACGGTTATTGATGTAAGTTCTATTAAGAAATAAACATAATTTATCACCAAACAAAACTTTGATTCTGTAAAAATTGAGATATACAGAACAAGTTTTCACCCTGTATCGTAAGGATTTTATACATGTTAGTATTATTTAGTAAATTCATTTTGCAATTATAATACATTTTGCTACCATTTACCTTATAGTGTATATACCTTTCACCATTATATTGTAATTAGTTGTATTTTAACTACATTTTAGCCAATACCATTTAACCATTACATTGCAACTACATTTTATCGATTATGTCGTAACTTCACTCTTTTGTAGTTATTGTAACTATAGTTCACCATTACATTT
Source organism: Sinohyriopsis cumingii (assembly GCA_028554795.2). Lineage (NCBI taxonomy): Eukaryota > Metazoa > Mollusca > Bivalvia > Unionida > Unionidae > Sinohyriopsis > Sinohyriopsis cumingii. Next base: position 67,554,217 of record CM068832.1, on the reverse strand, counting down.
TATTTTTTACCATATTTTTACTTCATTTGTTTGTGACATTGTAACTGCTTCATTTGATTGTGACATTGTAACAAAATTTTATCGTAGTACTTTTTATCTTTGACCTGGTATTTACCTTTTATCTTTCATTTTGTAGTACTTAATATTTGTGTTTATATGGCATGGATTATCTTCATAATCAGTGGGGAAGGAAGAAGGGGATGCTTAATATTTAAATGTGCAACTTTAGACCTCGTCCTAAAGCCAGTATTGCATTGATTTGCCACTAAATTCTAATATATGCAAATGTTTAACAACTGCCATTTTTCCTGGAAGCCACTACCTCCTTTATAAACACAGATTGTTGTCCATCCTAACGTATCACCTGTGTTAATTGTCTAAAAGTACATATTTTCTGAATCCATTCACAACATAATTGTTGTTTTTCAGCTACCTGCTCTCAGCCGTGTGACCCATATCAATGGGGACAAAATTGTTCGCAATATTGCGATTGTTCCGACTCGCCATGTGACCCTGTGAATGGATTTTGCTACTGTTTACCTGGTTACACAGGAAATAATTGTGAATTGGTAAGTATCGTTATCTGCTGGATTGGTCTACCGCAGTGTAGGCCTTGATACTCAGGACACATGTGAGTATAATTGTATGTTAGGTTGTAGTCCGATAAATCAACCCCCCCCCAAATCTGTACTGATACTGATAACTGATACCCAAAAATCAGTCTCATCACTGGTGAAGGGCTGTTATACGCTAGTGCACGACTGGGTACACAAAATGTAAGCATGAACTTCTTACTGTCATTATATCGGTCAAACTGGTCTATAAAAATGTGGTTTAGATTACAAAATAAATATTTGAACTTGGAGATATAATTCTATCAGATTAATATTTGTTGCAATTTTGTCTCCCAAAGATACAATTGACTTTGTTTCTGTTTGATAAACGTAAAGGCGCCGATTCATTTTTATTCCTTCCGTCAACTTGTCGCCGTTGAAATGACTTTAGAATACACTTCATATTATGAAAAAATAATAAAGATCTATACACAATAGGCAACAATGAAAATGTGTTGTAAACATGAGATTCTTTTTAAAATATTTGTTAACTTAGATACATTATACTGATTTTGTCGTATAGTATATAATAGAGAGTATGACATGCAGTAAATACTGTGATATGCAGCATACACTATTATGCCTTGTACATTCTCACACTTACTGTAGCATGTAATATACAGAGTACTGACTTGACATGTAAATAATACTGACTAGGACATGTGACATACATTAACAATGACATGTTTTATAGCCTGCTGACTATGACGGGTGGTAAAGAATACTTACTATGCTTTGTAAGATATGATACTTATAATGACATTTAGTATTTCATAATGACTTTAGTATCTGTTACACTGATAGGTTGCATACCATAATGTTATGTAGTATATACCACTGATATTTAGTGTATTATGCTCACTATGACATGATATAATAATATAACATGTTGGATATGACAGGGGAGATGACAGTTTGTATACAATATCAGGAACGAGATGTTGGATATAACACTGGTTATGAAATGCTGTATCAAATATTGACAAATACATTTTGGGTATAATACCTTTAATGACTTGTTAGACATAATACTGCCTATAACAATTGCTATATAACATTGACAATGACAGTTTGGATATAATACTTGCTATGGCATGTTGTATATAATATTGGTCATGGCATATTGGCTATATTACTGGCTATGAGATGCTGTATATAATACTAGCTATGACATTTGTATATAATATTGGAAGTGATATGTTGTATATAATACTAGTTATTACATGTTGTATATAATATCTACAATGATATGCTGGATATAGTATTGGAAATGATATGTTGGATATAGTTCTGTTTTTGACATGCTGTATATAGTATTGGAAGTGACATGTTATATATTATAATACTGGTTATGGTATGATGTATATTATACAGTAACCTTTCGTATAAGATACAGTGATGACTTGTATATCAAAACAATTTGCACACAGCTTAATCTAAACCAGTATTTCAATTAAATATAGATTCCTTTTCATTACAAGTCAATGATGTTATAATATACTTATGATCTATGTGAGATATGTCAGAGGAATAACTTTCTTTTGGCGCTAATTTGTAAGGAATATTCTTAATATTGAGTAGAAATAAAGTACTGGTTTCAAACACTGTTTTCATTGAGCATATCTCAAGGTGCGAAGTTACGCAGTATAAGCCTAGAAAACTATAAATACCACGTTGATTCTGTAAAAATTTAAAATTCATATCTAACCATACAAAAGACTTAGTCTTAGAAGGAGAAAGACCATATCATAGAATGCCCTGATTATGCACATAACGTTGCATTTTGAACAGTGATATAATTATCACTCTGAAACTCATATTAATAATATTGAACATTTGTTAAATAGCGAACTTTTATAATATATGCCGTGCGCGCTTTTGTCCACGAGCACTTGTCAGTGTGCTTTTGACCTGCACACTAACGACAGGATACCTTGAGGAAACTTATTTAGTCACAGTACATAAAAACCCTCCAAACTACCCCATCATGCCATCATCCGCGTTAATGTCTCGCTCACCTAAAACAGTGGCGACACCGGTTGAAATTAGGGAGAGGTAATGGGTATATGTGTTGCCCCTTGCTGTCTAAAACAGACAGAATAAGCCGATTTAGTCTTTTGTAGGATTATATTCCAGAGGTGCTTGGTTAATATGCCTAACGTAATGTGTTATGGTAAATATTCTCGAAGAACCATGCTTTATTTACTTACAAAATTTGCTTGTGGCAGTAGAAAAGACAATGAAAAGAGAAAAATCAATGGCAATACATTATTTTTTATTACGTTGATCATACTATATAATCAATTGATATAATAATAATAATTGTATTGTTATTATTATTATTATTATTATTTGGAAGAAGATGTTGACGATTGTAATATATTTTTAATTCATCTATATTTATTGTAAAGAAAATGATAATTTCAAAAATTGTGTAACATTTTATTCTGATATTCACAGCCATGCCCTGAAGGTAGATGGGGTAATGGTTGTACGAGTGACTGCGAGTGTACACCAGCCAATACTGCTTCGTGTAGTCGCACGGATGGTGCGTGCCAGTGTAAACCGGGGTTCACTGGCGAAGTCTGTGAAAATGTTTGTCCGGATGGATTTTATGGACAAAATTGCCAGTGTAAGTTTTTGTTTCCCAATGTATGATTCTCTTCACTATAGTACTTTGGCAGTCGCGTATGTTTTGATAGCTTTTGTCGTAGTAAGATTTTAAAAAATAATAGATGCCAGATATAGGTTATGTCATCGTTATACCTTTACAAGAATAGATAGGATTATTAGTATAGAAGAAAAAGAAGTAACGTGGCTTACAAAGAACACACAATGGTAAACACCTCACAATGATTGGATTATAGGAATAGAATCTGCACCCTCATCAGAAACGCTATTGATTCAACCGCCACGGTTAAAGCCTCTATCAGTCGCCTATTGAGACCTGCGGAACAGCGCGTCAGATGTATTCTATACATCCACGAGCCTGTATGGGATTAGTTGTTACTCTGTGGACCTAACCTATTCCAGCCCGAAATTAAATGTTTGTTCCGTATATAGGAATTGGATAAAGATTGGCAAACGGTCTTCTTGTATCCCAGCAAAGAGTATTGCATATACAACAGACCATATTATTTTTATTACTGTATTTCAGTGCACTCAAATGTTATTGAGCTCTGACACACTTACACAAAAGCATGCAAGCACACAATACTAACATAGACACATATGCAAAGGAAACTGGTAATATTCACTTACGTCGCAATTGTAATAAAATTCCATGAGTTAAAGTTTTATCAAGTCATGCAAAGCTAACATTTTGCATATCTCTTGTTAGTGGTAAGACTATTCGAGGCAGTATCAGCGTGGGAAAAGTCATTTTATTTGAATCAAATTCAAGTGATTAAGCATGCTTAAGTTGTAGGTAAATTTCTCTACCAAGGATTTATTGTTTAATTAAATAATTTTTTTAAATGTTTATTTTATCTGAAATAGCTCCCTGTAACTGCTTACATAGTGCTTCCTGTGACCATATAACTGGAATTTGTCAGTAAGTATTTATTTTTACCTTTTGTATTAAATGTTGAAGGATTCCAATTTTGCTTTGAAACAGATTATCTTTTAACATAGGCAAGGGGCAAGTAATCCAAACAATTAGGTTGATGTACATTTTCTTTTTCTTATCATGGCTGACACACACTTGCATACGGATGTACGGTATATCACCATCTACTTGCATAGGGATTAACGGTATATCACCATCTTCTTGCTATTGCCCACTTAAAAGTTAGACAAGAAATAGATAAAGGTACACTGTAGAGAAACAGGAACGCAACATAAAAGGCATGCGCTTACACCTCCCAGTATGGGTCATTGCATAGAAAAGCATTTGAAAACTAGTAACTAATTGAACATAATCAAAAATTCAAGCAAGTATTTGAAAAAATCATCAAACTTGTAAAAATAAAACAAAAATATTGCTTGCAAATGCGCAAAGAAGATTACATAAATTTGAATAAAAATATATACCAATACCAATACGTTGTAGCAAGACAGAAAAGCAACAAAGAAGATCATGCGCATACGTCTCCCATTATGGCTCATTACATAGAAATGCACAGAAAAGCTTGTCACTAATTCCACATAAACTAAATGTCAAGCGAGTGTTTCACAAATTCATCAGATGTCTACAGATAAAATAAAAATATTGCTTGCAAAAGCGCGAGAAAAAAAGTAAATCAAACCGTAGCGATCTTCTTGTTACAGGTGTCTGCCTGGCTGGTTAGGTGCCTCATGCAACATTACCTGTACTCAAGGAACCTTTGGCATGAACTGTGCAAATGTATGTAACTGTAATTATGGTGTGTGCTCTCCAGAAGATGGCACGTGCTTTTGCGAAATGGGATACAAATTGCGTATGTTTTTCCGCGATTGCTCTATCTTTCTATCTTCCTCTCTCAGTCTGCATCTCTAATGAAATTATTTTTCATATACTGATAAACTGATTTGCTCTGCTATGGGATAGAGAGAATATAGAGTGGATATGTACTTTAAGCGAGTGAATATCGGATAAAGTTGATCGAGTGTATGGACGCACCTGGCATGAAATATATGCATTATTCTTACGGAGCAAGTAATTGGCTTTTTTGTGTTTCTGTTTTCATTTTATGCCCAAATGTAGTGGTCATTAATATTTTTACAAGATTAACATCGTATATATTACTGTATCCATGGCGATACTGATAGCCGTTTACCATTCTGTTGAATATTGTGCATATTTCACATAAAATATCAGTAGTAACATAATTCTTCTGCCTAATTAGCGACAAATTGTACTTTGAAGCAATCTTGAAGAAAAAGGTACGTGAATTTTAACGGATTTGAACTTTTTTGTTTGTATATGCGCTGGACTTGCTATTAGACTATGCATGCATCTGAAAGTAGCACGAGTAGTTTAGTTGTAGCAGTATCCAAACGATGGTGCAAATACTTTTAGTATTTAACGCCAGTGAATTATCAGTTCTTTTCCTTGGGAAATCCAATAATTTTGGGCCGTGCATTAACTATGTTTTACTGGTATTATACCATTCAACCTTGTAGGATAAAATACTTTTTCAATTTCATTGGTGAGGAGTCCTAAAATGGCACTGTTTTCTGCGTTTTCATGTCTAAACGTCACAGGCTGATATTTGTTAATATGAATGATATTTAGTCCACCAAACAGAAACAAACATTAAAAGAAAAAAGACACTGGAAGAAAAGATTGACTAACATTTATATCATACAATCTCAATTCCTATAATGATGCACTCTTTTCAACAACTGTCTGATAAGCCATTTTGTAGTTCCCGAACTAATGCTGCGTAAGATAGACTTTTATTGATGTAAGTTCTATTAAGAATTAAACCTAACTTATCACTAAACAAAACTTTGACTCTGTAAAAATTGAGAAATACAAAACAAGTTTTCACCCTGTATCTTAAGGATTTTATACCTATTTATATTATATAGTAACTTCTTTTTGCAATTATAATACCTTTTACTACCATTTACCTTACATTGTATATACCTTTCACCATTGAATTGTAATTAGGTGTATTTTAACTACATTTCAACCATTACCATTGAACCATTACATTGCAACTACATTTTATCGATTATGTCGTAACTTCTCTCTTTTGTAGTTATTGTAACTATATTTCGCCATTACATTTTATTTTTTACCATATTTTTACTTCATTTGTTTGTGATATTTTAAGCATTTCATTTCATTGTGTTATTGTAACAACATTTTACCCAGGGCCTGCGCTACCAAAAGAGCAAACAAGGCAGCCGCCTAGGGCGCTGATTTCGGGGGCGCATTTCTCCAAATCAACAACAGTTTTGAAAACAATAAAATAAATTAATTTCAGTTTTAGTGAGGGTCGTTTTTTATCCTGGTTTATTTCATACAGGGACAAATAATGGGGTATTGTTAGTCTGACCGAAACACCAGGCTGACCGGAACAAGCAAAATTTTGAAATTGATATTTTCCGGAGTGGGGTGGGGCGCCAGAATCTAACTTTGCCTAGGGCGCCAGATAGTCTGGCGCCGGCTCTGATTTTGCCATAGTACTTTTCATCTTTGAAGTGATATTTACCTTTTTTCTTTCATTTTGTAGTACTTCATACTTGTGTTTATATGGCATAGTTTATCTTCATAATCAATGGGGAAGGAAGAAGGGGATGCTTAATATTTAAATGTGTAACTTTAGACCTCGTATTGCATTGATTTGCCACTAAATTCTAATATGTGCAAATGTTTCACAACTGCCATTACTCCTAGAAGCGACTGCCTCCATTACAGAGATAGACTGTTGTCCATCCTAACGTATCAACTGTGGTAATTGTCTAAAAGTACATATTTTTTGTATGTTTTCGCTATATTAGAATCCATTCACGACATAATTGTTGTTTTTCAGCTACCTGCTCCCAGCGGTGTGACCCATATCAATGGGGACAAAATTGTTCGCAATATTGCAATTGTTCCGAATCGCCATGTGACCCTGTGAATGGATTTTGCTACTGTTTTCCTGGTTACACAGGAAATAATTGTGAATTGGTAAGTATCGTTATCTGCTGGATTGGTCTATCGCAGTGTAGGCCTGGATACCCAGGACACGTGTGAACCTGTGAGTATAATTGTATGTTAGGTTGTAGTCCGATAAATCAACCCCCCAAATCTGTATTGATGCTGATAAACGATACCCGAAAATCAGTCTCATCACTGGTGAAGAGCTGTTATACGCTAGTGCACGACTGGGTACACAAAATGTATGCATGAACTTCTTACTGTCATTATATCGGTCAAACTGGTCTATGAAAATGTGCTTTAGATTACAAAATAAATATTTGAACTTGGAGATATAATTCTATCAGATTAATATTTGTTGCAATTTTGTCTACCAAAGATACAGTTGACTTTGTTTCTGTTTGATAAACGTAAAGGCGCCGACTCATTTTTATTCCTTCCGTCAACTTGTCGCCGTTTAAATGACTTTAGAACACGCTTCATATTATGAACAAAATAATAAAGATCTATACACAATAGGCAACAATGAAAATGTGTTGTAAACATGAGATTCGTTTTAAAATATTTGTTAACTTGGGTACATTATACTGATTTTTGTCGTATAGTATATAATAGGGAGTATGACATGCAGTAAATAGTGTGATATGCAGCATACACTATTATGACTTGTACATTGTCACATTTACTGTAACATGTAATATACAGAGTACTGACTTGACATGTAAATAATACCGACTAGGACATGTGACATATATTAACAATGACATGTTTTATAGCCTGCTGACTATGACGGGTGGTAAAGAATACTTACTATGCTTTGTAAGATATGATACTTATAATGGCATTTAGTATTTCATAATGACTTTAGTATCTGTTCCACTGATAGGTTGCATACCATAATGTTCTGTAGTATATACCACTGATATTTAGTGTATTATGCTCACTATGACATGATATAATAATATAACATGTTGGATACGACAGGGGAAATGACAATTTGTATACAATATCAGGAACGAGATGTTGAATATAATACTGGCTTTTAAATGCTGTATCAAATATTGGCAATTACATTTTCGGTATAATACCTTTTATGACATGTTAGACATAATACTGGCTATAACAATTGCTATATAATATTGACAATGACAGTTTGGATATAATACTTGCTATGGCATGATGTATATAACATTGGTCTTGGCATATTGGCTATATTACTGGCTATGACATGCTGTATATAATACTAGCTATGACATTTGTATATAATATTGGAAATGATATGCTGTATATAATACTAGCTATGACATTTGTGTATAATATTGGATATGATATGCTGTATATAATACTAGTTATTACATGCTGTATGTAATATCTACAATGATATGCTGGATATAATATTGGAAATGATATGTTGGATATATTTCTGTTTATGACTTGCTTTATATAGTACTGGAAGTGGCATGTTATATATTAATTATAATACTGGTTATGGTATGATGTATATTATACAGTAACCTTTCGTATAAGATACAGTGATGACTTGTATATCAAAACAATTTGCACGCAGCTTAATTTAAACCAGTATTTCAATTAAATATAGATTCCTTTTCATTACAAGTCATTGATGTTATAATACTTGTATGATCTATGTGAGATATGTCAGAAGAATAACTTTCTTTTGGCGCTAATTTGTAAGGAATATTCTTAATATTGAGTAGAAATAAAGTACTGGTTTCAAACACTGTTTTCATTGAGCATATCTCAAGGTGCGAATTTACGCAGTATAAGCCTAGAAAACTGTAAATACCACGTTGATTCTGTAAAAATTTAAAACTCATATCTAACCATGGAAAAGACGTAGTCTTAGAAGGAGAAAGACCATATCATAGAATGCCCTGATTATGCACATAACGTTGCATTTTGAACAGTGATATAATTATCACTCTGAAACTCATATTAATAATATTGAACATTTGTTAAATAGCGAACTTTTATAATATATGCCGTGCGCGCTTTTTTCCATGAGCATTTGTCAGTGTGCTTTTGAACTGCGCGCTAATGACAGGATACCTCGAGGAAACTTATTTAGTCACAGTACGTAAAAACCCTCCAAACTACCCCGTCATGCCATCATCCGCGTTAATGTCTCGCTCACCTAAGACAGTGGCGACACCAGTTGAAATCAAGGAGAAGTAATGGGTAAGGGTGTTGCCCCTTGCTGTCTAAAACAGACAGAATAAGCCGATTTAGTCTTTTGTAGGATTATATTCCAGAGGTACTAGGTTACTATGCCTAACGTAATGTGTTAAGGTAAATATTCTCGAAGAACCATGCTTTATATACTTACAAAATTTGCTTATAGCAGTAGAAAAGACAATGAAAAGAGAAAAATCAATGGCAATACATTATTTTTTATTACGTTGATCATACTATATGATCGATTGATATGAGAATAATAATAAATGTACTGTTATTATTATTATTATTAGGAAGAAGATGATGACGATTATAATATATTTTTAATTCAACTATATTTATTGTAAACACAAAGATAGTTTCAAAAATTGTGTAACATTTTATTCTGATATTTACAGCCATGCCCTGAAGGTAGATGGGGTAATGGTTGTACGAGTGACTGCGAGTGTACATCAGCCAATACTGCTTCGTGTAGTCGCACGGATGGTGCGTGCCAGTGTAAACCGGGGTTCACTGGGGAAGTCTGTGAAAATATTTGTCCGGATGGATTTTATGGACAAAATTGCCAGTGTAAGTTTTTGTTTCCCAATGTATGATTCTCTTCACTATAATACTTTGGCAGTCGCGGATGTTTTGATAGCTTTTGTCGTAATAAGGTTTTAAAAAATAATAGATGCCAGATATAGGTTATGTCATCGTTAAACATTTGCAAGAATAGATAGGATTATTAGTATAAAAAAAAGAAGTAATGTGGCTTACAAAGAACACACAATGGTAAACAACTCACAATGATTGGATTATAGGAATATAATCTGCAGCCTCATCAGAAACGTTATTGATTCAACCGCCACGGTTCAAGCCTCTATCAGTCGCCTATTAAGACCCACGGATTAGCCCATCAGATGTATTCTATACATCCGCGAACCTGTATGGGATTAGTTCTTACTCCGCTGGACCTAACTTTTTCAAGCCCGATGATAGGTGTTTATTCCTTATATAGGAATTGCAAAAAGATTGGCAAACGGTCGTCTTGTATCCAAGCAAAGAGTATTGCATATACAACAGACCATATTATTGTAATTACTGTATTTTAGTGCACTCAAATGTTATTGAGCTTTGACACACACAAAAGCATGCACGCATACAATGCTAACAAAGACGCATATGCAAAGGAAACTGGCAATATTCACTTATGTCGCAATTATAATAAAATTCCATGGGATACATTTTTATCAAGTCATGCAAAGCTGATATTTTGCATATCTCTTGTTAGTGGCAAGACTATTCGAGGCAGTATCAGCGTGGGAAAGGTCATTTTATTTTAATTAAATTCAAGTGATTAAGCATGCTAACATGTAGGTAAATTTCTCCATCAAAATTTATTGTTTAATTAAATAATTTTTTGAATGTTTATTTTATCTGAAATAGCTCGCTGTAACTGTGTACATAGTGCTTCCTGTGACCATATTACTGGAATTTGTCAGTAAGTATTTATTTTTACCTTTTGTATTAAATGTTGAAGGATTCCAATTTTGCGTTGAAACAGATTATCTTTTTACATAGGCAAGGGTCAATTAATTCTAACAATTAGGTTGATGTACATTTTCTTTTCCTTATCATGGCTGATGCACCCTTGCATACGAATGAACGGTATATCACCATCTACTTGCATAGGGATTAACTTTATATCACCATTTTCTTGCTATTGCCCATTTAAAAGTTAGAACTCAAATAGATACAGATACACTGTTACAAAACAGGAATGCAACAAAAACGGCATGCGCATACATCTCCCAGAATGGGTAATTAGAAAGAAAAGAATGGGAAAACAAGTCAATAATTGCGTATAGCCAAAAACTTAAGCGAGTATTAAAAAAATGTATCAGACTCCAAGAAGCAAAATAATATTGCATGCAAATGCTCAAAGAATAAAAAAATAATGATACATAAAAATACTTAATAAACTGTAGCAAGACAGTAAAGCAACAAAATAGATCCTGCGCATGCGTCTCCCAGTATGGCTTATTACATAGATAAGCACATAAACACTAGTCACTAATTGCACATAACATACAAGCGAGTATGTCAAAAATTCATTAGATGTCTACAGGTAAAATAAAAATATTGCCTGCAAATTCGCGAAGAAAATGTAAGTCAAACCGAAGCGATTTTCTTGTTCCAGGTGTCTGCCTGGCTGGTTAGGTGCCTCATGCACCAGTCCCTGTCCTCAAGGAACCTTTGGCACGAACTGTGCAAATGTATGTAACTGTAATCATGGTGTATGCTCTCCGGAAGATGGCACGTGCTTTTGCGAAAAGGGATACAAATTGCGTATGTTTTTCTACGACTGCTCTCTCTTTTTATCTTCATCTGTCAATCTACATCTCTAATGAAATTATTTGACATGTTCTGATAGATTGATTTGCTCTGCTATGGGATACATAAAATATAGAGAGGATATGTAATTAAAGCGAGTGAATATCGGATAAAGTTCATCAAGTGTGTGGACGAAACCGGCATGAAATGTGTGCGTTATTCTTACCAAGCTAGCAATTGGCTTTTTGTGTTTCTGTTTTCATTTAGTGCCCAAATGTAGTGGCCATTAATATATATACAAGAATTATAGCATATATCTTACTGTCTCCATTAAGGTTAGTAATAGATGTTTACCCTTCTGCTGAATTGTGTGCATATTTCACATGAAATACAGTAGTAACAGTTATTCTTCCTAATTAGCGCTAAACAGTACTTCGAAGCAAAATTGACGAAAACGGTACCTTAAATTTATAGTATTTGAATCTTTTTTTTTTTGTCTTTAGAAGTGCTGGACTTGCTATTAGACTATACATGCATCTGAAAGTAGCATGAATCGATTAGTTGTAACATTATTCAAGCAACGGTGCAAATACTTGTAGCATTTAACGCCAGTGAAGTATCAGTTATTTCCCTTGGAAACTCAAGTAATTCCGAGCCTTGTATTAACTATGTGTTACTTGTAGTATACCTTTCAACCTTGTAGGATAAAATACTTCTTGTACCTCATTGGTCATGAGTCTTAAAATAACCTTTTGTGCTTTTGATGTCAAATATCAAAGGCTGATATTTGTTACCTTGAATGATATTTAGCACACCAAACAGAAAAGAATATTAAAAGAAAAAGACATTCGAAGAAAAGCTTAATTAACATTTATATCAGACAATCTCAATTACTATGGTGATATACTCTTTTAAACACGTGTCACATAAGCCATTTTGTTGTTCCCAACTAATGCTGCGTAAGAAAGATTGTTATTGACATGCGTTCTATTAAAAAATAAATTTATCACCAAAGAAAACTTGTGACTCTGTAAAAATTCAGAAATACAGATACAGGTTTTGACCCCGTAAAGTAAGGATTGTATACCTATTAATATTATTTAGTAACTTCCTTTTTGCAATTCTAATATCTTTTGCTACCTTTTACCTTATGTTGTATATACATCTCACCGTTGTATTGTAATTGGTTGTATTTTCACTACATTTTAACCGTTACAATTTAAACATTACATTGCAACTACCTTTTATCAATTACGTTGTAAGTTCCCTTTTTTATAGTTATTATAGCTAAATTTCACCATTGCATTTTTATTTTTACCATATTTTGACTTCATTTGTTTGTGATATTGTAACAATTTTAGTGTAGTACTTTTTTTCTTAGAAGTGATATTTACCTTTTATCTTTCATTTTGTAGTACTTAATATTTGTGTTTATATGGCATGGATTATCTTCATAATCAATGGGGAAGGAAGAAGGGGATGCTTAATATTTAAATGTGTAACTTTAGACCTCATCCCAAAGCCAGTATTGCATTGATTTGCCACTAAATTCTAATATGTGCAAATGTTTAACAACTGCCATTACTCCTAGAAGCGACTACCTCATTTATAGAAAGATTGTCTAAAAATGCTTATTTTATTTATGTTTTCTCCATGTTAGAATACATTCACAACATAATTGTTAATTTTCAGCTAACTGCTCTCAAACGTGTGACAATTATGAATGGGGACAAAATTGTTCGAAAACTTGCGATTGTATCGAATCGCCATGTGACCCTGTGAATGGTTTTTGCAAATGTTTTCCTGGTTACACAGGAAATAAATGTGAATTGGTAAGTATCGTTATCAGTTAGACTGTTCTCTGTTAGTGTAGGCCTAGAGAATCAGGACATATGTGTGAACCTTTGTGTATAATTGTATGTTAAGCTATAGTCCGATAAATCAACACCCAAAATCTGTTATGATACTGATGAACGATACCCGAAAATCAGTCTCATCACGGGTGAAGGGCTGGGTGCATTATATCGGTCAAACTAGTCTATGAAAATGTGGTTTAGATTTTTAAAAAATAAATTTGTGACTTTGGAGATATAATTCTATCAGACTAATATTTATTGCAATTTTGTCTCCCATGGATACAGTTGACATTGTTTCTTTTTGATAGACGGAAAGGCACCAATCAGTTTATTCCTTCCGTCAACTTGTCGCCGCTGAAATGACATTACAAGACGCTTCATATTTTGAACAAAATAATAAAGAGCTATACAAATTAGCCAACAGTCAAAATGTGTTGGAAACATGAAATTCTTTTAAAATAATTGTCAATTTCGGTACATTATACTGATTTTATCGTATAGTATATACTAGGGAATATGACACGCAGTATATAATGTGTGACTTGTACATTGTCACAGATACTATAACATAGAGTACTGACTTTGACATGTAAATAATACCGACTAGGACATGTGAAATATTAACAATGACATGTTTTATAGCCTACTGACTATGACAGGTGGTAAAGAATACTTAATCTGGTATGTAACATATGATAATGAAATTTAGTATGTCATACTGACTTTAGTATATGTTACACTTATAGGATGCATACCATAAGGTACTGTAGTATATACCACTGCTATTTAGTGTATACGACATGATATAATACTATGACATGTTGGATATAACAGGGGAGATGACAGTTTGCATGCAATATCAGCAATGACATGTTGGATATAACACTGGCTATGAAATGCTGTATATTATATTGACAAAGACGTTTTGGATAAAATACAGTTATGGCATGTTGTATATAATATTGGACATGGCATATTTTCTATAATACTGGCTATGACACGCTGTATATAATACTAGCTATAGTATATTGTATATAATATTGGAGATGAAATGCAGTATGTAATACTATATATGATATGCTGTATATAATATCAACATTGACTTGTTGGATGTAATATTGGAAATTATATGTTGGATATAATACTGTTTATGACATGCTGTATATAGGTTTGGAAATGACATGTTATATATTATTTTTAATTCTGGCTATGGTATGATGTATATTATATAATAACCTTTCGTATAACATACTGTAATGATTTGTATATCAAAACAATTTGCACGCAGCTTAATCTAAACCAGTATTTCAATTAAATATATTTTAATTTTCATTAAAAATCATTCATGTTATAATATACTTGTGTTGAATGTGAGAAATATTTAAGAAACATGAACTTTATGTTCGCGCTATTTTGGAAGGAATCTTCTTGAAAACTACTACTTTATAGACCTTTTGTTTCCTGAAACCAATTAGAATTTTGAATGGATTTCAATACGAGTGGGATGTAATTGGTAAATTTGTTTTTATTTTAAAGGATGAAATTTAAGACTGAGTTTGTTCTATTTAATGGAGACTACGTACAAATATATTCACTGAAATATGTATTTACTCTTGACTCATCGAAACTGTGTTCGCAATGCTTCTGTTCGATTGATTTTTATGCTGCAAAAGTTTAAATCTGGATTGGATCCATACAGATATGTCCTTTTGACACTTGGGGTCAAGGATGCCGCAACCAATGTACCTGTATGCATGGCTTTGATTGTCACTTTGTCACCGGGATATGTAATTGTGGATATGCATACGGGGGTACCATGTGCGAGTTGCCCTGCCCAAAATGGAGGTAAGTACAATTTAGTCCTAGAACAATAGATTTATTGCATATTTCATATTTAATTAAAAAAGAATGTCATGAGACTCTCCGATACGGGGTTTGGTTTGAGTTCTTATTATATATGACGAAAATCGCGATATATGGGAAACGCGATATATGGGGAACAGAAGCAAAAATAGACCAAGCGGGTGTAATAAAATGATGTTTTTATTATATGCACATTTTTATCCGTTAACGTTAAATTGTCAGAATAGTTCAATATTTTACGATATTGAACATCTTCATATTACATTCACGTTCATAAAGGAATTCCTTTCCATCTTCATATTACATTCACGTTCATAAAGGAATTCCTTTCCATTGTAAACAAACAATTGAGGCAGACACCAGCAATTTTGATTTGTAAACAAATCGTGTACACTCGCGTAGTAGGCATTTTACGTTGTGGCTGTTTAAATTTGTTTCTGAATGACGTAAAGCAGTTGTTTCGTGGACTGCTAGATACCAGTTGCTTTGTCACATTCTGCATTAACTTTTTGATGCAATGTTTCGTATTTAGTCTAGCTATACAGTAGACGCAAAATTTGGAATACGGCATACATTCAGAATTTTTTGTTTCTTGTGAATTTCGTTAGTATAATTAAGCATTAGATAGAATTTTTAAAAAAATGAGCATATAATAAAAATGTTACTGCATTTGTATGGGAAAATATAAACCCAAGGTCGTGCAGGATTTACGTCCGAAAAAATATTCATTCTTTTTTTTCTATACAAATAAATATTAAAACCTCGATAATTCTATATTTCAAACATGTTTTATTAATATAAAAAATACTTCTGGTTTCCTTACTGCGGTTCATAACATGATATTTGCTCACTCTTCTCTGTCCATTCTCATTAGAACCTGACAGTATTTTCTCCTCAGAAAATACAGGTTGGAATCTTAGCCTGTTTATTGTATTTCAGATACTTTAAAATGATAAAAAATGAGAGAAAAAACTCAAGCAAATCATATTATTTATATTCGCATGCAAGTCGAGCACATCTTCAAACAACATACAGCCAAAAGGTCCGTTGCATGATGGAACAGTATCGATCAGTATACTGGTTGCCGTTGAATCAGAATTATAAGCGTGTATATACGGTATTAAACTCTGACGGTAGTGGTATTTCCTATATGGCTTGTTTAATGAGTAATACAGAATATTATTTTTGCGTGATTGTAAACCTGTTTTTGGTCTAAAACTTGCACCCAAACCTGTATTGCCGCCCAATAAGGCAACAACCTGGATAACCAGATAACTGAAATGTTGATTGATTGGAGTTACTTGTGAAATGATTACTAAAAACGGAACCTAAAGCAACATGTACCATTACTTGAGACAGTTTTATGTTGGGAATGTTGGAGACTTTCTAGTTATGCCAATGCTTGTAGCTATAGCATGATGATTGTAGTTATTGTCTGAGACTCAGACTTAAGATTTGTTTCGATAAACTATTCCTAGATTAAAGACAATAAGTCGATCCTTATAATGAAATTATCGAATTTTATAAAGCAGAAGACTATGGGACCTTCTGTCAAAAGTATGCATTAGATTTGTTGTCGGACATTTTATATTAAAAGTGCGCAACTATATACATTAAATACAGCCATCAATGTAGTAGTGGCAGAGCGTATGTTTTGCCTATTTAAGTCTCTTTCGATAACGATTTGTCGCAGCCTCACCCCCCCATTAAATTTTAGGCGATCAATATGTCACGTATAACTCATCGATGATTAGCATTAGTAATCCATGCATGTGACCTGTCTTAAGGGTAGAGTCTATGACGTACATTAGTGCCCACAGAACTGCCAAAAGGGTTAAACGGCAATTTACCACTAATGTGCGTGTTATGAATGAGGATGCATATGTTACTGTTCAGTACTGCCCAGGCAAATCACAAAAGTCCAGTCCGAGCTACATATGAATCATATCGGGGATCCATTATGGGTCCTGCCAAGGCAATGAAAAACAAAAATTGTGACAGTCGTTTTGAATGGGCAGTTTTATCAGCGATATCCAGCTAGTGACAACCTTTCACTGCCAAAAAATACTAACACCTGGATAAACGTTGGTGATATCAAATTCCTTGTCCACCTTACCAACGCCACACAGAATAATCTTGAAACGATTAATGTAAGTAACGTTGTTAATCTGTTTATTTATGATAAAGCCTTTTATCCGCTTACATAATCCATGTAGAGAATTATGGATATGACCAGATTGATTGTTTTCAAGTAAACGGAATGAATCAGAATATGTTATACACTACGCATGGATAAAGAATCTTGCTCGGCTGCTTAACCGACACAGCATGCGTACTCTTAGGAAATAGCCACATAAACATTACATGCATGTATTTAAGTCGAGAAAATTCTCACAAGTCATGAGTTTTACTGTGGTGGTATTGATTAAAAACTGCTGTGAACATTAATGCCATAGCCAAATAAAACATTGTCAAACTTACTATATTGTACAGATATTAGATGGCCATCATATACGCAGAGTTTGAATGACTGAACAATACATTTAGAAAGCTTTAGGACACACGGTACTAATTATACGAAAGAACTGTGAACCAGTCTAGAAATGGGTGAACAAATAATAGAGTAATTACGGGTTTGGTGGTCCATAATTGGTTAATAATTAAAATTAAAATTTTAATAAAAGTATCTTTTGAGAGCTTATCCTATACGTAATTTAAAAAAAATATAGACATATTTCTACTGATGCAATTTTAGTATTTTTACAGGCTTGACTCAGGAGTACTCAATAATGAAAGTAGCACCTGATTCATTTCGTGCAGAATCAATAAGATGTGTTTCATGCACATGTAAATAAACAAAATGCCACGGCTCATATGGTGTTCTCCACACATAAGGTTGCACCAAGGTTAGATGTGCATAAAGAATTATAGGTCTCGTCATCAGCACCCAGAAATTTTAAGTTATTGAATTTTGAATATGATAGTGTCTCCATATGTTTACCTTTCGAGTTGAATTACTACCGTGAGTCCTATACAACAGAAGAATGTTTTGAAAAAACCTGAATTTTGTATATCTTGGACCACTTCTAATACAATGTAACAACTTGGTTATTGGCGTAGTTCTTTTGAGCAATTTGTAGCAGCACATATTACCAAATTCCAATTAAATCATTGGAATGTATGCTAGAAAACATCACTTTGTTTACATGATGGATTGATGTAAGTTTCTTATCAATATTCATGAAAATCAACGAAGGAAAGAAATATAGGTATTTGGGAAGAGTGTACAGGACACGTGCTCTTTCTCTCAAGAAAAACGTACTTTAGGAAAATGTATGCAGTATTTTTATGCATTTGCGAAGCCCAAGTCACATCCAGAAAAATGCGACTGTAATATTCGATAGTGTTTGTCGAGCAAACTAACCTAGCGGTGTTGTAGTGCAGATTCAGTAAGATGTGTTTCATGCACATGTAAATAAACAAAATGCCACGGCTCATATGGTGTTCTCCACACATAAGCTTGCACCAAGGTTAGATGTGCATGCAGAATTATAGGTCTCATCATCAGCACCCATACATTTTAAGTTATTTAATTTTGAATATGATAGTGTTTCCATATGTTTACCATTGCAGTTGAATTAGTACCATGAGTTCCTTAGCAATAATGAACACACAGTACAAGTAGCTGGAAAAAAACTTCTAGCAGTTGGATGTGATGGATAAAATGGGGCAACCAGTCCTTTATCGTGCACTAAACATAGTTGACTTGTTTCTGAAATCTACTGAAGTTCTGGAAAAAACGGATTTCAACAGCAATTCTTTTCTTTTTTACCAGCAGTCATAATCTTGATGGATGATAACATTCATCAGTTTTCTGCAGCCACTAACTTTTTGAGAAATTGAAATCGGGGTTGTGTACATATTTCCTTGCCAAGCGAGATGGTTCTCGTGCACCTCAAGCCATCTCAGTTTGTAAGTTCCATCCTATTGGGAAGGATAACATACCGGAGTGGATTACAATGCTGAATATGATCGTCACTATTACTAGCAATGCCGATTCGTCCAGGGAAAAATTTAACTATATATATATATATGTGTGTGTGTGTGTGTGTGTGTGTGTGTGTGTCTGTGTATGTGTATCTATGTATATGTATGCATATGTTTATATATATGCATGTATATATCCAGTGTGTGTATGTCTGTGTGTGTATGTTTTTCATTAAATTAAATTCAATTATGATGAAATTGTATCATAATCACACTAGAAGGACTAGTATTTTTATGACAATATCATTTGGCCATGGTAAAATGGAATGCAGACTTGTTTGAATGAAACGACTCAAATTTATTCATGTATTCCTCATCTTGGAAAGGGAAATAAAAAGTTAAAGATGACAAGATCAAAATTAAATATGTATTACGAGTTTTTATGCAAAGTTTGAAAAGTAAGGAATATTAAGTACATATCGAGAACCTGACTTCCTATCATCATAAAAAACATTATAATAATGATAGACGATATGTTTTAATGTATTATAATAAAGAAAGAAGCAAAATGGAAATTACAAGTGAATCTCGTTTAAACGGCAATGTTTCGCTCATGATACATCTTTAGAAAGTACATTGGGTGACCCTCGGGAACGAAAGTTCAGCTAATTATCGAAATCGGCAGAGTATCAGGCGATAATTAAAATTTAAAGGAAAGAACACCAGTTCATGCATATTTAAAAGTATATTTAACAAACGACGTTATCGAGTGTGTACAGATATTAAGATATGCATATATATGCAATTAGATCAAAGATGTTATATAAATCACAAATCATAACAGCGCACACTTGCTGTAATGCTTATGTAATCTCAGTAAAACAATTAAAAATACAAGGTTTGAGAGACGGACAGTTATGCGCCGCCGCCAAACAACAAGCGGCAAACTAACGATAGTCTACTATATATATATATATATATATATATATATATATATATATATCCTGGCATGCAAAGACATTGACCACTGATAGTGTGTATATATATATATATATATATATATATATATAATGTCTGACTTTATGCATATAAAGTATTCTCGTTCTCTTGGTGAGGTGCAAAATTAAAGTTAATTTCAAATTAAAATTTTCAAAAGTCTGAAATTATTTTAATATTTTTATACAGCAGTATTAACGATGTATTAATGGTACTCTATATAATTTGGGATTTTCCTACGGGTTATCATTACTTCTTGTTATGTCTGCATCATATCCAATATTATATTAATGATTTGCTTAGAAAAAAATGTATCGTCAGAGAGACAGTTGTTTAAATCATATAAGATAACGTCTACTGGAAGATTACTGGTGTTATAAATAAATTCTGTTTTTTTTTTCTCTCTCTCTCTCCCTCAGCTTTGGAAACTTGTGCTCTCGGGTTTGTCCATGTGTACAGGATCACGCTACTTCATGCGATGCCTTCAGTGGTCAATGTCTTTGCATGCCAGGATATCAAGGAGTCAACTGCGAAAACAATTGTACCTCTGGGTACTATGGACAAAACTGCACATCCCTTTGTAGATGTCTGAATGGAGCCACATGTAACCCCGTAAGTATTGTCACCTAGCAACTAAAATTATGTCTAATTCATTTCAGGCAATTCTGTCTCTAGGACATTAATTAGTTATGTATCCTGCCTTGATTCACCCATTCCCTAGTTTCCCGTGCTTCTACCTAGATGTTCTAAAAGCGGGTACAAATTTCAGCTGCTGTGCATCATTTTTATTTCTCGTAATTCTGCAATAGATGATGTGCTTTAAATTCTCAAAGTTGGTCATCAGGATCAGATCTTCTTACATCATTCGAGTTCGTCCACCGGTGTCCATTTTCTTATATTCTCAGAGTTGGTCTAATGGTTTTGTCCATCGCTTTGTTGGTTTAGGTTTACATAAATACTCCTCGTTGGTTTACTGTTTTCGATTCCATTACATCTTTATTTGATCTACAGGTTTTGATCTTTCAGCTGTATTCATGGGTTTTAGAAATCTAGGTCATGGAGATAAAGTTCGCAATTTATTAATTTTAGAATGTGGGTAAAACTGTATATACTGTTTGCAGTCTATTACCATTTTAATTTTAGAGGGGACTAAATTTCTCACCATCAGTCAAAGACATTTTGAACTAAGTTAACCTCAATTTATGAGTTATACAAATACAATATTAACACTAGCACTAAGCACTATATACAAGTTTACAGTTTTGTATATACCTAGGAATCCTTCAAAAAGCAGCAAGATATTGTATAATAATTTGAAAACATTCAACTGGAATTTTCAAGTGCACTGTATGACGTACTGTAGGAAAGTATGTTGCTTGAACTCAAGTACTGAAAGTAAAAAATTAGCTGTACTAATTAATTATGTTTTCTTTTCTATCACAGATTGATGGGTCGTGTCAATGTCTCCCAGGTTTCTATGGACAACAATGTGAAAATCCTTGTCCGGACGGTTTCTATGGCAAAAATTGTACGCAAAGATGTGCCACGTGTAATAATGGTGTATGCAATAAAGTGGATGGTACATGTATTTGCCAGGCAAGCAAAGGGTTCTTTATGTCGATGCAACATTGTAAATGTCTGGTTCATGTCTGAAATAATAATTTTAAATTGTGACAATGTTTCATATGCCCATTGTTCAGTTTTAAATATTTACACATTTAATCATATCGTACTTCATAGTTGAAGCAATTGCCACTATTTTGCATTTGTTTGGTTTGCTGTTTTACGACATATCAACATACGGTATTTAGTGCATGGCAAATCTGAGCAAAATGTCTTGCCCAAAGTCACACCATGTTTGGGGTACAGTCCTGATCCAATATTAGGATTCTAACCGTTGTCCACTGACAATCTTGCCAGCTCGTGTCCTCCATTAGTCTGCTTAATTAGAGCATGCACGTTTTTAAACACTTTTGTGTATTCAGGAAATTATATGTATAATTTACAGGTAACACAGTGGCTCAGTGGTTAGCGTGCTATACAGGAGATCAGGTTGCCTTAAGGAATGTACTTTACCAGAATTGCGTCAGCACTAAATTACGTATTGGCGTTGCTCTGCCGCAAACACCAAACTAGGTTCATATTTCAATTGAGTTGCATTATTTCTTATATCATATTAATGCATTAATTAAACATTGACTGTTGTAATGCATATTTCTTATGTTTAAAGTAAAAAGTAGGAATATTGATAAAGGTGTTGACTTTCAGGTGTTTGATCTTGTTAGATATGAAACAGTCTGACAACTAATAAGAATCTAACCAAAAACTAAATATCCATTTTATGGGTCTTGTTTAATGAGAGTTATCCGTAAGTTATATTTTTTGTAATCGTATACATCACTGGGTAGTCAGGTTGACATTAAGTTTATCAAAACCATGAAACAGTACGTGTACATAAATGAATCTGTTAATTTGAAAGCTGTTCTATATGATTCTTTAGATTTCTTTGGTATGATCTAATTTTCAGAGATATCATAGTATATCCTTTTAACAATGCAAGCTGTGTGTGTGCAATTAAAGATGTCTTTTTTCTGTTAGAGGGGACCCAATTGCCAGTGTCCAACTGGTTTTTCCGGTAATAAGTGCCAACACATATGCGATTGCGTACATGGTAAATGTTTAGACACAATAAGATGTTCCATTTGCGATAGTGGCTGGACAGGAGTACGCTGTGACCAGCCCTGTGTTGGTAATATATACTCTTATATATGACAGACCTTTGATAATCCCTGTTTGCATTACTATGCCAATTTTTACTCTTTTGTGCCTCATTTTCCAATTGCAGAGGCATCTAATTAAAGTATTTCAGCCAAATTATAAAGAATTCAAAAAGCAATTGAATCGTTTGGCATTAAAATTATTAAACGTATCGATCCCATTAAAGTGAAATAAATGATCTGTTATAAAACAATGAATTAAGACACTTTGACTCTATCAAACTTTTTAAGGAAATTATCTTATGATACTGACACGTTTTGTTTCATGTTAGCTATTTGTCTCACCTTCCTGTAGCCAAAATATTGTATTAATGTCCTATTATGTATGTTGCTTTTCTTTTAAAAATTCAGGTACCAGTCGTTATTGTTTTTATATTCTTACTGGTCAAGTATTTGTGTCATTTTGAATTGTTAAGAGTGGGAGAAGCCTAAATAAAATGTCTGGTTTAGTATGACTGAATTAGATGACTTCTGAAATTAAAGTAACTTTGTTGTCTCATCTTGTTTATCATATTTACTTTATTTGAACAAAACTACATCATCTATCGATACTGACACTGACTCTTTCATGTTAAATATTTGTATCACCTTCCTGAATATAGCTGTAGTCAAATAGTTATATTCCAGTATGTATGCCATTTCTTCTTAAATCAAAGTAGTGGTCAATTTGTTCTCATAATCTTGCTGGCAAAATAATTGTTTCATTTCATTTTGAATTGTTACGAGTGAGAGATGCGCAAATAAAATGTGTCTGGTTAGTATGACTCAATGATCTGACTTATATATGTTTTCTCATAATTCCATAGGATTTAAAAGTAAAGTAACTTTGTTGTCTCGTCCTATTCACCATAGGTTTCTACGGAGCAGGCTGTAAGACTAGTTGCAACTGTTCCAATGGAATTTGTGACCCCATAACTGGATATTGTAAATGCTATTCTGGGTATTATGGATCTGCCTGTGAATACATGTGTAATGTAAGTGGTATGTCTAATTTGCATTTTTGGTTCCATGGTTTTTTGGCTTGCATTCTGAATTGATGCAATCATCGTTGACAGTATGTGTACATATATGTATGCATGTATGTATGTATGTATGTATGTATATATAATGTCTGTCTGACTTTCTGTCTGTCTGTCTCTTTTTATGTTTTGTCTGTGTGTATGTGTGTATGTGTGTGTTTATGTATGTGTGTGTCTACATGTGTGCATGTGTGCATATCTGTATGAGTGTGTCTGTATGTCTGTCTGTATGTCTGTATGTATGTATGTATGTATGCATGTAGGTAGGTATATGTGCTTGTATGTGTGTATGTATGTGTGTACGTATGTATGTATGTGTGTATTCATGTATGTATGTATGTATGTATGTGTATGTATGTATGTGTGTGTGTCTATATATGTATGTCTGTTTATATGTATGTCTATATATATCTATATATATATATATATATATATATATATATATATATCTGATCGAAGAGTGAAAATTATAAGTATGTTGGAGCAGCATGTTCGGTTAGTAAGTGAATGTATGTATGTATGTATGTATGCATGTATGTATGTATGTATGTACGTATGTATGTGTCTGATCGAAGAGTGAATTATAAGAATGCTTGAGCAGCATGATCGGTTAGTAAGTGAATGTATGTATGTATGTATGTATGCATGTATGTATGTATGTATGTACGTATGTATGTGTCTGATCGAAGAGTGAATTATAAGAATGCTTGAGCAGCATGATCGGTTAGTAAGTGAATGTATGTATGTATGTATGTATGCATGTATGTATGTATGTATGTACGTATGTATGTGTCTGATCGAAGAGTGAATTATAAGAATGCTTGAGCAGCATGATCGGTTAGTAAGTGAATGTATGTATGTATGTATGTATGCATGTATGTATGTATGTATGTACGTATGTATGTGTCTGATCGAAGAGTGAATTATAAGAATGCTTGAGCAGCATGATCGGTTAGTAAGTGAATGTATGTATGTATGTATGTATGCATGTATGTATGTATGTATGTACGTATGTATGTGTCTGATCGAAGAGTGAATTATAAGAATGCTTGAGCAGCATGATCGGTTAGTAAGTGAATGTATGTATGTATATATGTATGCATGTATGTATGTATGTATGTATGTACGTATGTATGTGTCTGATCGAAGAGTGAATTATAAGAATGCTTGAGCAGCATGATCGGTTAGTAAGAGAATGTATGTATGTATGTATGTATGTATGCATGTATGTATGTATGTATGTACGTATGTATGTCTGATCGAAGAGTGAATTATAAGAATGCTTGAGCAGCATGATCGGTTAGTAAGAGAATGTATGTATGCATGTATGTATGTATGTATGTACGTATGTATGTGTCTGATCGAAGAGTGAATTATAAGAATGCTTGAGCAGCATGATCGGTTAGTAAGTGAATGTATGTATGTATATATGTATGCATGTATGTATGTATGTATGTACGTATGTATGTGTCTGATCGAAGAGTGAATTATAAGAATGCTTGAGCAGCATGATCGGTTAGTAAGAGAATGTATGTATGTATGTATGTATGTATGCATGTATGTATGTATGTATGTACGTATGTATGTCTGATCGAAGAGTGAATTATAAGAATGCTTGAGCAGCATGATCGGTTAGTAAGAGAATGTATGTATGTATGTATGTATGTATGCATGTATGTATGTATGTATGTACGTATGTATGTCTGATCGAAGAGTGAATTATAAGAATGCTTGAGCAGCATGATCGGTTAGTAAGAGAATGTATGTATGTATGTATGTATGTATGCATGTATGTATGTATGTATGTACGTATGTATGTGTCTGATCGAAGAGTGAATTATAAGAATGCTTGAGCAGCATGATCGGTTAGTAAGTGAATGTATGTATGTATGTATGTATGCATGTATGTATGTATGTATGTACGTATGTATGTGTCTGATCGAAGAGTGAATTATAAGAATGCTTGAGCAGCATGATCGGTTAGTAAGTGAATGTATGTATGTATGTATGTATGCATGTATGTATGTATGTATGTACGTATGTATGTGTCTGATCGAAGAGTTAATTATAAGAATGCTTGAGCAGCATGATCGGTTAGTAAGTGAATGTATGTATGTATGTATGTATGCATGTATGTATGTATGTATGTACGTATGTATGTGTCTGATCGAAGAGTGAATTATAAGAATGCTTGAGCAGCATGATCGGTTAGTAAGAGAACGTAATTATATTGATAGAAGCTCTTAAGAAGTCGCAGTGACGTCATCTCAGTTTTCAGTCAATTCTCGCGATAACCGATCGCGTAATCTGGTACTAAATTAAGTGACAGTAAATGTAAATATACCTTATATTATAATGCTTTATAGGGTAAATGCTTGTTTGCAAAATGTGCAATTCTAAATAACTTTTAATCTTGCGAACGTGGGAAAAATGAAAGAAAAAGTACGAAAGATATCTAAATTACCAAAACATAAAAAAGAAGAGGTTAGAAGATGCCATCACTTTGAATGATGACATCATGTTTCATATACATAGAGGATCTCAAATGGGTTATTATCAAAAATTATTTAATATTGAATTATGAAACGGGATGAATAAGGTCCAGCTTTTTGGAGCCTTGTTTATCAGTTTTTATTTAAATTTAAATAGGAGTGAAATAAATAATTTCATTAATTTCGACTCGGACGCATCACCTTGTATTTGTTATGCGTAAATAATAAAATAATTATTGAACTCAAAATGTATATGCAACTTAGATATGGTGCTACTTAGAAAAGGTTTTAACAGCGAGAGTGTCACTCATTTTCACGTCTAAGCATTCAAATTGTTATATATGTGATGTGATGATTAAAATCATAGATATTCCAAATTTACAGAAATGTATTTGTAACCGGATATATGCATTATTCAATTTGGAATCAGTATATTATAGTACATATAGACAAACTTGGAATTGTGTCACATGATAAAAGCTATTTTACGGCGCAAAAGTGCTGTGCTTAGCTAACATTCTTTCAGTAGGGGTGCAGTTTAACTCCACATTCTTCTGTGAACAGAGGTGAGCTTATTTATTTAAGTTAACATTTAAACTGCTCTTGTATATAGGTTAGAATCCATGTTACAGGTATATACCTAGCTGTTTTCACATGTAGACTATCAATGGACCTTTTGTATTTGCTGTTGTTGCTCTTCTTGTTAAGGAGTTAACGCCATTTTTAGCGCATGATAATCTATACATGGCGCAACAATCCCATATGGGAATACATAGACCATTTTTAGACAGACGAGACTTTGTGTCCCAGTTTCCATTAGGAAACCGATTCGACAAATTCGCCGCCAACATATGTTGTTAGTAACAGTAAAAACAAAGTTCCAGTAGGTGGGGGTAATGAACTTTATCCATCGATTGCAGCTAATCTGTAAAGGGAATACTGCGCGGGGATTTGATGTGCTTATTTGTACCAATCAGACTCACATAAAATGTTTATGTTAACATGTTATATTATAAAAAATATATTAAACTGCACACACTGTAGATAAAGTGTACGATAATGTGATACTTACGTTTAATCTAATGTTATGTATACAGGGATCTCTTGGTTTTTGGGGTCCACAATGTGCCCTGACATGTCCTCCCTGTGGTATTTTTGCAAAGCCCGGATGTGACGCTGTAAGTGGTCTTTGTGTGTGCAAGACAGGATTCGCAGGTCCGATGTGTGACAAACCCTGCCCCTCCGGGACGTATGGTGATAACTGTAACAAGACATGCAAGTAAGAATCGATTCTAAAGAATTAAATAAAGATTGAGTCCTTGGAATAAACTGTACCGTAAGAGAAAGCGACAATGCAAGTTTCCAAGGAAGTGTGTGCATTATTCTTTTATGAACAACATTGATCTATTTTAATTCAGATAATTATTCAGTACACAGGTGCAAGCATATCATGTGTATATAGTCGAGTTTAAACTATAACTTGATGACGTATTTTACTTAGAATGGCGAACAAATGTATTATCTCAAACATCCTTAATATTCGTCCTAATTACAGCAATATGAATAATTGCTAAATAATCTACTTTCAATATATTGATTGCTTTCAGATCGTGAAGTTTTATTTTCTATTTGATAATGTTTCTGATTAATTTTTTTTTAAATTTCAGTTGTCAAAATGGTGCATATTGCGACAGTGTGCTGGGCACATGCACCTGTAAGGCCGGGTTCATGGGAAATGATTGCTCAATAGTTGTACGTATATATGAATCTTATATTGCATTCTATATATATTTCAACACCCAACACTATGTGTTATAAATATATTCCAACACCCAACATTTTAAGTGTTATAAATATATTCCAACACCCAACTCGGTATGTGTTATAAATATCTTTCAACCCCCAACACTGTATGTGTTATAAATATACTCACACTAGAGAAAGTATTATGCAGATTATCATTTGTTTTCATCAAAGATAAAGTTATCACGATGGGAATCCTGTGGTGTACAAGATAAAATAATTACACTGTCGATGAATGAATGTTTTGAGGCTAAGTAAATTAAATTATTAAGATTCATCTACAAGGAAACTGTAAGGAAAATGAACCTCGAATGTACACTTTATCCGATTTTTCTGGTTAAATAATGTACATGAATGTTAATTTTCATGCAATACAGTGTCCGCGTGACAGATGGGGCCCAAACTGTACGTACACGTGTGATTGCGGAACTCAGGGAGAATCGTGTACCATAGAAGGGATTTGTGTGTGTAAACCTGGGTTTACAGGAGGTAATATGTGTATTCGTGTATAGCTTTGTATAGATAGACGGACGCATATGTGTATCCATAGTTAATATAGATGATATGCCTGTCTCCGAGCAATAATCTGAGTGTCTCCCACAATATAATATACTGTTGGTTACCTAGCCACATTGGTATTAAAGGTAACGAAAAAGCAGATCACGCTGCTAAAATGGCCCTTTCTCAAGAACCAACTGATTTTAAAATACCATATACTGATTTGAAAACTTGTATCAGAAAGTTCTTACGTCAGAAGTGGCAGGCATCATGGAATGATGCTGTAAATAACAAACTTCACGCAATCAAACCAACTCTAGGAGAATGGACTCCTTCCTACAGAACCATTCGTAGGGAGGAGGTAGTCATTGCAAGAATCCGAATTGGTCATACTTATATCACCCACACCCACATACTAAAAGGTGAAGACCCACCAGAGTACGTTTCTTGCAATGAACCATTCACTGTCAAGCACTTTATGATAGAGTGCTTTGACCTACAACCTACACGCGATCGTTATTACATTGTGCATGACATGAAAGAACTTTTTGATAATATAAACATCATTCGTATTATAGAGTTCATGAAAGCTGTAAATATTTACTCTAGACTCTGACTTTTATGCTATCACCTTGTGCAGTTTTATGCAATATATATACCGTCCCATTTTAATACCTATTCATCTTTTTTACATCTCCCGTTGATCGGGAAGCTTTATTTTGCACCGTTACCATCTTACCGTTTTTAATTTCAACCATTTCATCTTTTATATCGCTGGTCGATATAGGACCTTTTATAAGTTTTAAAAGATTATACAAATAACACTTTGTTTGGCGCTAAATAGCCTAAAAGTGCTGATGCGCCGTTAAAAACAAACAATCAATCAATCAATCAATCAAACCGAGCAATAATGTTCTACTCTTGTCCGTGTAGCCATCATAACTGTGTAATGTGTTTAATATTCAACTGTTTTTTGTTGCGACCGGCCACAGCAACACAACACTGTTGGTTGTAAAAGTATATGGTAATATTATTAAACAAATTTTACAAGGTCGATAAACACTTGACCTATATTATAACTTAAACATGGTGGGACAATAAGCCAGTACCTGATGAGCACACCAGCATACAGCTGGTGTGTATATTTATATTTGTATTGTGTACTGGACCTATATCCGTGATTGAGAGTTGGGGATGCAGCCTACCTGATTATTCTCACATTTGTCTGTCATTTTGCAAGTTATAAATAAATTGTTTATTAATAACTAAATTCACTGTCTAACCTTATTTACTAACTTTATAGAATTTTCTCGAAGCCTGACCTTGTTTGCAAGTTAACGCATGTCTCCAGTAAATACTGTTGAATCATAGATCAGATCAGTTTTTATATGTGGTTAACAAAATCAATAATTTCCCTTTTTTAGGTTCGAACTGTGGAAATATTTGCTGTTTTGTTCAGATATAACCTCAGAGATGTCATTTTGTTAATATCATTGGAACTGCAAAGTGCTCATTGACATATTGGACCCACCCGCCCAACATTTTGGGATTATTGTGAATTCATGTAAAGACTTTCTGGATTATATCAGTGTTGTAAATCAAGACTGCTGATACATTACCCTGTTTCGTCACATTCATTATTAGAATTTATTTGGAATACTATATTTTTAACTTGAGATATAACCTTTATGATTATTTGGAATTTAATTGCTATATTGTAAGTTACTCTTAAATATTTTTTTGTTCTAACTTGGAGAGATAAATTAGTTGTTGATTTTACCATATACCATTCTAAAGGATGCACTACGTGTAGGAACAACAAGGTCGTAAATGAAGTATATAGTTCCACAGCACATTCTGCTTTCTTTTGAATATCCTATAAATCGGTGGAAACTTACCTCACAGTGGCTTTTCATCGGTAGACACTACACAGGCAAAAATGAGAAATGACCAGTGCAATTGACATACATCTTCTTTTGTATGCATTTGTGTTTGGGTGAATTTTTCTCGTATGTATAATGGTTGGTGACAATATTTTTAACAACTATATGCGATAATTCTTAATATGCCTTTAAACATAATTGTGTTTCAAACATTTTATTCAAAACACTTGATGGTGATATAAAAGTTGAATACAAGGAATTACCCTGGCCTTACCGGGAAAACAAATTGCAAAGAGTATTAGATTGCGAAAGATATTTTTTAGGAAAGATAGAGATCTTTATTGGATATACCAATTACATACTCTACAGCCGATAGGGATCAGCATCTTGGTCTAAGTATTTTAAAGGCACTTTAAATAAATAACTACTACTATAACTACTACTACTACTATAATGTTCATTTTCCTTACAAGAATTGTGTTTTACCTGTTAAATGTTACAGCGATGTGCCAGGAGAGCTGTGGCACGGGACTGTATGGATTTCAATGTTCAAGTATGTGTCAGTGTGCCCCAGGAACCAGCATATGTAGTCCAATAGATGGTTTCTGTGAATGTAACCAGGGATACACAGGGCAACATTGCGACCAGGCTATTGTATGACCGATCAGATGGATTGCACCTGAAATAGGAGCAGAGGTTTCCTGTGGTATTGAGATTGGATCCTAGTTTTAATAATAAATGTAAATGAATGAATAATTTTAGAAAAATACAAGTGAATTAACAGGATGTGAACATTCATTCTTTATCTTTAAAGGAACCCTACTGAATAAATTTGTTTTAAAAATATACGTTGCGTTTCCTTGTTTCAGTCATCCTCCTCGTCCAAACACTGAGCTTGACTACGTGAAATATGATCACGTGACAAATCTAAAGCGTGAAAGTCGTGAGTGAATGTTGATGTTATCACACTAACTGAAGTGATATACTGAATCATGAAGGTTTAACGTCTGTCCAAAGCTCAGAAAAAATATTCCAAGAATAATCCAAGAATTAAAAAAAGAAGTCCTAGTAATAAAATGTCCGC
The DNA here is from genome assembly GCA_028554795.2 of Sinohyriopsis cumingii. NCBI lineage: Eukaryota > Metazoa > Mollusca > Bivalvia > Unionida > Unionidae > Sinohyriopsis > Sinohyriopsis cumingii. The sequence goes on along the minus strand of CM068832.1, from coordinate 67,522,259 downwards.
ATGAAACTGAGTTAGAATCCCAATGAAATCCAAATGACTGTACTCAACGGGTAAAGCATACACTGTTAAGACTATCGCGTATGAGAAATGTACACAATGGAGAGGAACATTAACAAAGCAGCACTCTATTCCCTGAATTAGAGCATTATCATTAGAAGAAGACTTCTCAGAAAAGGCAAGGTACCTGACAATAAAAGACTCTGTGAAGCTCCTGTGTCCATTAAAAGTTTCATAGGGAAAAGATCGGCTGGATCACCCAAGTTAGATATTGAACACTTCGACGTGAATGGTTTATAATTCTCCATAATAAAATCAGACTGTTTTTTCTAGACCCAACACATGTATTGTTTTCAATACATGACCGTAATCTTGATCTCTTAGAAATAACAGCATTTGGAATAGATCTGTCTTGAATCGGATGCTTATTTTTCAATTTGTAGCAATCAGAAATAACGTGTCCTTTTTTCTTGCAATAAGTACACGTAGGAAGAGACAAGGTTTTTTTCTCAATATCATTAAAAGCTTGATTTTTAAAAGTTGTGCCCGATTGAGATTTAAAAGGGCTTGTGTTAGGCTGAAATACTTTTCTGCCAGAAGACTGCTGAGTGGAAGACTTGCCTACAAAATGAACTTTAGGAGGTAAGGAATACTCGTAAGCGGCACATGAAGTATTTTTCAAGGTTTCAACCTTTTTGCTCATCAAAGATAAGTAAATGATATCACTATGGATACAGTTCTTAAACAATTCAAGTAATACAGGTTGTTTGAGACTTGGTAATCTTTATTAACCTTTCTAAAAGAGCACCACATATCAAATTGTTATTTTTTCCCATGCAAATTCGACATAGCTCTGGTCAGTTGATTTTCTAGAATTCGTGAAACTTTGTCGATAAGCCTCATGGACTAGCTCATAAACCATCAAGATATAGTCCTTAACCACATCATTGTTAGCACTCTACTCTAGTGACAGTGAGTCGTAAATGTCACTAGCTTTACCATAAATAAATATTTTCATAATAGATTCCAGTGCTCTCTTTGCCACCTTTCAGCAATTTTTTTTTCAAAACGAAGCGAATACTGATCTACTTCTTTTTCCAGAGAAGTAGGTACTAGCTTAATATTTAAAACATCAAAAGTAGGGGAGTGTTTTCCCTTTGCCAGAAATTGTTTTAACCTGATCTGAAATTCCCTTTCTTCCTTTTGTCTTTGCATTTGCGTCTATCTCTCTTCTGTTTTTCTGATTGTAACTGCATACGTTCTTTCGCTTTCTCAAATTGGATTTGTCTTACCTCCCTTTTTATTTCCATTTGTAACATTTCTATCTGAAACTGAACCTGTCTTATCTCTACTTCCTTTGTAGCTATTCGTCCATTTTCAAACTTTTCAACCACTCCTAGGCACGATTCAAACAATTCTCTACTTTTGTTGATATTGTAAAACAAAAATTTATGTTGTTTTCCGAACAAAAATAACAAAAATGTAAAATAATACTTGAGATGTGAAACATTTTGAAAAGTAGTGGAATTCAAATTTCCAAAAACAACGTTTTCTGAAATATTTTAGCCAAAATTCAGATATCCCTCGGACGAACGCTCAATTGTCTTTGTTACATATTTAGGCTCTTACAAAAGTAAAAAGTAAAGATTTAAAATTAAACATATAGTGCATTTTCTTAGAAAAGCAAGTTATAAATAAGAAAAAGACTTTACGGTTTTGCCAATCAAATTGACAAAAAAAAAATCCAAAAATAATCCAAGGATTAGAAATCCTAGTAATAAATTGTCGTAGTGAAACTGAGTTCGAATCCTGATGAAATCCAAGAAGGAAGTCGATGACGTATGCTCTGGTCAGCATCGTACTGATGTGTGAACAGTTCTTTGTTGAATCACATAAAATAGTATTCCAGTGTTTGAATTCCATGTAAATTGTCGATAAATATCCTTGTCCAAGAATTAATTTAGAGCACAAATATTTCCAGGGAGAACAATTTCCAAATCAAAAATATTTGAAGAGAAAATAAAATATCAACTCAAGCTGGTCATAACAAAGAACCTTTAAGTGTCAATGGTTTAAAGTCCGACTGTCCATATTCTCTATAGAAACGTGGTACACTAATTCAAGATGCAAAACATTTCCGTAAGACGGTCAGATGATCACCCTTCTAATATAACATAGCAGCTTTCTAAATGCATAGCATCGCGTACTCCCATTATGGCCTTGACTAAAACCATTGATATTGACTCTGGGAAAGAATAAAAATGTATAAAAAAAAGTGTACAAGAACCCTATACTGGTTCTGAATCAAGGTCAGGAACTAGGTCAACATTAGATAATGTTTTTATAAAGTTGTTTACGTCAAAAATAAAAATAACAAATCAGTCAGAACTAAACTCTATTCCAGTAAATTAAGTTATATTACAATCGCATGTAATGGAATACCAAAAATTAAAACTAACAAACAAACAATTAAGTTAAATCAAACATAAATTAAACCAAATATACATAACAATGTATCGATTGTCTTTACGTTTATTTCTTAATTTCCACTGGTCACCTTGAACTGCAAAGTTTTCTCCACCATTTTCTAATAGAAACCAGCATTTACGTGCCCCAGCACAGTTTATATATATAAACACACACACACACAACCATGGGTGGAAATAAGTCCGTGTGCTACGTTGACAAAAACAGTTATTTTTTAATATCTTTTAGAATTTGAATAGCTATTCCAATGTTTTGTTAAATAGGTTATCTAACTATGATGGACAATTTTAGAAGGCTATCAAGGCTCCTGGACACTAGCTACGGTGGAATATTTGTGTTTAAAGTTTTCCGTCTAGACATATTACCCATGAACAATTGGCTTGGCACTACGACAACAACACTGCTATCGCTTTGCTACACATTATAGATTATGCACTTACATTTGGAACATGTAAGTGCATAATGTAGTCATGGTTATTTGGTATTTTTGTGTGATCAACACAAAGCATTGGTTTCTGCGATTAATTTGATAATAATAATAATAATAATAACCTGTTAGCCGTCTAGAACATTTACAATTATATATACAATGATCAAATGCCTTGGAAATAATAACACGCAAATTATCAGGGGATCGTGACAAAAAGACACAACTTTGAGAAACTTAACCTTGTCTAAATCCACCATTCCCTTTGCTAATCCGATCTGCATCTTCTTTTCCTTCGGATGTCACGTGACATTAGAACCATGCAACTATGTAGCATAGTGGTTGTGCTCAACATTATCAGACTAAGATAAAATAAAATTTGCAATGATTGTTTTAAAGATTACGAAATTGTGGACACCTTTAGAACAAACACAAGTATTCTTGGAAGCTCACTAGACACTGATGTAATAAATATGATATACCACCACTAATATTCATGCCAAATAATATCACATTCAATAGAACATTCTCCAGTTGCTTTTAGCTTTGATTTTCAAATCCGTATCTAAAATCAACGGTACCAATGTAATTTCCGGAATTACCAATTTGCACAATTAATACATTTTCACAAGTATTGTATTAAATGAAAAGGAACTTCTAAACGTTGTAAGAACATCCTTGTAAATAATAATTGTGGATCATATAGAATAAATTACAATCCTTTCAAAAATTCATTTATATTATCTATTTTCCGCACATGATAATAATGTAATAAATTAGATATATCTGTTTCATAACTTTTCTCTCCCGGGACTACCATTTCGCACACTTAGAAAATTGGCTAGCATTATAATTAGTTAGCGTGATCTCTTTCTCCGACGTGATAATGGTTTGATAAATTAGATGTACCTGTTCTATAACTAAGGTCTTCCGGAATTACTAGTTCGTAAATTTGGCAAATTGACAAGCGTTATAATAAGTAACAGGATCTCTTTTTTCCTCATGATAATGGGGTAACAAATTAAATGTACCTTTCCGGAACTACAATATCGCATACGTAGCAAATTGACAAGCATTGTAATAAGCGTACTGATAATTCTAGATTTTATAAGTACTCCTCTTTTGAAATAATGCTTGTGGCTCAGATAGGCTAAGACACAACATTATGAAGCGAGCAGCACCATGAACCATACTACAGCTTTGCCGTATCGAAGGCATTTGACCATATCTTGAGTACAGACCATATCCATAATCTTAAAAACTATAGAGTTAAACTACATTTCCTACAGAACACAAACTGTTATTGTGAAAACCGCAAAATATACAAGTCAGTCCGTTGCAGGTGGGATGCCACATTTTTCATAATCTAATGTTGAGGGAATTTGTACCTCAACCCTGTTTGCAAAATGAAGCAGTTAAATTATGTTTAAACTAACTTTATCAAACAGCACGGAATGACGAAAAATATGATTCTATATTACGATGTAAAGTTTTGCATTAAAACGGTACAATAATGTTTCGCTATTATTCCTTTTAATCATCTAATAAGTATATTAAACTGGTTGGAATGAATTAGATGCATGTGGTTTATAACTACGTAGGTCATATTCCGCTATTGTATGATGCCAATGCAGAGTCAGATATAATTTATATTAATTTAGCTACTCTGCTATTGATATCCGCCTGTCCTGAGGACAATTTAATAAGACAGATCAAGAACATTTTAATTTAGTGGCATCCAAGTTTGTTTGCTCAAAGAAATAATTTCATTAGATTTTTGGTCACTTTCTTCTTAAGATTTTCCGTCTTTTCTACAACAGCCAAGAACTTAAGCTTAAACTTGTATATGCTGAGACCAGTTTTAACTGGAGAAACCAAATTTGGTCATAGGGTTTATTTGCATTTGTATATGACTGGATTTAATGCTCCGTATATTGTAGCAATTAGGAATAGTGGCAGGTGAATAGGTCTCGAAACCGTTACGTGTCTTTTTTAACATGAAACATTTAAGAAGTCTCAACATTTTATAAAATAATAACGTTTGGAACTCTTTAGAAATACAATACCACTATTTGTAAATTATTGCCTTGATTATTTACTTACCACGTTTTAAACATATGGCCGAGCCTCTTTTTTATATACTAGGAGGTATTTTAAACATATATATTTATTATTTTGACCAATCATCTAACAGTGATACCCATCTTCATAAGCTAGTTGAATGGGATATGATTTTAAGGATACCTTACTAGTTTGAATTAACGTTTTAATAATTTGAAATCACTTCTTAGTAACTTTAATTCACCTTTTAGTAATTTTGATTCACACTTTAGTAATTTTGATTCACTCTTAAGTATGTGATACAATGGTCAGTTTACTTGTCAAATCTGAATCTGGAAGACTAGGAAAAACGTGTATTGAAGGCACAAGAAGGAATTATGCATGTTTGTTGAAAATAAGACACCATTTGCCCTCGGATGTATAATGAGACCTCAGAAATTAAATAGTAATCTAAATGTTATATGCTTCGAAAATAATTGTTAGACTTGCCATTCCATGTATTCTTATAAATGGTATGAGGAAAAACAAGCTTACATCTCGGTTTGAGCGAGGTGTTTGACGATATAATTAAAGAATGGCTTTATTTCTCAGCATGTCATGGAATTGTGCATGAGTTATATCAATATGTATATGTGATCAAAAATGTACTCGGATTTCGTTCCCGCGTACTGCGTCACCCGAGGGTGATATATTTTTTCGGCTCTAGTTATTTCAAAATACTGAGTGAAACTCAACCCATGCTGCATGTACGAATTGCCTGCAGCGAAAACTCAAGTACATGTACCTAGCTGCGCATATCTGTCACCTTTAGCATACATATAGAGCAAATTCTCTATAATCGAATTACATTACGACGAGTCTTGTCAGGAAGCTTGCCTTTTTACGGGTGCCACTTCTATGTCATAACCAGCCATATGTGTTGGGATGGGACTAATAGGTGTTAACACTCCTTACGGGAGCAAATCTCCAACTGTTGAGCTGCCTTATACATTGTTTGATGTGGAGTCACAGAACTCTGGTTTCTTGTGACGTGTACGTTATGTCTGGTGACACTGGTTCGGAAGAGTGTACTGGTGTTCTCGATGCGAGGGCCCAATGCTTCGCGACCATCGGGTTTGTTTTAAATGTGAGCGCTCTTGAGTGATCTTTCAACAGACTGAGAGGGGCGGACCGTGCGTGGGCGCTTCTCTGACCATTGACTAGAGCGAGTGGAACAGGAGATACATCTTGGACGTCAAAATAGGCGCCACTATAGCTATATATATTATGTTTTCGATGTTGTTATTTTCACTATTGCTATCTGAGCAAATTTAGGTGCATTCCCATTTCAATATCTTTATATGAACGATGACTTCATGATTATATACATTCCCATTTCAATATCGTTATATGAACGATAATTCATGGATATATACATATCCCTTGGTGTCTAATAAGACTTTGTTTATATTAGGGTGTAGATCATATACTTTTATTTTGTTGAGCGGTGATAGGACTTAATTCATGTTTGTTTGAAATTCCATTTGTTAAATTCATGTTAAGTTTTTTCGTTGAGTTACTTGTTGAAAGTTCCTTGTTAGGAACCTTATAATTTTCCTTAACTTTTTTTTGTTTATAATGGTGTCAGATTTGTTACTATTTAATTTGCGTTTATAAATAAACATCTTATTAACGCAGTTGCTTTGGGTGTCTTCACTAATCCACTCCCAACCCCGGCTTCATCTTGTGAAACTGCACACAGAGATAAAGTCGGAACACAGAGACAAGTTCAGAAGACAGAGGGAAGAGGAGAAGATAAGGAATAGCATGAACAGATATTGATTATTAATACAAAACTGTTAGATGCTCTAATACAAAACCATTCACTAGACACGCGGACAAGTTGTACATAAAATAACAATAGTACGACCCATGGACATGCTGTACGTTCTGGGACACTAGTACGACACGTGGATAAGCTGCCCATAAAACAACACTCAAAACACATGTATAAAAGCCGTACATAAAACAACACTCGAAGGAAACGTGAACAAGCTGTATATAAAACAAATCTGAAACGACACGTGGAAAAGCGATACATGTGGTAACACTCAAACGGCACGTGGATAAGCTGTCCACAAAACAACTGAAAACACACGTTGTACATAACATAACACTTAAAATACACGTGGACAAGCTATCCATAAAACAACAATCAAACAATATATGGACAAGATGTACATAAAACTGCACATAAAATACAAGTGGACAAGCTATTCATAAAACAAGACTCAAACGACACGTTCACAAGTTGTACGTAATACAACACTTGAAAAACATGGTGGCAAGCTGTACATAAAAGAACACTCAAAACACGTGTACAAGCTCTATATAAAACAACACTCAAAATGTACGTGGACGAGCTGTACATAAAACAACACTCAAACTAGATGTGGACAAGCTGAGCATAAAATTCTCAAAATACACATGGATACGCTGTGTATAAAACAACATTCAAACGACTAGTGGACAATTTGTACAGAAAACAAGCTGTAAATAAAAGAACACTCAAAATACACTTGGACAAGCTATCCATTAAACAACACTGAAAAGACACGTGGACAAGCTGTACATAAACAATACTAAAAAGACACGTAGAAAAGCTGTAAATAAAACAACTAAACAACATTTGGACAAGCCGTGTATGTTAATATGGTAATAATGTACATAGGCATATGCTTCTATTCCATTTGTGTTTTGAATTTGTTGTTGTTGTTGTAGGGTTAACGCCATTTTTCAGCACACGATAGGCTATACATGACGGCCAGTATTAATGGTGGAGGAAGAACCCGGGAAAAGCCCCAAAAGAACCACCGATCAACGGGAAGCTACTGGCAAGCTTTCTTAAATACCCACATTGGCCGAATCCGAGACTCGAACACACGCAGACAGAGGTGGGATGGCAGTGATCCGTAACGGAGAGCGCTTTAGGCCACTCAGATTGGAGTTTGTAGTTCCATGTTCCTGCTTATAAGCAAAGATTCAATGTGTACAAATATTTGTACTCTATCCAGTTTATAAATACTCCACATTAGTTGTCTTTCCAATTATGCCACAACCTAAATTAACGTACTGACTAATGTGATCATATAGCACATATTACAGTTTTACTGCTAATAATTTTATGTTCATTTTAATTTCTACTCGAGATATATGTTCCAGTCAAAACTTGTTAAAGATGTTCAAATAATTAATCTCATTGAAATTTATTACATATATTTCTAAAATACTTTTGTTTTAACTTTCAAATTCAGATTTTGTAGAAAGTGAGACTTTTGCAAATAAATTGATACTTACCTATCTTACCTTAAAACAATTATTTTATTATATATATATATATATATATATATATATATATATATATATATATATATATATATATATATATATATATATATGTTGACGTATCTACTAGGATATATTCCTCCAATCTGATGTCTTTAAGCAGCAGAGAGACTGAGCCCACCAACTATTCCGTCCAACAGAACCCTCTATCAAGAACACTTTTGATAGAGGGTCTTATTTCACAAAATAAATCCTCTATTCAGAAAACTATGATAAATAAGCCTTCTCCGCTGACTAGAAGAGTTATTTCATGAAAAATAACTAACTATAAAAATACTTCTTGACTCCGGGGTCTACTAGACGAAACACTTGGTGGCCTAGTCTCTCTGCTGCTATTGATTTAAAGGATAGGATTTCTGCTGTGAATTACAAATTTAAGTTAACAATAATGGCCAACATTGGAGAAGCACATTCTGCTAGACTGGCTCGAGAGCGACTAGAGGCAATAAAAAAATTTCTTCCTGTGAGAGATTCTGTAAGACAAAAATTACAAGCACGGCAGCAAGCACAAGTTGAATTTGCAACAGGTGCAGAAGAATTATTTAAACCCGTTACAACAGTTACTGAAAAGGCTGCGGCGGTCACCAAAGAAGCTTTACTGGGAGATGAAAAGGGTATTTTTCCAGTGTTAAAACAAACTACCGAGCAGACTGAAAAGATTGCTAGGAGAACTAAACAAACAAAAAAGATTTTACGAGAGTTTTCAACTAATATAGCTGCAGCTCAACCTCCACCCACCGTTGTAGCTCAACCTCCACCCACCGCTAAAGAAGGTACTGAAGTCGCCAAAGCTGCTGCACCCAAAGCAGCAAAGGAAATTGTTCAACTAACTGCAAAATTTAATCCGGGGTTTGTTAAACTCATTAAAAACACACCAGAGGAAAAATTACCTAAAGTGATATTAGATGGTTTATATGAAAAATGTAAAAATTTAAACAAGAGATATGAGTCCACGACTGCTGACAATTTTATTAAATGGGCGTATCGTATATACTACGACAAAAATGTGGTCAAATTTAACGATCTAAAATATGAAAAACTTATCAAAGCAATGAAGAAACTTGACGAAAGTGGACAACAAGGACCTCCACCTCCTTATTCATCGCCATTGGAGGAGCGTCCAGATGAAAAAGATGGTGATGTTCTCAAAGATCTTGGCTTACTCTATGGGGCTACTGGTAGTGGTCTTGGTGGTCACATTACTTGTCCTGATAATGTTCTCAATGATGTATCACGGCTAGAAGTTCTCTTAGGAGGAAGGCGTGCCGGAAATAACTCACCAGAAATAATTAATGAAGTGGCTGATATCTGTCAGCGATTATTTCAAGGCGGCATCATGGATACTGACATATATCGAGAACTTATTGATGAACTTGTCGACAGCGATTAGAGAAATAACTAATTAAATAAAATGATAGTACACAATTCTCATCGTAGACCAGTCATGGTCAGGGTGGTAAATTCACGAGTACCCGTATACAGGATGACTTATGGAAACGGATTAGGCGATGTTGTTCAGGGTATATTTGCGAGGATGGCACCTAAAGCAATACCGATCGCAAAACAATTATCAATGAAAGCCATTGATGTTATTAAAGATAAAGCTATTGGCGCTGCTGGTAGCGCTGCCGGTAAAGCATTCATGGCAATCAAGGACAGACTAGCACGACTGATACGTAGAAAACCTCCGCCGGTAAAATTACCAGCCACCGCAGACGTGCCAGCAAGTGTTAGTAAAGTAATAAATGAAGCCGCAAATCAAAAACTGATAAATCCTGAACAAATGAATACAAGTTTGATTGCGGGAAGTGGTCTTCGTTTTAGACGATAACTTCTATAATAAAATGTTTAAGCGGGAATCCGACCCAGCATTCGACATAGACGAACCGGTTCTTAAAAATGAATCATTGCGTGGTTATCAGCATTACTCTTATGACGCACGAGAACCAAATAAACGAGGCCGAATTGAACTTCAGGTTCAGGATACAAGTAGATATTTCCTGCCCGCTGAAGCATTTATTGAAGTAGAAGGTGAAATTAAAAAAATAGATAACACAGACTACGGGGATGCGTTTAAAATCGGTTTTGTCAATAACGGAATTATGGCCTTGTTTAGTAGCGCCATATATATAATTGATGGAAAAAATATCGAATCGATTCAGAATGATGCTGATGTTGCTACAACAATAATTGGTCTAGCGAGATATTCTGATGATTATACAAGATCAGCTGGTCCATCAATGATATTTGCCAAGGATAATTTTAATCATCCTGACAGTGATCAGTACAATATTAGACGACCAAGAAATAATGCCGGCAATGCCGACGCTGATGTGAATCCGGTGGTTCATGGTGGTAATGCAAATTACAATTTAGGTTTTGCAACGCGTAAATTAATGTTGAGGGGAGATAGTAGAAAATTTTCTTGTGCGATTCCGCTGTCGCATATCTTTGGATTTTGCCGAGATGTCAGAAAGGTAATTTTCGGAGCAAAACATACAGTCGTGCTTATTAGAAAAAATGACGATAATGATGCGCTATGGCGAGAAGCTGGTGCTGGTGCTGGTGATGCTGGTAAAGTATTAATAACAAAACTATCACTGTGGATGCCGGTAATGACTCCTGCAATTGCCGAAGAACAGCGACTGCTTTCTTTTATTGATCAAGGTGGTAAATCGTTGTTATCGTGGCTCACAACAACCACAGATAGTATTCAAAGCGCCATCAATGGTTTATTTACATGGCATATAGCATCACAGCAGTGGGTTTCCGCGCCGCGACATATTTTCATTGCTTTTCAAAATACTGCACGAGTAAACTCACAAACACATTCGCATATGATATTTGATCAACTTGATATCACTGACGTTTCTCTGAGAATAAACGGACATCAGGAACCATCCGAGAACATAATGCTAAATTTTGCTAACAACCATGCTGCACGTGCATATCAACGATTGACGAAATATCTAGCGCGTGATCTAAATATCGACACTGGTTTGCAAATATCAAAATTGGATTTTATATCTCACTATCCAATCTATTACTTCTCGCTGAAGCATCTTGATTTAACCAGACAGTCTGTCGTCGATATTCACTTTCGGGCTACCGTGAATAGAGACGTAGGAGCTATAGCTAATTACAGAGCCGTCGCGGTTATACGTTCCGATAAAGCAATGTTGCTTGAAGGTGCTGGCGGCCGAATCATACTCGTTGATGCACCAGTAGAAAACCTATAGGTTTTCCGAAAATATGCAACAATTAGATCAATCTCGTATTAAATAAAATGTCATACAGTCATGTTAATGTCACTCTGACTCCTGGTCAGATCAAGAAATTAAAATCAAAGCAAGCATCAGCGTCAGGAACGTCAATAACACTTAAACATGAACAACTTAGTGGTGGTCAAAATAAGTTATCGGTTACTCAAACACAACTTAATCAAATCAACAAGGCTATCGGAGCAGGAAAAGGAATCAGACTTGATTTTAGTGCCGCAGCTGTCCATGATATGATTAAATCCGGTGGAATATTTCCACTTATTACAATACTTGCCGCAACGTTAGGCGCAGCAGCACCAGCGTTAGCAGCAAAAGCTTTAGGAGCCACAGCACTTGGAGCACTTGGATATGCGGGGTCAAAAATAGCACAGAAAGCAACTGGTGGAAAATATAAGAAACAAGGAGGAAATATACCCGCGTCACTAGTGGCAAGAGCACTAACTCGTCGTATAAACCCAATGATTGCAGAACTCGGTAGAGTTGTACCAGCAATTTTCCCCAAAGTATTTTCCATGCCCGAAGTAGTGTCACAAATGCAACGAACTCCTGCTGGCATGAAAATACTACAAGCTATGCGTAAATCAGGATCCGGATATAGAAAAAAACAGGCCGAGGTCTCAGACTTCCAGGAACTCCGCCATCGTGGTACCCAAAAAGGTTTTGAAAACACGTAAGTGTTTCTGTTTCACTTCCAGCGTCCAACTTTGATTTACTTGATGCCGCTAAACGATTACGCGTAAAACATTTCAGAGGTGTCTTCATGCGAGATCAATTACCAGCACGACCGAATAATCCAGAAACCGGGATTATTAATCTTGATAACAGCGATGGTCCAGGAACTCACTGGGTTGCTTACGCTATCGATCCACGTGGAATTATCTATTTTGATTCGTACGGGCTAGCACCGCCAATTGAGTTTCTTCGATATATAAAAAACATCCCCCTGACAGGTAAGGTTTGGTATTCAACGTTACCAACACAAACACTGACCGATCCTCCAATATGTGGCCGTGAAGTATTAAATGTTCTTGATGCGATCTCGAAATCAGCGAATTCTCCTCACAAAGTCGTGCATGAATACACGTTGAAATCACAGATGTGATTTCCAAATTTAAACACCCCCATAACTAATAATGGTTGATATTTACAGAAGATCAAGCAGAACAAAGGAAGAAAAAAAAAGATGTCGATTTATCAAAGTATGAGACCAAAGATGAAATTGATAATCTTTTAACGTTAACCGGAATAGACCCAGATAAGGTTGTAATTTTTCAAGATCGACATGGCAAGCTAAAAACCAGTAACATTAGGTGGAATGACATAATTCGCAGGGTTATTGGAGCTACCACGGACAACATCGTTGTATTCACTGACAGCGGCAGAATCAGAGATTCGCTGATATCAATCGCGGCGCTTCGAGATGATGCACGAAAAGTCGCAGGGGAACGTGTAGCGAAGACCGGTGATACAATGACAGGTGAATTCAGCATGAACGGTAACAAAATAACCGTTTTAAGAGATCCAACATCCCCGGAAGATGCCGCAAACAAACAATATGTAGACACCATTGACGGTAAACTAACCACGTTGCGGGCAGAGTATGATGTTCACGTGAGCGCGTTTATAAGACTTCGAAGAAACTTCGCAAAAGCTGATGAGTCCATTGATAAGTTCTTTGGGACTCCTCCAGTCATCGACATGACACTTTCTGAAATCATACCAAATCTTACTAATAACGCCAACGATATCAATAAGATTAATACCCGGTTAGGTGTAGTCAGAACAGATAGAAGTTTTTCGGATCAAATCCAGATAATAGAAAATAACATTGGCACGATCAAACAAACACAGCAAGATATCGTATCGGGAATTCCTGAGATCGTTAACAAAACCAGTTTGATTAAAGTCCCCACTGGAGATACTTCTGGGCATATCACCAACATCGTATACACGGTATCATCCGGATTCGCAACATGGTCCCGACAAAATAATACTATCAAATATACAGCAACAGCCACTGCCGTATATAGACTGTCTGTGTTCAGTGCCGCTAAGTTTGAGATCTTCACAACATATCCCTGGAGACATTCCACTGACAAATATTCCGGGGTTGTGACTATCATATTAAACAAGGAAACCGAAGAAACATTTATACTGGAAGCCGCAGACAAGAAATTAACCGCAACATCTTACTGGTGGTGTTTGGAGTTTGTAGCTGAAACGCCTCAATTGGTTACCGTGTAAAATAATAAAATGACAGAGTCATTAAACACTCAACAATACAGATACGATCAAGTACGTGAATACCAATCAGAGTAAAAAAATATCATCAACGAGTGCACGGCAAAAGTAAAAAAATATGAACGTCGAGTAACCGTGTTAGATGTGTTAGTGTATTCTGTTTCTGCGGTTGTTGCATCAACCGGAGTAGCATTATCAGCGTTGATTCCGGTTACAGCAGCAATCGCTGCTACCATTGCTGTCTCAGCGACAACCACAGTTGCCGGAGTCGATAGTATTATCGCGAAAAAAATATCATCTTGCGCTGGTAACAAACTCCGTGAATACACAACTAAATTAGAACTTACTCAGCGGGGTTATTCAAAACTTTCTAACGCGTTATCGGAATGTGTCGCTGACAGCAATATTTCCACGGCCGAGTTCACCGAGCTCACCAAGATATATGAGGATTTAAAAACATCACTGGTGAATAATGACAGAACCACTTCAGCATCGAGCTTTACTCGACATAGCCGCAAACACAGCTCCGGTAAAAACATCAATGATAACAATATCTTCGACGCAACCAGAGTTTAATATTAATTTTCCAACTGCAATTCCAGTAAAAGAAATCGCGTTGGCACAATTACGAGTATATCACAGCTGGCCCAACATCAGGTCGACATCATTTCACGGACAGTTGCCAGATAATTCATTTATATTTTCGTATCAGAATAACCCCGACGGTACTCCAGATTGGAACGTCATTCATTTACCAACAGGGTCTTATCAGATAGAAGAAATCAACAAAGAAATACAGCGTCAAATGAAGCGTATCACGGGAAAAGAAGCAAAACTATCAATAATCGCACACGAGCCAACGTTGTCAACGATCATCGAAGTCGCTTCACCGGGTTACGCCGTAGACATTTATAATAATTCAATCAAAACATATTAGGATGGCCTGAATATCCACCACCGACACCACCGATACCACCTGAACCTAAAAAGTCCGATTATATCACTGACGTGAAGGCATATCACGGAATTATATCCGCTAGAGAAGATGGTACCATGAATTTCGAACGTTTCGCCCCCGTAATAACGTATGTTTTTGAAATATTTGTTGATTTTCTCCCCCTAACAGACAAAAACTGGGAAGTAAATTACGTCGGTATTAGATTTTATTATTTGCTGGAGGATTTTATTGATTTACTTAATTATTTTCGTGAATTGCATAATCGACGACTAAAGATTTTACGTTCGCATTTTCAATCACATATCAGCGATATAACAGGTTCCCGTGACAATATCATCGGTGAGATCAAATTATTGAATACAATCGCGAGTAACATAGACACCTTGAACAACAGAGCAGTTACTGCTATGGTCGAAGCGATCGAGGGTCAAAACTCAAGGGTAAAAAATGCTTTAGAAAGTGAAGAAAGACAAAAGAAGGCTTATAGGATAGGGGATGTCTGGGCACCACACCCTGATTTACCAAAGACTACGGAAAGAAGAAAAGAAGAAGAAGATAGACTGCGTGATCTCCGAGCCGCATTAAATAAACTTAAAATCAAAGAAGCTGATCTACCGAATTATAAACTACCAGGCTATATTTCCCCGGTCATCTTGAAAAAATTTGTTACTGATATCATCGATGAATACTTTGATGACATACTTGACCAGCACAAGCGAATATTGCCACCGCCAACTATCCTCAGACATGATAATTCCACAGCGGGCGATATATTTCTCCGGGAATCGTAAATATCACTGATGTCGTCGCAGTCAATCTTGTGTGTGACGTAATCGATGGCAGTTACAACATAGACACAACAGTATCAAATCAAGCCGAGCAAGGGTTTATACTATACTCATTTACTCCTAAAGAACCACCTGGGTTTTTGATTGTACAAGAGCCAATCAATCCAGTATTTCTGCAGTGTTTAAGTCCAATGCTGACAAGGATAAATTTTAAAGTCACTGACCAACAGGGTAGACTTTTGGACTTGAGAAATGAAACTATTAGTATTAATTTGCTGATGAAATCGTGAAACGATTTTCAAGTCCTGAAACGATTTTCATTTAATAATATCATATCATAATAATGTCCCAAAAATTTTCGACTTACAAGAAATGCAAAGCGTTTCCGAGAAATTCGAAGAATTACCAGAAGTATGATGATGATGATAAAAATCTCTCTGACAGTGATTTTATTGTTAGTGATGAAGATGTCTCTGACAGTGATTTTATTGTTAGTGATGAAGATGTCTCTGACAGTGATTTTACTGTTAGTGAGAGTGACGACGATGATGGCACTGTTGGTAACATCACCATCAATGACAGCACTGTCACAATAAATTATATTAAATGATAAAAAAATATAGCATGTATCAGCACGTGAAATGTTCCGTATACGACAAACAAACACTTGAAGAATATATCAAAAAATTATTCAGCGGAGCGTCGTCGATTTCATCAATGATGCAATTAGGTGAAGTTAAAATAGTTATTGATAAATACGGTAATGATGACTTTTTTACTGACAGAATCGCAGTTGAAACAACTACAAGAAAATCATATCATAGCGATCACATGTTTTCCAGCCTAAATCATGAATTATGCTCACTCGTGTATTTCAATCATCTTGATAAGATACTGCAGTGAAAATCCTAAAGGATTTTTGAAAATTCTAAATAATTTTTACTTTATATATATTTTTTTAACAATGACAATTTCGCTGATTTTGATAGGGTATTTGCTAGTAAAAACCAGTGAAACTGTCCAAGTTGCTAATCTTGATAGGGTATTTGCTAGTAAAAATCACAGAAATCGGACAATTGCATAATTTACACAGTAAAAAAAAAGTAATATTTTTTTTACTTTCGATTTCACTTCCAAGTATTTGACTTCAATGACGAAATCAAGGTGAGGTATTTACTTCCTCGTCAGTGACGAAGTCAGCGGACATACAATGTTTCAATTTTCGGACTCGATTATTTATTATCCGTTTAGTTTCATACTCGGCTGCTAATGCCAGCCTGATCTTTTCAATTGCACGAGACAATGGAACAAATTCATTTATTTGTGCTTCTTCTACGCTGATTATTATACAAATTATTTTGAATTTGTTTTATGAATCGATATTGAGCAGGAAGAATATAACGCCCTGCGCATTTAGATTCACATAATGATTCAAAATCGGACAGAATTGTTTCAGGATTTAGTGATAAATTAAATCCTTGTTTTTCTAATTTTTTAATAGCATCAATCACATTATTGATATTTTCGTGATTCATATTTATATTTATTTTTATATATTTAGAAAATAAAAAAAATCACATCTCCTCCTAGCTTATCATATGATACCAACTCAGGAGCGGATTACAAGAAGCATATTTACAGTTGTATTTACAATATTTACGGTACAAACATATAACTTAATTCTAACTTATCTTAAGACGTACAATATTTACAATATTTACAGTAGAAGCATATTTATAGCAGTTGCATTTACAATATTTACAAACATATAGTAATTCTAACTTATATTAAGACGTACAATATTTACAATATTTACAGTAGAAGCATATTTACAGCAGTTGTATTACAATATTTACAAACATATAGTATTTACAATATTTACAGTAGAAGCATATTTACAGCAGTAGAAGCATATTTACAGCAGTTGTATTTACAATATTTACAATAGGGACGGTACAAACATATAGTCAACACAGACAGATGCGGGGTTATATTCTAGGTCCAACGAAGTTGCACCCCCACCCCCAAAATCAATCCCGTTGGGTGGTAAAAGACCCACCCCTGAACGGGGCGATAACGGAGAAAGTTGTGCAACTTCGTTGGGTTTCGAAAACCCCGTATATTATTAGGACGATATTGTATATAAACCGACTGATACCTGGAAGTTCAGAAATAGCTCAGCGTGATTTGCTTAAAATATCTTTTCTTAAATATGATCGTGTGGAAAATATAGATGAACCATAAACCCGAACAAGTGTAATAAAATACTGATATTGTCTGTAAAAAAAGATAAATCCGCGTTTGTCCCTGACAAAGTCAGGGATAAAATCATTCTTGCGCTGTCACCTTGATAAAATGAAAGGGAAATAGAGGGAAGTTATTTGCTTCCTTATGCAGAAAATCGTCTGCTCGTACCTGTGAGGTGTTATAGTGCGCTGTCAAGGTGACAAGGGGAAATAATTGTATCATTGACTTTTACGCAGTCGCTGTAGGGTTATCTACATAAGAAAATATAATCCAGCTATCAAACTTACGTGAAAAAGTTGATTTGATAATATTTTCTGCAACACGTTGAACCGAAGACCTACAAATACCAAAATACTTGCCAGCTGTATATATCGAATGAAATATTATTTCTTCATTCGTATCAAAATTTATGGAAACAACTGCCCTAGACTCTCTTTTTTTCCCCCAGAGTATTACCAGCCCTACAATTTTCGCTCTGCGTCACAGCTCTCAGATTGGATAAATTATTATTAAGTTTCTGCCCATCAATGTGATCAATTACAAGACCATCTTTGATCTTTCCAAAGAAACACTCGTACACGACCCTGTGATTATGATAGCTTTTACCCCCATAAACCCTAAATCGGAGATAGCCAGTATTACTAACAACACCAACTGGTTTTTTCCGCCTACAATGTCTCACTATTCCCTCCCGAGATGCTTCATAATTCTCGGTGGTTGGATGTCGGACAAATTCTTGATTCATTTATGTAATAATATATTTGTCTAATTTATAATTTGTCTGAAAACTTATTTATATAATCACTCTCGGATTTCAGTGCATCTCCGTTATTTTTTTTTATTGTAGTATCGCTTGAGTTCACGGTATCGTTTCCCCCCGCATCCTGCACATAACTGTGTTTTACCTCTGACACCAATGCCACATCGCAGGCATGGGATAGGTCCTGTGCTTCCTCGTTTGATGCTTTGTATATGTTCACCGCAGAATTCCTTCCTGCAGGGCTTACCACAGACTGCTACATGTCCAACTTTTAACCATTTGCAGTTATTCATTGTATATATAATATTTCTTATTTAAATATTTGTCTTAAATATAATATGGTGGTGTTTTCGAAACTATCCGCAATTGGCGCCGGGAGATTCGATCTTGACAGGCTAAACAGGGACTCACGACGGCGGAATCTAACTGATCTATTTAATATTATCAGGGATTCCAAAAAAGAATTCCGCGACGACGGCTCATCTCATGTATGGTCGTCATTTAAAATTATCCGCGATGACAGCATCGATGTTGACGAAGTCATCGATGCTACAATGACTGATGCCCGAGCAAAAACAATTATTGATTATCTATTTGATATTCATCAAAGCGATGAACACAGTAAGAAATATTTTTTTCAGAATAAAATTTATCGTCAACGTTGAAGACGATGAATGGATTATCCGTGACAAACTCGACCCTGTTCTTGCTAACGGAAAGACCATTCTGTTAAGTAAAGATTCCAAACCAGGAATGCTGAACAGGATTAATAAACCATATTACGCTCGAGCGTATCCTGTAATCGCAGTCGTTTATGGAATCTATCTGGTAAAAAAAACAAAAATTGATAAACTCGCCCCGATGAAGACGTCATCAAAATCCAAAAGATTTTCAACGCTGAATTGTGTAGCCGAGCGAGTAATGGAACATTTTAAAACCGATCTGCGACGTGAAAAAATAACAGCATGGGCTGAGCAAGTCAAGGATACTGGGGCAACAATAAATGATGGTGCTGTGTTATCAAGTAAATTAAAATTTTCAATAACAGTAAAAACACTAACCGGGGAAATATTATATAATTCCAAACATTATAAAAAGTCAGGATCACCGATTGAAATTATTGATCATAACTCTCATGCCTGGATTGATGCGGTTACAATATTTCCACGAGATCGTGTTGTCAAACTTTATTCCGGAAACATATTTGATGCTATTTACACGCTGGGTAAAACCGACCCTGTGTCAGTGTGGTTATTTAAGAGTTCCGAAGATTCCGAATATGATCAATTTGTAAAACCCAACGGTGAATTATACCGGACGGAGTCGTTGCAACAACAAATGAAAAAACTCGCAGAGAAATATGTGAGAAACGCAAGAGTGGAAACACAAAGTGTTTCCGAAGACACTGAGTAGTTATTGGTTAATTGTTTTACAGTTCCAAGTGTTGCCGCTCACGCCGCCAGAGAAAGAAATTCGTGGAGACCAACCCGAAGTCAGTTTCTCTCGGATATACAATTAAGTTGTGTCGAGTATGGACATGGCGGGTTGTGGAATACCCGGTATGACTACCGGGATATGATTTCCGTGGATATGATTGCTTGCTACCCAGGAAGCTTTCTCGGGAACGGCGAGTGCAGCGAATACTTTAAGCGATTTGGACATCCCACGAACTCGATGACACGAGTTGCTATAAACGGCGTTTTACCCGACTTTGACCTGACGGGATTTGCTCATGTGACTTCGTTTGAGTTTGCTAAAGGGCTTCATCCGTGCTGTTATGTTTGGTTTGGCAGACACTTCAGTGAAAAGCGCTGGGTACCAATAGTGTTATTGCGATATATGCTTGACAGCCGAATACTGGTATCGTTGACTGTCAGTGAAGCAATCATATCATATCGACCGCAGACCTCAGTTTGGTTGCCAACACCGGAACGTGTCAGTTTAGATGAAGTTATCGACGAGTATGCACGAGAGAGTCCAAATACCCCGATGAATGTCATTGTCAGTGAGGCTCCTAAAATTCTTAAGATCAAACTCAGCAATAGTGAAAAAATAGCAAAAGATCTCGGACGAAGAATAATTGGTAAATTTACTCAGGGTGCAGCATTTGATCATAAAATGCATCACTCGCGACTGATTATCGATGATGCTGAATTGGATTTTATAATTGCTGACGATGTTGCATGAAATATATTTTGTAATCGGGAGGATGTGTTCTTGTCCGACGGGAAAAAGTTGGGCACAATTGTAAGTTATATCGACGGAGAATCGCCTCAATACACAGATTTAAGATCTTCAATGCTGGGTTATGTTTCTATAAATTTACTATCAATGATAAATCGATTTCCTGATACCGCAGTTAGGGTTGCAACGGATTCATTTTATATCAATAAAAAATATTCAGAATTACTGGCTCGTTTTACAAGCACTGATGAATCATGGAGTTCGTGGAGAATAAAAGCGGAGATGTTACACGAATATTGTGAATCCGCTGATGTTGCAATTAAGGATGATTATTGTAAATTATCAGAAATGTCAGAAATGTCGAACGCACCATCTGTGTATGATCCAATCACTAGACACAAAACCGTTTATTTAAACGGGCCGGGTGGGTCTGGTAAAACAACTCGAGCGATTGAATTATTTGGAAAATCGGATATGATTGTGCTAACACCTACACACAGGCTTGCCAGGGAGATGAAACAACGAGGTGTCAATTCTTGTACTTATCACAGCTTTTTCAAATACAGCGGCGGTGTGTGGACTCCTTACCGAATGGGAACAAAATATATTCACGAGAAAATAATTTGGGATGAGATCTGTACGGTGCCGCTGGAAACATTAAAAACATTTCTTGATTGGCTGCTAACGAAAAATACTGCAGTGATTATGTGCGGTGATCACGGTCAACCACCTCCGTTTGTCGGAGCATCTACACATGATTGGTTAAAAGATTTTGTTGATTATTACGAAGAAGTGTCTGATGATCATAGAGCACTTGATGCAACGTTGAAAGAATTTAAAACATTAATCAGATTACAACCGAATAAAATTCAATGTGAAATTATGCGCGAGATGATTCCTGAAACTTCGATGAGCGACTTTTGGGATGTGTGGAAACCAGACGATTTGATAGTAGCAAGTAGAAAGATAGTCAGAGACACACTTCAACAGCAGCTATTTCAATTACAACAAGAAAAGTTTCCATTGTTGCCAACGCCGTTATGTTATAGACCAGCTGACACGCGGTTACAAAATATAGATGTTGATATCCCTGGAAAAACAGAGAAACAGAATTTAGTATTGAATGATATAGTGTTATTTGATGATATTAATGCTGTCAAAGATGCACTAAAAATGAATAAATCCCCGTGGACGCTAGGATACGCAATGACAATTCATTCATCTCAAGGACTAACTATCAGTGATACAACTGTCTGGATTGTTGATGATCGAATCGAATGGTCAAACTTAGTTTACTTAGCTGTGTCCAGAGTCAGAAGAATATCTCAACTGCGAAGAATTGTCTTGGATGAATCAAACGCTGATAAAGTTAATAATGAAAACAACAGCGATGGTGATATAATAAGAAAAAAACTCGCCGGTTACAAACAGAGTGACAAAACAAAATAATCGCGATTTCGACCTTGATGTTGACTTTATTACTGAGTTAAAACAACAGCAGAATAATCACTGCGCGAGCTGTAATTGTATAATGCTATGGCAGTATTCGAATAAAAATTCAAGACAATTTACCGTAGACAGAAAAGATAACAATCGCGGTCATACACGTGATAATATCATGTTGACCTGTCTTGAGTGTAATCGACGTCGGGGTGCTAGTTCAGTGATCGAAATCACTGAAGTGATTTTGGCGGTAATTGTGTGTCCTCGGGAATTACCTGAAGTTGCTCACGTGTGAATCCGCGTTGAGGAGCAGTTGAATCCAACCTGTAGATCTCTGGTCTACCAGTGGATCTTGTCACGGTGGTTATCTTGTGTGTGGTAACACTCCAGATAGGATCAGTTGCTCTTTTTTTACCACCTTCAAGTTCACCTGGTTCATATAAATATCTAACTGTAACATTACCCAGTATCGGCTGTGCTGAAGAATCACGTCGTTGTGTTGGTATATTTTTTTTTGCAATTGCGCTAATGGGTTTCATGTTGGTTGTTCGAGTTATTTCATTATTTAGCGCAGCTATCACGCTTGGTAATCTTGCAACCCATTCGCGCGATCTCGTATCCTGAATAAATTCCTTCGCGTATTGATATCCAAATAACCGCTCAGCAAGTGTTCGATTGAATCGCTCAACAATTGCCTGATCGCGATGAATTTCAGTATGCCCTTGTCTGATGGTGACGTTATGTTGCTTCATCAACGATGATACTGCACCCTGAAATTCTTTGCCAGGATCAACTTGTAATAAATGTGGCCAACGTAGACCACGTTGATAAATTCGTTTAAACGCAAAAGCAACCTCAGATGCTGTTTTAGTCGTTAACGGTTCAGCATCTTTGTATCTACTTGCAACATCAACTACAGTTAAGGTGTACTTGTATGTACGTCTTCGGATAGTATCATGTGGCAGAAATAATATATCAGCCTGATTAACCTCATTTGGTACACTAACATCGAAATGCACAAAGTGAATTTGTTTAGGACGCGGCAGATAAATTTGCCATATTGCCTGTCGGGATAACCAATTTTTAGCAGTAACTTTTGTAACTTTTGCTGCTTCAGCGAGTTTACTAATTGCTGCGCTACCTCTCCAGTATCCTCTTTGGGAATAATAAATCGACTCCATTATATACCAGCACCTAGCGCTAATTTACCTTTCATTGCGGATTTTATCAACCAGGATACTAACCTTTCGCTGAGAGATTTATCAGTGATGGCATTTAACGCGTGAATTAATTTCACATCCGCGAGATGGCGCTGTTGAAAATCCTTGCCTCGGTAAGTTACATCATGCGCATGACACGCCTTATCAATAGCGTTTATCGAATACTCACCTGGTTTTGGTTGATCTTGGTCATCAAGTCTGATATCAAGTCGGGTTCCTGGACCACAGTAATTATATCCTGGAAGATGTTTTTCTCCTGGGTATTTAGCCCACGGAGCCCCTGGTAACTTGGCTAACTTGGCTGCGATATCACCTCCCTTTTTTTTAAATGAATTTGTACTTCGCTGTACCGCATCTTTCACACTTGCCTGTAAGCGCAGATCGATTATTTTTTGTTGTAATTGTTGTCATATCTGCAGTTGGGGTACGTGCTCGGCATTTCACACCATATAAATTCATATTTATTTTATGATATATCTAATGGAGATCACTGACTTTTCTGCGTCAAAGCGACGAGAACCAATCAAACATAACTCAGTGCTATCAAATTCAATTCGAATGATCATTATAGGCCCATCTGGGTCGGGTAAGACACAGTTGTTACTCAATTTAATAATGAAGTGGATGAAGTGGGATAAATTATATTTGATAGCAACATCAGTGGACGATCAGCGATGGTATCAAGTATTAAAAGATTTTAACGAAAGTGCAAAATCAATAAGTGAAGAAGATGTTGTTGATTTTATAACTGATATTGATGAAGCACCGAGTATCGATGATATTGATGGGAATATTAATAATTTAGTTGTGTATGACGATATCATGCTGGACAAACAATCAAACCCTGCCAGGATATTTTCACGCGGCAGGCACAAAAACGTTGATGTGATTTATGTAACTCAACGATATACACAAATACCAAAAGTGATCAGAGATAACTGTAACATTCTCGCGGTATTTAACGGCGTTGACGCACACACGTTACGAAATATTCATCAGACTTGGTGCAGCGGTGACATGGACATAAATAAATTCAGAAATTTCTTTAGTCGTGCTCAGGCAAAACTATACGGATTTGTAACGATAAATTTACATGATCCTCGGACACGGTATCGAGTTGGGTTAGATACAATTTTTAACTAGAAATCCTTTAGGATTAGAAATACTTTGTATTTTGAGCAGCAGAGAGACTAGGCCACCAAGTGTTTCGTCTAGTAGACCCCGGAGTCAAGAAGTATTTTTATAGTTAGTTATTTTTCATGAAATAACTCTTCTAGTCAGCGGAGAAGGCTTATTTATCATAGTTTTCTGAATAGAGGGTTTATTTTGTGAAATAAGACCCTCTATCAAAAGTGTTCTCGATAGAGGGTTCTATTGGACGGAATAGTTGGTGGGCTCAGTCTCTCTGCTGCTCTTTAGGTTTTAAGTAGTCAATAGTTTTAACCTTGTTTCAACAAAAATAGACCATTCTTGTATATTTCGACTCAAGATTATTTCCGAGCATTCCGAGTAAATGATAAATTGTTAATAGTTGACCAATCTTGTGAAATCCAGTTCAACATATTATTTCGTAGAACGTCTCTTGCAAGCATATCAAGCCTGCGTCCCTCGAATGTATTGATGTTCTAATGACCGAAAAGAATTTGATGGAATCCAATGTATAAATGTTTCGTCGTTCTAACCGTGAGTACTGAAATCGTTTCTGATGATCTCCTACATAAAACACACACACCACCTCAAAAAAAAAACTAAAACACGAAAGACAACATAAATAACAAAACAACAACAGCAGCAACAAATAGCAATGACAATAATTTCAAAATGTCTGATTTAATATGACCAGACGATACATCTAAATTCAAAGCTGAGTCAAGGATACAAATTATATGTGATGTTTTAATATCAAGATATGTCTATGTGAGAACTTTATTTAAATTCTTACGTTCTATTGTCCTTAATGGTTCAAGGGAAATCTGACAATGATAACATATCAAAGTCTTTGAATAATTTCACAGTGATCAAGCATACATCATTGCCCGTTAAAAAATATATGTTTCAAGATCAACAATTTCAACAATTATCGAATAAACCAAACTTCTCAAGGTTTATCTCATAACACATATAACTCTCCAGAATGAGGAACTACGGGTAAAATTATTTTTATATCAGAAGACAATTTATTCTAACAAGGCAGTAGCTAAATATGCAGTTACCAGAAAATTATTCCAGGCCTTCGGTGAATCGTTTAAGATTCTGAAATACTTATTCAGTCAACAACTGCTGTTGATGTTTTCATTCAGTCACAAATGAGGCCAGTATGATCTCATTACAGTACAAATGTCCCCGTTGGTTCTGTGATGTTCTTTGGACCTACAATCGCGCCTATCTGGACCAAGTGATGATGTTTACTGAACTTGGTACATCAACCTTGACAGTCCCGCGTATATAAACTTGTATTCTTCATATATCACAACCCCCATTTAGACGTTCTTAAAAATATCATTAACGTCCAATTGTAGGTTTGCAGAGTGCTTCTAACTGCAAAATTGAACATGCAGTTTTATCGGTGATGCACGAGGCATGCCATGCAAAATAACAAGGTAATGTGATTATTAGTCCGCCTGACATTAAAGCCTAGGAATTCGATGATATGGCCTGGTCGCCATCGTCCTTCATGCATTGGCCCATCAACAGTTGCTTCTTATTACTCTTGCATCCATAGTTTTGATCAGATTTATGACTTGAATATTCTTGCATATCATCACAAAATTTAAATGAGTTCATAAGAAAAATTCATGCATACTAATTGGGCAATATTTTATTTGACTTGTTACCACTCGGTAGGTTGTATTTATTCTCAGTCCTTGTTGAGACTTTGGCAACATGGTTATATTATTCAAAGCTCGAATTAGGAGGTGTGTGTGTGTGTTTGTGATTTAGATTATTAACGTAGCTTTAACAATGTTTCAGTCATATCGCTACGATGTCTACAGTATGGCACTTAATAGCTACATCTAGTATTGAGGTATCATGCCGCAGACGTAGCATTATGACCCACCAAGTCGCATTATGCTGACGCCAAGCAGACCAGTCCTAACGCCAACCTCTTCATGCTGAGTGCCAAGCGAGGCAGCTGCTAATACCATTTTTATAAATCTTTGGTATGGCTCGGCCTGGGCTCAAACACGCCACATTGGGCATCTGGCGCAGAAGCTCTAACCAGTTCGAATGAATTCAATAATGAACAAGATCCATGCGTGCTAATGAGGAAATCACGCTTGGCATTGTTTTAGGCTTATTACTTCTCCAAAAGTCATATTTCTCATTTGATTTGGATCACACGTACAATATGCTTTTATTAAACCATGAATCTTGGATGAGCGAATACCAAGAAAAAATAGTGAGAGGACCCGGCATCCAATTGGCGAGCCTGTTATAAATGTGGTGTCTGTATCTCTTATCCGATTTTGTTCAAATCTCAAATATATGTATGTCTAATCATGATGTCGGAAAAACTCAGTAATCAGTGAGAACCATTCACGTCAATGATTTGATCTTGCGCATGATTGGCTGAGCCTGCCACCCTTGTAGTAACCATATATCGGATTATATTTTGATCAAAATTGAAATATAAGCTTATATCTTCAATATATTAGATAGACTTGATAATGAGTGACAACCACGCATATTAAGGAGGTGATCGGATGGGTTGAGCTAATTACCACTCGGGGAGCCAAAACTTTGCATTTCAGCTTGATGAAACTTTGAATGTAGACATATTTCATCATTACCTTCGACAGGTTTGTTAATGAGCCAGATCCATGCATTAATATGACCTGAGTTTGCATCTGATTGACTGGGTGTCTTATCACTCTCGAAGCCATATTGTATCAGTTGGTATTAGTATCATCATCATGTTAGATATAATCGGAGTACGCCAGAGACAATGTTCATGTCAATTATGCCTTTATCTTCAGAAAGATTTTATCAGCATATATTATAATATGTCAAACCATCATGATGTCAATTTTGGAAGATAGTTTGCATACCCAATGTCTTGAAACCTCCAAAACAAACCACACGAGATACATCAGCCCCGCTAGAGCCCCTTATCTTAGTGTGTTTTCAAATTTGAGGCCAGATTTTTTAACTGCTTTTGCCCTTCACATGCATGTTGTTGTTGATGTGGGTTTGACGCAATTTTTCATAACTTGGTGGGCAATTCGTTCGATATAACTGATGGAAGAAGAACACGGAAAAATCCCATAAGAACCATCGGCCTATGGGAAGTTACTAGCAAGCTTTCTCAAATAACCTAAACTCAATTCCATGCAGCATAGGTGGGAGGGCAGTGCTCAGCAAAGGCAAGTGGTTTGGGACCACTCGGCCGCCTAGGGCCCGCTTCTACATACATAGTTTAAAAACTTAATCCATGTATCAAAATATTACAGTTAACACTTAGTATGAATTGTAAAATGTACCTACATATATTACACTTTTGTAATCATTTTATGTTACTTGATATTCTGATCCTACAGTTTTGTTAGGGTTTTCGAACTTTTCTTCGTGTGTACGAAAGGTCTAACCAGATTTGTATGAGATGTTGCCCGTTTTGTCTAATA
Organism: Sinohyriopsis cumingii; assembly: GCA_028554795.2. Taxonomy (NCBI): domain Eukaryota; kingdom Metazoa; phylum Mollusca; class Bivalvia; order Unionida; family Unionidae; genus Sinohyriopsis; species Sinohyriopsis cumingii. The sequence continues at coordinate 67,494,159 of CM068832.1, read as the reverse complement.
GCATGATGCAACGTATAACAATCTCTTTTGGATCAACTAACCCTGAGGTCATATAACAAAGAAGCTTTTGGTATGGTGTGTCTTTCGTTCATCTGTCAGTATGAAGGTGTTTTGCAGCTTATCCAGAACTACTCTGACGATTACTGTGGCACTTTATACACAGTATTATCCTACTGGCTAATCGATCTTAAATGAAAATGATGACACTCGAATATATATTATGGCCACCACAGTAGCCATCTTGCAAATTGTGTTATCGCTACTTCAAGTGACTGATAAAATCAACATCGGAATTCACCAAAAGACTTACGATGTCTAGTTCTTCCTCCTTAACGACAATCAACGTGATCTGACATCCAATATGTCCGCCAAGGTAGTCATTTTGGAAATGTTATTTTCGCTACTAATCCGGAACGCAAAGTTATACGGACATGGGGTGTACACCAGAAGATTTCTTATGATGTCTAATTAGAAACGTATCAAAGTTGATTACAATATTGTCACCACAGCATAATAATAATCTTGTTCTTGCTACCACTAAACAAAAATATTATATTGACAATATGATATCACCAGAATACTTGGTATGATGTCTAGTTGGTCCCAAATGTGAACAAACCAATCTGACCTTTATTATGACCACCACGACAACGCCCATCTTGAATATCCTGTCACTACATCTCTTAGATCAATGATCATATTGGCAATATGTTTGCACTAAAATACTTTTTGTGATGGCAATTGGTCCTAAATGGATATGGTGCAAGTCTGTAGCAGCAGAGAAGGTGAACACACCTTTTGCTGGAGTGTCATTTTTGAAAACATAAGGCTTCCTACGAAAATGAAAAAGAAATAAGATCAATAACGTCGAACCAAAGCCTCTAGCTAACCCAGAGTTTCTCTAATTGGGTTAGTTTGTTTTGTTACTTGACTGTTGTCGCTAGTGTCTTCTAAACCGTATGCGCACGTGTTTACCCACCGTGACACTTCACTGAAGTCACATCTCCGCTGCTGTAAGTAAATCATTGGCATATAAATAATGGCACAATATATAGAGTCTTAAACAGCTGGATTAGCTCGAGGGAGATTAGAAGCAATCAAAAATGTTCTGCCCGTTCGTCATTCTGTACAAGAACATCAAGAATCTCAGGTTGAATTTGTAGAAAGTACAGAACAGTTATTTAGACCTGTTACAAAAATAATTGAAAGAGTTGCTTCTGCAACTGAAGGTCTGCTTCCACCAGTAAGACAAACTGCTGAGCAAACTGAGGGAAAAAAACGAAAAGAACTAAACAAACTAAAAAGATTTTACGAGATCTTTCAACTGAGATAGCTACCGCACAACCTCTCCCTGTCGATGAAGAAATACTTGAAGGTGTTGTTGAATTAAAAGAACTTCCACCTAAACCTAAGGTAAGAAGAGAATATATTGAACTGATTGAAAAATTTGGAGATTTATTTATTAAACAATTTAGAACTATTAAAGAAAATGAATTAACAATGACAATATTACGTGACATTTTAAACACATCTGAATACTTAAAAATGGTCATGAAAATATAACTGATACTAATCTTATTAAATGGATATATCGCATATTGCACAACAGAAAACAAGCCAGAGATGATCATTTAAGATATACAAGCCTTGTTAAAGACGTGCAAAGACTTTATGATACGGCAACGGCATAAATGTCTCAGCATAAACCTCTTCCGCGGAAACCTTCTATGCAAGAGCTCTCGTATCAACTTCCTCCATCGCAGCAACAATTATAATGACAACAATCTTTTTCACTGCAGCAAGAGATGATGTTGGAATTTGAAAAGTCTAGAGAAGAAAGGAAACGGATAGAAGAAGAGGTGAAGCAAATTGAAGAAAGGAGACTTAGCGAAACTAAACGACTGGAGGAAATACGTTCTTTACAAAGTAAGAAAAGATATCCAAGCGATGATTCTTTTGGTGCTACTGAAAGTAGTTCTTCTTCCCAAACTACAAACGGAAGTATTTTTATTCCTTGTCCTAACAATGTTCTTTCTGACTTAGAACAACTACAGATCCTTATTGGAGGGTAACGTGCTGGAAATCATTCCCCATCGATTTTTAATGAAGCAGCTGATATTTGTCGAAGATTGTTTCTGGGAGGTATCATGGACAGGAATTTTTATCGGTCTCTTATCAATGAAATCGTTGATGATAATCACAGCGATTAGATATACAAAGAACAATAAATAAGATGACAGTACATAATGTTCAACGTGGACCTGTAATGGTCAGGGTGATAAATTCGCTATTACCTACTTATTAAATGATTAACGGTGATGGGCTCGGCGACGTTGTTCAATGTTTATTCAGAAGGATAGCTCCAAAAGCAATACCGATTGCAAAACAACTAGGAATGAAATCTATTGATCTTCTTCATGAATACTTTCCTGGCGCGATTGGTGATGTTGCCGGTAAAGCGTCCACGGCAAACAAGGATAGACTAGCACAATTAATACGACGAAAACCACAACTCGTAATATTACCCAGCACTTATGTTATCCCCGCAAACGTCAGAAAAAATAATTAATCAAGCCGTAAATCAAAAACTAGCAAAGATGACCGGCAAAGCAGGAATACCCTTATCAAAGAAAGAGAAAGAAAAAAAAATACAAGTTATAATTCGGGATTTCGTCTTCGTTTTAGACGAAAATAAATATAAGATGTTTAAGCGTGTATCTGAACCTGCGTTCGATATGGACGCACCAGTCCTTAAAGATGAATCGGTAAGTGATCATCAGTTTTATTCTTATGACACAAGACAATCAAATCAGTGTGGAGGAATTGAATTACAAGTTCATGATACAGGTAGATACTTTCTACCCGCTGCGGCTTTTATTGAGGTAGAAGGTGAAATTATAAAAACAGATGGTACTGTATACCATGCTAATTATAGGATCGGTTTTGTCAATAATGGTATTATGTCGCTTTTTGACAGTGCTACGTATATGATTGATGGGGAAAATATTGAAACGATTCAGAAAGACGTGACGTTACTGCAACAATAATAGGTTTAGCATGGTACTCTTATGATTTTACAAGATCAGCTGGTTCGACAATGATGTTCGCCAAAGATGATTCTATCGACCACGATCATAATCAATTTAGAATAGCGCGACCAAAACACTTTTCTGGAAACGCACCAGTTGATGAGGAAACTATGAGTATTTCTCCTAACCCTGATTTTAATGCTGGATTTGCAAAACTTCCATTTGCGTTGAAGAGTGATCGTAGAAGAATTTCATGCGCAATTCCACAATCTTACATCTTTGGATTCTGTAGAAACGTTAGAAAAGTTAACTTTGGAGCTAAACACACGGTTGTACTTGTCAGAAAGGGTGATGATAATGATGCTATCTTGCTGGTAAAGTAATGCTGACAAAACGTTCATTGTGGATGCCAATAATGACTCCATCAATTGCTCACTGAATCATAGTCATATGATATTTGACGATCTTTTAAGTTAGTTAGGTTTTATTAAAAATAAACAAACATCAAGAACCATCTGAATGTATATTATTGAATTTTGAAATTAATCATGTAGCACGTGCATATCATTGTTTGATAACATTTATGGGACGTGATCAAAATATAGATACTAGTTTGCGAAATATTACGGTAGATTTTACAAATCGGTGTCCGATCCATTACTTCTATTTGGAACATCGTGATTTAAGTAGACAGTCTGTTATTGATGTCCATTTTCGAGTTCGTATAAATTCAGGTCATGTGTTAATTACAGAGCAATCGCTGTTATACTCACTGACATTTCGATGTTACTTGAAGGTGCTGGTGGAAGAACGATAGTTAGTGACGCTATAGTGGAAAATATGCAATATTTTCAGAACATGTAATTATATCGCTCATACTATTGTAATGTCATATCATCATGATAGTGTCAGTTTGACTCCTTGTCAGATTAAAAAGCCTCAATCAAATTCAGCTAAGAACTGTGGAATGAAAATATCACTAACGCAAGATCAGATCACAGGTCGTGAAAATAAAATATGACTGACTAAACGTCAACTCAGGCACATCAATAAAGCCAGACGATCAAAGACTGGTGTTAGACAATCTTTCTGCGGGTGCCATTAAAGATATTGTTAAAACGGGTAGTATATTTCCACTTCTTGCGGCTATGTCAGCGTTAATAGCTGTTGACACTTCAACTGTTGCAAAAGGGGCCGCGTTATGTGCTGTTCAAACTGCTACTTGTACGGCATTAAAGAAAGCAACAGGATAAGGAACAGAAAAGACGCGGTAGAGGTCTAAGATTACCAGAAACCCCCTATCGATACGGAACATATCTGAGACTTCCAGGAATAGATCGTTAGTCTTTCCAATATCAAAGTTTTATTTACTTTATGCTGATAAAGATATTAAAAATGTTAGAGGTGATTTTATGCGTGATCAGTTATCTTTCAAGCCAAACAATATTAAAACATACATTATTAATCTCGATATTAGTTCTAGTCCTGGCACTCATTGGGTGGCATGCGCAATTGATCCACGTGGAAAGGTTTGTTTTGATTCGTACGGGTTGGCTCCACCAAAAGAATTTATAAATTACATAAAAACATTAAACACTCCTGTCTGGTATTCAACATTACCAACGTACACAATAACCGATCCGCCAATATGCGAACGTGAAACAATTGCAGTGCTCAGCACTATATCAAAATCAACATTACCACCTCATAACGTCGAGCGCGATTATACAAGTAGACGATTTAAATAGATATTAAAGAATAATGCTAGATATTTACGGAAAATCTTTTCTTCTTTTAAAGACAAGGGAAAAAAGATGATATCGATTTGTCAAATTACGCGACTAAAGATGAGCTCGTCGATATTATGAAGCAATTCTAGAGTTGAGCGAGATGACGTTGTTGTTTTTCAAGATAAATACGGTGTTTTAAATACGAGTAATATCAAATGGAATGACATAGTTCGTAGTGATACTACCGATATGTATTTACTGACGGCGGTGTAATCATAGACTCAAATATATTAATCGCAACTATTAGAAATGAGACTGCAAAAAGTGTTGCTAATCGTTTAAAACATACCGGTGATGCAATGACACGTAAATATGTTTACAAATCACCGTAGAAACGTTCGAAAACTTAAACAAATCGCAGATGATTTCTTTGGAAGTTCGCTGACTGTTGACGTAAAGCTCGTTGATATTAATTCAAAACTCGGCGACATTAAACATCTATATCAGAAATTGAAACGATTAGAAAAAATCAGAAGATGTTATAGGTGGAATTCCTGATATCGTTAAACAAATTAATTTGCTTAAAATTCCTTACTAGCAGATTACCAGCAGAGTATACACAGTGTCATCAGGATTCTCAACATGGCCACATCAAAATAACACTATCAAACATATTGCAAAAGTCACTCGTTTGTATAGGCTGTCTGTGTTCAGCGGTGCAAAATTTAGTATATTTACTACGTATCATTGGCTTCATTCAACCAATAGCTTTTCTGGAACCGTGTCTATTGTATCAAATAGCGCAGATGAAAAAAAATTTATACTGGAATCATCTCATAAAAATAACCGCAGCGTCTTGTTAGTGGTGTCAGCAATTTGTCGCTGAAACACATGAAATTGATTACTAAATAAAGTATAATGAGCCTTGTAAATCAATGTTCATAATTGTAGGTACAATCAAGCACGTGAATGGCAAAAAAACTAAAAAATATCATTGACGAGTATGCAAAAATAGTAAAACAATAACGTAGACATGTAGTTGTCGAAGGCGTAATTGTGTATTCTGCGTCTGTTCTTATTGCTGGAACCGGCCTATCATTATCAACAATAACACCATCGCTAGCAGTTGTAACAATTTGTGTTTCAACCACAACAACAATTGCTGGTCTTTTTAATATCATCGCGAAAAATATAATTACGTGCACAAATGCAAAGTTACATGATTATGTAGTAAAATTAAATACAGCAACGCTAGTATATTATCAATTCTCCTCATTATTATCAACAAGCCTTAATAATGGAAAAAATATCAGATTCTGAGCTCATGGAGATAATTAAAATCTACAATGAAACAGTGACTGTGTTTGATTTAGATAATCGGGATTTAAATAATAATGACCTAGTTACTTCAACAGATCGCCACAAATACAACAGTCAAAAACCACGATGACATCATTATGCTCAACCAACCCTGATTTCAGTGTAAACTTTCCACCTTTAGTTCCAGTGAAAAAAGAAACAGCTCTTGCACAATTACGAGTATATTAAGTTGGCCCAATATTAGATCAAAATCATTTCACGGATTACCAGCAAATAATTATCTTGTATTTGCAAATATAAATCTCGACGATGGAACTCGTGATTGGCAGGTTGTCAGGATACCAACGGGTAATTGTTAAATTGAACAAATCAATGATGAATTTTAGCACAGAATAAAATCGCTAGCGAAATGATATTCTAAAATAGCTATAACGGTTCATGAATCGACGCTATCAGCCACACTATAAATTAATTCGTCAGATTACGCTGTTGATATTTATTCTTAGTCGATTATAAGTGTTTTAGGATGGCCCGAAATAGTACCGCCAGTGCCTACAGCAATACCTGAGCCAGCGCGATTTGATTTTACCTCGGATAAACGCTCGTACTGGGGAATTACTAAAGGATATGAAATCGGTATTCCGTTGTGTAATCTATAAGAGCAAACCCGGACGATGGTTATTTAGCTCAAAGCGACGATAAAATCTTGTGGTTATATGATATATAAAAAACAAATATAGCAATGTATTCTACCTTCGATGCCATCAAAATTATTTTTAATTATATTAATCGTGAACATGACAAACATCCAGAAACAATTGCGCCAATTATTTACAGAGTACCTTTTTTGACGTCGCTTCTACAAAAGATGAAATTATTAAACATACAGAGATATTAAATCAAATTATATTTGATCTTGAACTTGTTCACAAAAATGTTATGCAAACGGTAATCAAGTCGAAAGATTGAAATTCTGAGTATAAATTTAATCATAAAGAGTGTTTTCCAAATTAAATATTTAATCAAGAGGTATTATATAATGTACCAGTATGTGAGAGTTTTTATACACGACAACGACGTGCTTGAAACTGTCATCAGAACAATAATAAAACAGTCGCAAGTCAATACAGAAATATTTAGTGCTAATATAATTATTAATGAATACGGCAATGAAAATTTTGGTTGACGCAGGAATAATTAAATGAACTGCAGCGATAAAATATTGTGATGGTTACGTGGATAGAGATCAGATTCAGAATTATGCACATTCTTTTATTTAATTAGATCAGTTTAAAAAATATTGTCTAATTATGAATAAAAAAAAACTAATCTCATCAAAAACAGAAGAACAAATAATTACATAATGATCCTCGACATAGTCAAATCAAATAAGTATACTATAATATAAATTATTTTTTTACTGATATTTTGTTAATTTGAGGGGCCAAACCCCACGCAGTTCTCTAAATGATTTCCGGCTTTATCGATATATTCACCCTTTTTCTGCTCAAAAAGCATTCGAAATCAGTAAAAATATATTACTTTGGACATTGTTTTAAATGATAAAAAAACCTCCGTGGACGCTAGAATACGCAATGAGAATTCATTCATCACAAGGATTAACTATATCTGAAACGCGAGTTTGGATCGTCGATGATCGTATCGAATGGTCAAATTTAGTTTATCTCGCATTGTCTCGGGTCAGACAAATATCTCAGTTGCGGAGAATTGTCATAGACTTTACAAAAACTGCTGACAACACCTTCTGTGTTGGCGATGTTATTGACAATGATATAGCGAGAACAAAATTAGCTATAAACAATGTCTCAAAAATTAAATAAAAAGCGACATTGATCTCCATGCTGAATTTGTCATTACATTAAAAACAACGACAGAATAATAACTGTGATGACTGCAGCACAGTGATGTTGTGGAGCAATATTCTTAATAAACCAAGACAATTTACCGTAAACAAAATTAATAGCAGTCTTGGTCATACACGGGAAAAGACAGTGCTGACCTGTCTCGAATATAATCGACGTCCAGGCGCTAGCTTACAAAGGTGAATGCGGTGGTAATTGTGTCTTCAGGAGTTGCTTATAATTGTTCGCGTACATACACGTTGAGGAGCAGTTGAATCTAGTCTGTAGATTGCGGATCTACCCGTGGATCTTACCAGGCTAGAAATTGTATGTGTTGTAATACTCCAAATAGGATTAATCGCTCCTTTTTTACCACCTTAAAATTCACCGAGTTCATATAAATATCTTACAGTAACATTACCTAACACTGGTTGTTTGGAAAATTCATGTCGTTGTATTGGTGTATGTTTTTCTGTAATGGCATTAATAGGTTTCATGAAAGTTGTTCGAGTAATTCCATTATTTAATGCATTTATCACACTGGGTAATCTTGCAACCCACTCGCGAGATCTGGTATCTTTCTGAATTATTTCCTTTGCATATTGATATCCAAATAACCGCTCAGCAAGTGTTCGATTAAATCGTTCAACAATTGCCTGATCACGATGACTTGTGGTATGTCCTCGTCTGATTTCGACGTTGTGTTGCTTCATCAACGATGATAGTGCACCAAGAAATTCCTCGTCCGGATCAACCTGTAATAGTTGTGTCCTCGTTGATAAATTCATTCGAGAGCAGATGAACTTCAGTTCTGTGCTAATTGATAACGGTTCTTCTTCCTTGTATCTACTTGCAGCATCAACGACAGTTAATGCATATTTGTATGTACGTGATTGACATCTACCTATTTTAATAGTATTGTGTGGTAAAAGTAATAAAACGCCGGACGAACTTCATTTGGCACGCTGACATCAAAATCTGCATGTTGATTGTTTTTAGGTGGTAATAGGTAAATTTGCCATAGTGCCTGTCGTGGTAACCAATTTGCAGCAGCAGAACGTGTAAAATTTGCTGCTTGGGCGAGTTTACTAATCGTTGCTATACCTTTCCAATATCCTTTTGGGCAATAATAAATAGATTCCATTATAATAATAATCGGTTGATTAATTACCGTCTCCGAATATTAATTTACCTTTCATCGCAGATTTTATTAACATGTTAGCTAATGATTCTATGAAAGATTTTTTTATATAGAATTTAACGAGTGAATTAACTTCACATATGCAATATGTCATTGCTAAAGATAATTAATTTTATAAGCTACATCATGAATATGACATGCTTTATCAATAACGCTTATTGGTTACTCTCCACGTTTTGGTTGATCTTGGTTATCTAGCCTGATATCAAGTCTGGTTCCAGGACTACAGTAAATATATCCAGGAAGATGGTTTCTCCTACGTATTTCGCCTGTTTAGTTCCTGCCAATTTTCCTAGCGAAGCAGCGATATCACCGCCTGACTGTTTCAGGGAAATACATTTATATTTGTTGTACCACATTTCACACATTTACCTGTAACTGCACGCTTTTGTATAGTTGTTGTTAATCCACTTGTGAGGGCGGACATCTGCATCGAACACAATATAGCTTCATATGGATGTAATTGATTTTTCAGCGACAAGAAAGCAAGAACTAAACATCATCCAGCATTACCAAAATCTATCGGAGCAATTATCATAAGTCCCTCTGAGTCTAGTAAAACACAATTGCTACTTAATTTAATAATAAGATGGATCAAATGGGATAACATGTATTTAGTAACTCCGTCAGTTGATGATCAGCTATGCTACGAAGTACTTAAATATTATAATGAAAATGCAAAATTGTTGGACGAAGACGGCAATGATATATTCGAATTTATTACTGATATTGATGAAGCCCATCTGTAGATGACCTCGATGGATTTATTAATAATTTAGCAGTTTACGATAATATAATGCTGGACAAACAATCAAATCCAGCTAGAATATTTTCCGGAGGAGGACACAAACACAGAAGTGATTTATGTTACTCATCGATATATAAAAATACCTAAAGTGATTAGAAATTACTGTAATATCTTAGTTGTATTTAACAGAGTTGATGCACATACGCTAAGAAATGAACATGGACATTTTTTAACGTAGCTTTAACAATTTGTCAGTCATATCGCTACGATGTCTGCAGTGTGGCAGTTTATATTTATGTCTAGCACTGCGGCATCATGCCGAAGACATGCACCACGATGTCCCACCCAGTCACATTATCCTGACACCAGGCCGACCAGTCCTAACACTAACCTCTTAATGCTGAGCGCCAAGCGAGGCAGCTGTTAGTACCATTTTTGCAAGTCTTTGGTATGAATCGGCAGGGGATCGAACCCACGACCTCCCTCATCCGAGGCGGACGCTCTAAGCACTAGGCCACCGGAGCGGTTCGCAAAGAAATATTCATTAGACTTGGTGTAACTGAGACATGGATATAATTAAATGTAAAATCTTCTTTTAGCGAGCACAGTCAACCCCGAACGGATTTATAATAATAAATGTACCTGATTCTCGATCAAAATAACGAATTGTCCTATTATCCTTGATAAAATCTTTGGATGAGAGACTTATTTCATTACAGCAGCAGCAGAGGGGGACCGAACTCAATGAAACGTCACGGTGGGTAAACACTAACGACAACAATAAAGTAACAAAACAAACTAACCCAATTAGAGAAACTCTCGGTTAGTTAGAGGCTTTGTTTTGGCGTTACTGACCTTGTTTTTCTTTTTCGTAGGAAGACTTTTTTCATCGAAAAATGGCGCTCCAGAAAAACGTCAGCTCACCTCCTCTACTGCTTCTGAATTTCAGTATACCCTCCAAGGCATCCATTTAGAAAACATTATATTGCTTCTTCCCTTATCCTACTGGTCATGTCAACAAATTGTTTTCACCAGAAACCCGTAAGATGATGTCATATTTGACCAAAATTAAAATTGTGCTGATTTTATTTAATATGCGGCCACCATGTTGTCCATCCATCTTGAAAATCTTTGTTATTTCTACTCTACACCGGGTTTTCATCAAAAGAACAGGTATCTTGGAAATTGTAAATCTCATTATCACTAGCACTCCTGGACGGATGATTGTATTGGCATGAGTGTTCACACATCTAATGACGTCCACTTGGTCATAAATGAAAATGGTGCCAAGCTGACATCGATTAATCCACTACAGCAGACAATTTGAAATTTCTGTTATCTCAAGCATACCGTACGGCAAGGTGATGCACGATAATTAAACACCTCGCTGCATCGGATACTTTCTGACACACCATGTTTTGCTTCCATAACAGTAGCCACTCGCATTTGCTTCCACACACCTCTCTACTCTTATATATCTTTAAACATGATTCTGAATAAGTTATGAGACTGGTTCAAAATTTATTGATGGTTTAATACTTTTATTATCCCTTGTTGAAATATTTTCAGAAGAGACAAAAATGTGTATTGCTTAATTAATATAAAGAAAGAGACATACATTGGTAAACTAGCCAGACATTTAATAAATGCATACATACATTTCAAAAGAAAATATTCATTTGATATACCATATCGTCATAAAAAAAATGACCTTGAAGTGTTGCACTTTTCCTATTTGTTTCATGCATTTTACAGGGTAATAAGATTGAAGGACGTATCATGACCTTGCTATTTCTCATGACGAGCACAATTTTCGTCCCAAATCATTCACAAATAAAGAAAACCTTGAAGGCGATAGAACACAACCTTTGCCTACGCCCAGAAGGCAATTAACCATATCGGTAATAAGACTGTTGGACACATGCTTTTACATCACTTTAAACTGCATTAATAATTCATAACATATTTTCATTAATATTTCATAGTCAATAAATGCTGCATAGAATATACCTCTACGTTTTCTTAAACATTTACCAGATAATGCATACAATATAAATTTCACGCACATAAACCACTTTATTTATTAAACACATGTACTCGTGCTTCATGGTTTTTGTGTACAACGATACACGAGGGCGATTTGTGTATATTGTACAATATTTTGAAACAGTGAAATCGGTTTATCCTATGCCGCCCGTGCGAAATGCTTTCGATGGGAAAAAACTGAATACTTCCAGCACACGGACGATGTATGGCTGCATCGTCTGTGTATAAATGCCTCATCGTAAGACTAAATCTTCACATTACTGAACGTCTTGTCAGTGAGCGGTCTATAAAAGAAAGATAACTTCTCTTCTATCTGCCTTTACAAACAAAACAAAATGTTACAGTTAACATAAAATCACCAAATACCAATACATCACCCATCCGCTAAACTGCTATAGTTTATATTTAATTGCAAAAACAGTTCTTTTTAGTGCTACCGCACCTTTTCGCACCAAATTCATCATGACAACAACACTTCCACCACCAAACGTTAAAGGGGGACACTTCCTTAAACAATACTTTAGAACTGTGGAGGAAGAAATAGAAAAAGGCATGCTTTTGAATGCATACAGAGACCCGTGGAGAGCCTTGGATCTCTCTGATATGCCGTCCCAAGAGATGCCCAATGATATCACAATTTTGGCTACATTGGAGGTTAGAGGGATGAAGTCAATAAACTCAAATACCTACTATAACATTGGGAGATGTTTTATTATTTTCTACCCAAATAAAATAGAATTTATGTTGCCTAAAGGCAACATTGTTCTGTGAGACATATGGCTAGGGTGACAGATCCCCCATGGCTAGATTAATAGAGAGAATGTATGCAGAAATTTATGTTTCAAAGTTCCCGAGGTAGATCCCTCTGTATGTTTTCCAGGTGGACTTCCAAGTGAGAACTGGTGTAAATATTACAAAAGTCCGGAGTGATACCTTCAAGACCATTCCGGGTAATCATAATGACAAAACCATTTATAGAGTGGATATCAGGGATAAGCCGAAAGTACTGAACACTTCAAAATATATGTTATACCTGTGCAGACCTGTTTCTACAACTGTCACATAATAAGGCGTGTGATGTTGTGGAATCATTGGTCACAGGTTATGATACCGCGCAAAAACACACAAAAAACAACAGTAACAACAAAATAATCTGGAAACAGATGCAAACACACAAACAAATACAACACATGAACAAGCAATACTACAAGACATGGAAATTATGCCAATGGATGAAGTGTCACCTTCACAAGAATCACAAGCAACAGAGCAAACTTCGCAGACGCTTACAACGACTTCACCATCACCACCACCACTAACTAATAAAGCACCAGCACAAATCACGCCATCACTATAGAAAACAATCCCTTCAGGTGAGGTGGAAACAGAAACGACTCAAACACCGTTAACTTATACAGCATCTCAAACCAAATCCATAAACAAAACAAAAACAAAAAAGGTCAATTAAGAGAAAATATTCTCACCAAAAGAGGACAAGACAATAAAAAGGAGAGCGCTAGAAGAGGGAGCCCCAGACGTAGACATACTAACCTCGGTTGAAATCAAAAGACTTTTGCAAGAACTGAAACGACAACAATCTTTAATACTCCCAATAAATGGGGACAGACCCAAAATAACAAAGGCAATAACAAAACAATATTATAGCCTAATGTCACTGACCCTACGTACACAACAAGAAGCTAACAAAACGTTCAGACTCTACTACCTGGCCCACATGAAAAGCAAACTCATAAAATGGAAACACAGAACCACCCCACCCACCCATCCCAACAAAAATCCCTCAACTAAATAAGACACATACAACTGGTAAAAAGAAGTAGAAATTGAAACAAACATATAAACAATACACTCTTCTTTCAATATTACAAACCCAAAAAATGAAAACTCAGGAAGACAATATAACTACAAAATGATTACAAATATACATATTATCCCAAACTCACTATTGCAAAATGAACCCATGTTTACCTTCAATTTCAATTCCCAAATGGAAAAGCCACAAAATGAACTATCTCATATCGAATTCATGAGGTAGAAAATATTTCATATTGCATATTCATACTGGTCACCATCATCCCGAATGAGATTATAAAACTACAGCAGTAATTCTCTTAACTTTGAAGATACAGGGACAGGGTTCTCTGGGTAGTTAAGCCATCTAAGAATGTGCACTCTAAGGGGAAACTACCGAAGGGAATTTTGCTCCTGGTAAGTGTAATTATACATATATATTTTGGTGTAATACTCAGATACAAAATAATATGACAACAATACGCTAAGGCATATATTTCAACTTAAAATCGAAATAATAAAACGCAAAACATGCACTCACAAATCAAAATACATGCACAAAGACACCTTATTATTTTCAATACTAGATATTTTCATTCGGCTTAAAATATTCATTCAAAATTTTCTTTTTACAAAAATAGGTATAGATAAGGAAAGCAACCATAGAAAATTTAATCGAGATAGAGCCATCCTAACAACAAAATGGCAACCACTACAACAAACACTCACTATCGCACACTACGAGGACAAAACTGACTTTGGCAGAATTAAACAAATGTAACAAACAATGGGGATCAAAAAAGAGGAACCCCAACGTGAGACTTAACAATCATAAGTGAGGGTATTACTAAGTTCAAAGCAAAGGATGTTTTGAAACCAGGCCCACTACCAGCCCAGGCAAAGAGAAGAGAGTTTAACCACCCAAGCGTTTACCGGTATAACTAAAAACTCTATAATTTGGTGAACAAAACAAAGAATAACCCAAACGAAATTATATTATAAAATCATATTTATTCTTATTTAACAACAATACAAATAACACCAACTGGGAGAACAGGAAATTCCCGCATCACATCACATTTTTTTAAAAACCTGGGCGTTATGTCTAAGTTCTAACCAGCTATATAAGCTGCGACGGGGCTAAGAGGTGTCAGCAAATTGTTAAGGACTTGCACATCTTTAGCTGTAGAGGTATGTGAGTTATTTATTAATTTATTGTGTTATACGTTCTAAATATTGTACCACCAGGTTTATATTTGTATATTTTCTACATAGTTTTGACTAATGTAGTATAATGCAAATATTTTCTATTCTTACTTGTTACTTAGGAAGAGATTTATATTATTAGACATTAAAAGTTGCATTTTATTGCGACACGTTTAGTAACACAGGATTATTATCGGGCACTGGTAGGTTCACTTCTGAACTTGATTATTCCTTCGTGATATTGTGCCGATAATGCAATTTGTAAAGCTTACCATATATAACATCATTACGTGTTATCGTATATGCCCATGTCATTCTTAGTACACGGTGTTAAATTTAATTTCAGCTGATCGAAGTCAACGTGGTACTAGCCGTAGAGCTAACCATAGAAGTTGACAAAGGCAGCTATAAAGTTGATCCATAGACGTAGAGCTGAGTGAACAGTGTTGCTGATCGAGTAGCATGTGATCGAGCGTTTCTGACCTATTGGTGGAGGCTTTCTTCTTGACTGACCTAGAATTAAATAGTGGTCAGTGACTAACTGGAATACTGACTATTTTGTTAACCAGTGTGACTGGTAGGCAAGTGTGCTAGTGACAGAGTGTATAACTCCGTACATGTAATCTTTTATCCGTAGGCAAAGTTTGGGATTTGTAATACGAAGTGTTATGGGATTGTAAAGGTATTTGATATGATATACGTACCTTTGCTTTCATTATTTTACTATCTGAGTAAAATACCTTATTTTTCACTACTTAGTGAGCTCATTTTTACTATTGAGTAAAACAAAACAATTTTTTTTCGTCGTGAGAAATAACTCTGAATCACTCACCTTTGTTTTTGTTCTGTATATTGTTCTGTATTTGTAATTTCATTAGTTGCCTTATTAGGTTCGTGCGGATTGTGTTAATTTGTCCAATTTGTGGATCTTATACACGCACGTGTTAATTATAATTCTTTTCTCATTCAAGTCATTTATCATTAATCATTGTATTTGTATTACCACCAAAAGTGTTCTGTTGTAAATCCCAAATTAATCCTGCTTATCGTATTACAATAAACATATTATATGTTATAGAATACCCCGCTCCAAATCCTGCTTGCTCTAAACCGATTAATTCGCCTTCCTCCATCCGTTTTCATTTATCCTATTATTTAAAATCGATGTAAACACCTTGATTAAAATGGGTGATACACTGATGCCTCTGTAACTAGAGGGTTCATGTTCATCCTCTTTCTTCAGAATTTGTATGATGACAGCCGTTGGCCAATATTCCGGATAATATTAACATCGATTAGTTTATTAAATAATATTGTTAATATTGGTGTTATTTATATTGCATGTGCATATAAAAAAGTCGCTGCATAAAGCATCTATTCCACCAGCTTTGTCATGTTTCAGTTTACTCAATGATAAGCATACCTCTTCTTCTGTGATTCTACTGTCTAAAGTCTCATTGATTGGTTGAATGTTCTCATTTACCTGTATCTAAAGTCTCATTAATTGGTTGAATGTTCTCATTTACCTGTATCTAAAGTCTCATTAATTGGTTGAATGTTCTCATTTACCTGTATCTAAAGTCTCATTAATTGGTTGAATGTTCTCATTTACCTGTATCTGGTCAACATAACTTTAAATTTAAATAATTATGGAAAATATTCATACAAGTACTTGGTTTCTTTACAAGGCCCCAACAATATTGTGTAATTTTAGAGTATAATGCAGATCATAAGTAACTTTAATATTGTTTTCATTGCTTCCTGTAAGATATTAATACATTTTTCTAGAAAAGTATAATCTTCAAGTGATACACTTGTGCCTTTTGATTTGAACTGTATTAGATATATTAAGGACTTACATTTTGCGATTGTGCAGTCGGTCTCAAACCAAGGCTGACATTTAACAATTCACGGCTAGGTTCCGCTTTCTATTGATTGTCCTCATTTTCTTTGCTACATAATCGTTTATATCCATAATTGTTTAGACGCATTCGTTAAGTTTGTTACTCTTTATACTTTCTAAAATCTTACCCATATTTTTTGATAATAGATCATTGCAATTTTGAATAAAAGATAAACATTGTTATTTGTTCCATTTTATATTTATTTATTTCATTAGCGCCAGAAACATTTAAATCCTTTGTCTCCTGTACACAAGGGAAAATACAATAGGCATATGTATTGTTTTGATTCTATCATATATGTCAAAGATTAATATATGTTTTTAAACACATACATCGGCTAACAAATAACCTAATATTGAGTTCAGTTGCCATGGATACATGTAAATGTCCCTAACTCATTACCTAATCCACAGCTACCATTGGCGAACCTCAATCCAGTCATCTGGCATAGTTGTAGAATTTTGTCATCATAGTTATTTATCTCCTAGATAAGACCGATCAGACATTCCGTCATCTTATATATAATTACAATCTTGAAGCATGTCAGTAACGCTGTCATATTCGATAAAATCTGGCTCCATGCCAATACAGGCATTGCAATCACCTGTAATTATTATTTTATAGTCAGTATATCTCATTTTAGGTGAGCTAATTCATTTCCTACCACTGCAAACATATTTTTGTCAGATGACAAACAGACAAGAGCAAAGTTAAGTTCCACTCAGTATGCTAGCCTTAGATAAAACAACTAACCAAATAATATGTTTGAAGTACTTTTTCTCTTCATTGATTGAAGTGATTGACGCGGGGTTCATGAACAATCACCTATATACCCAATGAATTTATTTTAACTGATTTTGTTTTAATTTTCACGATATCAAAATTTTGAAACCGTTAATATGAAACTGACTCATATTTTCCGCCCACGTTTCAACAAAGCCAAGTATATCAATTTTGTCAACATAGTTAATAAAATTATACCTCTTTTTCTAGGAAGGTCTCACTTAAGCAGTATATATTATACATCAAACAATCTAACGCAGAACTAGAACCGCTCTCCTCATACACATTTTGTACACTTCAACCGGGGTCCTTTATTTTCTCTACAAGAACAGCATCATTTCTAACCTCATCGAATACGTCCCTGTAACTGTCTGTTATTATCATCCTTTCTAACCTCATCGAATGAATATGTGTAACCGTCTATTAATAGCATCATTTCTAACCTCATCGAATACATACCTGAAACTGTCTGTTATTAGCATCATTTCTAACCTCATCGAATACATACCTGTAACCGTCTATTATTAGCATCATTTCTAACCTCATCGAATACATACATGAAACTCTCTATTATTAGCATCATTTCTAACCTCATCGAAAACAGATGTGTAACCGGCTATTATCAGCGTCATTTCTAACCTCATCGACTACATATGTGTAACCGTCTATTATTAACTTGCCATATTTGTAGAAAGCTTAATTTCCCTTCTTCTATGGCTTTTCTTAATGTCGGATGGAGGTTGGCACGAGCTTTTCTCACTCTGAATGGAAAATCTTCAGATACACGTACGTTAACTGCTGTGCTACCTGCCACTGTATATTCATTCTCAGAGGTGATCCTCTTGGCTGCTTCATGGGCTTTTCTACTTGTTTCTCTATAGCGTATCAAAGCTTTCTCTTTGTCTTTATAAGCTGAAAATGTTATAATCGCGAGTCTTGGGTTTTATTTTGATCTCAGCCGAGGGGCTCTTTCAACTTCTATTCTCTCGTAATCAAAAGCACGTGCAAGCCTCATAAACACTTTAATCAATTTTTCTTTATTCTCCCACTTCTCTTCGCAGATTTCAAAAACACCATAAAACACCAAATTCTCGCGACTAAAATACGTATCCTGCTGCTCAGGCTATTGTTCGTTCACCTGCAGTCGTGTTTCCTATTAATTACCTTTCTTCCTTAGGTTCTCAGTCTTCTTGCATATAACTATATTCTGATTTTTCAGCAGTTCATTTTTAGGATATAGCTCATTTCATCTTAGGAACATTAACTATAAATCTTTTTAATATACGTTTCCTTACTTCATTTCTTCTCTCTAGAATTATTTTTTTCAAAACTGAATCCATTGTTTCTGTCGACTCTATAAAGGTATCATCATTCATATCTTCATTTCCGTCATAATTTTTGCTGAGGCCCGGATGTTCTCCCGAACTGGATTTGTCAGATTAGGTTCAGAGTTACCCATCCACGTACATAATGTGTTTTCCGAGTCTATTAGCCGTTCTTATGTACGATGATGTGGTCTGCTAGTATTGAGAGGGAAGAATGTCGTTTGTGACCCTTGTGGATATGTTCTGCCTTCTTAACTGGTTTTTTGGGGTCTACTCCTAGGTCCATGACCTGGATCATTGCATAAATAACAAGACAAACAATTCAGTGCCAGTCATCAACTACTGATTTCCACTGTTGTTAATGATGTAGATTTAAAGATTTCTTTGGTTGGATGTCACATCCAATCATGCACCTCCACTGCGACAAAACATTTACTCTATAGCGATCTTAGCCGTGCCTTCACTGGCAATGGTCAGGTGAGGGTTTCTTGTTGGGAGAAAGACATTACGCTTACTCAGTTATTTGAAAACTGACTGCGATGTTATCGAAATACGTATATCTCTCCTGATTTCACTATCGTTCAGTTTGATCCATACTGAATACATTGATTGAAAGTTGAGGTAAAATGGTTCTCAATCTGACGATGACGTTTATTTTGGAGTCGTCTAGGTTTCTCATTAGATACAAAGTTTTATACTAAAGATGATATGTATGATTGTGTCGTAAATACTATCACGCGTACCTCGCAGAAATATGTATTATTAGATGAATATTTTAATGCCAGAACTCATAACATCAAAACATATTTGAAAAATATCTGATTCTTCTTAAACACGTCCATTATGATGGGTTAAGTGTTTCTTAACGATACCGCGAAAATTCTCGACCGATATATATTATAATAAAAAAATAAGTGACACTATTTCAGGAAGTAAATACCACTGTGAAACGTTTGACATACATATGTAAAATTAATAATCTGGAATATGTGCTAACGATATGAGAGCTGGTTCCACAGCTATCTGAAATATACGTGTTATTGAATATTCTGTCTTTTCTAGAAACTCTATGAAATTTAATTTCGGTACACATGAATCTGACTGACCTTTCGTTGCTAGTTTTAGTTTCTGCCACAAAACTAAGCATATTTTACTTGTTGACAATACTACATCATCACAAACACCGAAATGGCAAGTAAACAAAAAGTGGATTTTGCTAGCAATATCGGTACAGGTAAAGTTAAGGAGATATTAAAGCTGATCAGGGATGCAAATAATATTAAATGATCCATATTGATTTGAGTTAATTAACTTTAATGACATTTATGTTTTGCATACAGCGAACGCTCGCTTCATTTGTAATGCATTTGCATCATGTACGAATCACTCGGGTAACGATGTACGTGGTTATTACATAAACGAAAGGGGTACAATATATTAGCTATGTCGAATACTCTTTCGCTCCATCATTTACGTTTACACGGAGTATATCAATGGACACGCGTACTACTGCCCTGTCATTTTACCAGTCGTATATCCCTTCATCTCTGCGGCAACCCATACTCGAGTTTCAAGTAAT
Organism: Sinohyriopsis cumingii; assembly: GCA_028554795.2. NCBI lineage: Eukaryota > Metazoa > Mollusca > Bivalvia > Unionida > Unionidae > Sinohyriopsis > Sinohyriopsis cumingii. Next base: position 67,473,614 of record CM068832.1, on the reverse strand, counting down.
GATCATTTACTTTTACCATGTTTAGTGAAACCCAACCTTAAATTTAAAACTTGAATTGTTAATGGGGGAATCGTAGCAAGTTGACTTCACTTTAAACAGATAGGTGGCAGCGTAGGAAAAGGTGGTCCATGATTACTTTCAGTTTACTCTCTGCTTAATAAACAAGCAAAAATAAAATTGATAGCATGTTCATTCCGCTTGTACAAACTGTCTCAATCGTACGGATCGTGGATTTTATTGTCGGTGTTAGAAAACAGGAACTAAGTTATCTCGGCTGAAGAAGTTAATCGATAGGACGGCACATATTTAGCAGGCTGTATGCTATTGTGGTCCAAAAGTGAAAATCACTTTTTCTCATGTCAGTATAAAAATGGAAAACTCGTCATTTTAAAAACAAATTGTTGATTCTTTTTCTTTAATTCTTTTTCAACAGATTCATTTCAATAAATGTATATAATTCACAGACTATTCAGTAATTTGTGATAAAAATATTCTTTTGATAGTTACTTGGCGGGATAATTTAGTGAAAATTCTAGACTAACTTAGAAATGATTTTCGCTGTTTAGTTTAGAATTATACCAGATTCTCGTTATTAAGGTAGTGTTATAGCCGCATTGCAGTCAACTATAACTGTTCTTGTTCTCAGGTAGGATGCACATGACAATAGGTTTGTTCAAAGATGTCATACTTAACAAATATTTTTTGTATGTCATATAAATGAAGAAAAAAAAAACGATTGCTGAGTTATTGCTATCCTCCTCCTAAAAGCAATTTTTTATTAAATCCTATTTTAAACGGTGTTAATCTCATAATAAATGATATAGGTCATGTTTGCTACAATTGAAATGTTTCATTTTTACCAGACATCTTATACACAAGATATTACTTCGAAGAGACAAAAAGAGAAAGATAATCATGGTGTATTTAAATTATCATGATCTTTTTAAATTATCATGGACTATTTAAATTATCATGCTCTATTTAAATTATCTTGATTTATTTAAATTATCATGGTCTATTAAATTATCGTGGCCTATTTAAATTATGCTATTTAAGTTATCATGGTCTATTTAAAGTGGTACGGTTCTTAGTGTGCTTTCAGTTTTGCAGGTATTGTTTTTAGAATGTAATTATTTAGAAAACTGCAATGCGTTTTGTCACAATAGAACATATGATGTAATATTTTAAAGGAGATTATTTATGTCACACACACAAACACACACACACACACACACAAACACACACACACACAAACCTGTTCATTGATGCTTGAATCCCAATTTGTTACGACATCTGACTTTGTCCTTTGAGGACATTATTTTAAATTTAAGTCTTTTTGCTTCCCAACGACTACTTAATTCAAATTTTTTACCACATAACTGCAATAGATTCAACAAATTTGTTTAAAGTTGAAATACTAAAATGTTCGTTCTGTTGCTATACATTTATGTATTTGTCTTATAATGAGTTAATACAAATAATAAAACAATGAGTTTTTCCTTTGTATTTATTTACAAGGTTCATTCGTTTATTCACTGAACTGTAAACTGCAGCATGTTATTTGCAGTTTTAGTTTAGGACATTTTCATTAAGCCACACTGATCAGATTTTCACTAAGCCACACTAATCAGATTCTCAATAAGCCACACTAATCAGATTTTCACTAAGTCACAACAATCAAGAGATTTGTTTTTGCTAAGCCACACTAATCCCGACATTTTCACTAAGCCTCACTAAACATGAGATTTTCAACAAGCCATATTATCAGAGGATATGAAAATAAAGTTAATCTGATTATGATTTTAATATATAAGTTGGGGCTAAAGTCTCGATGATTTACATGCACATGGACTCTCATTGATGCGACTCGTTCCTCTTCTAAAATGGAATTGAAATTTGTTTGGAATATCTCACGTCTGGTACGAATATGGAATGGAATTGTATTAATAATTGTTTCAATCGGACTTTGTCAGACGTTCACAGTTTACAGGAGCTGTCAAGATGTTTTGATTGACCTTGGAGAAAATGCTACGGATGGGGAATACGTGCTGTACTTAATGCAAAGAGGACAAGATGTAGGTCTGATAATTTACTGTTATGGTAAGTATGTAATACATATTACTAGTACATTTAATTCAATTCCTATGAAATGTGGTGTATTTGTGTTCATTTTATGTCTCATAAAAGTCTACTTACAATTTTCTTGAAACAAACTAACCTAAATCTCAGTAACTGGTATTTGTATCGTCAATCGCCTAGATTTCAAAACTAGTCATTAACTTAAAAAATTATTTGTGTTTTCTTCGCCATCCGTATTTGTATGAGACAATTATTCCTTTTGTCTTTTGGGGTAATTTCTATTTTCTCAATAGCCTGATATTACGTTATATTCTGTAGTTTGTGTTATACATTCTTATGTTAATGGAAAGGGTTGATTTTAATAACATAAGCAGTTTTACCTTATATTCTGTATTTTTTGTCATATATGACGAGTCCATGCTGCACGTACATTCTTATGTAAATGGATACCCCATCCATTAACATAAGAATGTATAACACAAACTACAGAATATAACGTAATATCAGGCTATTGTAATTGTAATAACACAAGTAGTTTTATGTTATATTCTGTATTGGATGTCATATAGGATGAGTCCATGCTACGCGTACATCCTTAGGTCAATGGAAGAGGACAATATTCATAACAGAAGTAGTTTTTAAAGGATATAATTTAAAGCATAAAGTTGACATGGTAATCCCGTGCAGTACATCTGTAAATCAATGTGTGATTATACACAAAGAACATTTTCTTATCTTAAGTTAATACCGGATGCATTACATCTTCTTGTGCCAAAAACATATTTTAACGAGTGGCGATTCCAAGAGATACAATACAGAGTTTTTGGTAGCGCGAGAATCATTACATCCGGTGTTGTCGCAGGAAAAGAAAATTGTATATTCATTATATACCAAGAAGATAAACTTATTCTCCGGAAGAACACATTCAACACAACCACCACCCTATTGTAGTAAATTGACCTCAATTTCATAGCCTGATCATATAATTATACATGACGCAAGAAAGCGATAGGATTGGGTTGACCGAATTTGTAGCAGTAAACTACATCTTGTCATTTTGTAAACTATTTGACCCAATCTGAATACAGTGAAAGTCCGTTTCAGCAATGAGTCAAATCTTGTCGTCAAGGAAGAAAGGGTCAATAACTTCAGAAAGAAAAGAATAGTGCCCGGTTAAACTTCTTTATAATATATATATATATATATATATATATATATATATATATATATATATATATATATATATTTCCATGTTTGAAATGCAAGGCAGTTTCTGTTTATTTGTATTAGCTCATTAAATGCTCGTTTTATTGCTGCAAGTACAAATTTTGTTTTCACACACAAGGAAGTGTCGCATGACATGATGTGAAATTTTACACGTTCGTAAATATGGATATATGTCTCAGATGGGAAAATATAGTAAGGCCGAAAATATAAAAGCATTTCGCCAAAATTCTCCATATTTCACATACATTATAATAATAATAATAATAATAATAATAATAATAATGACAATGAAGGTTAATAAACTTCTGAGCAAGGATCCGCTCGCCATAACAGATCACTGAAATCTCGCCTTTCTGCGTGGGTACCAGTAACGGCTTACCGAATCTGGTCCCTTCCTATAAGTGGTTCATGCGGTGCTCTTCCTGGATTTTTCCTTGAAAAATGTATTGGCCTCCATGTATAGTCTGACGTGTTCTGAAAAATAGCGCAAAATCCTCAAAACGAAACATCTTTAATATTTTAGTTCCAGTTTCAAAAATCAATTACAAACACATATGCATATATACTTATACATATATACACATCTACATATATACTTAAACATGTACACATATTAATTTAAACATTAGATCTTCCTTCAACATTTTTTTCACTTTTGTTCATGCAATGAGTGTAGAATTTATGATTCTTTATGCCTGTACATTTATATAATTGAGTGACGGCAGACGATGTACGTGTTTTTTACGTATATGAATATATTACACGTATTAACATACAGTCTACCTGGCAACATACCTACAAACAAGGAGCGCCTTTCCTACCTTCTTTCTACCTACCTACCTACCTACATACATACATACATACATACTTACATGCAAAGGGTGGTTAGTGTTCGAGTGAGGGCGCTGTTCCACCTACCGAAGGCCGTTTTTAATAATAATAATAATAATAATAATAATACAATTAAGCAGGAGTAGCTACAATCATCATCACAATTATCAGCATCGGATTATATTTTATAATTGTCAATGGTATTCTGTATTTGAGATCTACTTGCATCTAGTGATAAGTTTCGCATATCTTTGTCATAATTATTTGTTCTAAAGGTATAGTAATTGTAACTCTTATGTACTTATATACTTATATACTTACATGTATACTAATGTACGAGTCTTATTATTCATACCAGACAAACATTATGCAAATATCGACTAGTGCAGAGAATGAAGAAAGGGTGTTTTGAAATATAAAATATTTACAATTAAAATTATAGTGATTTGTAAAATATCCTTGTCCCAATGAGCTCTTTCTTATTTTCTAAATTTTAGATATATTATTTTCACGTACCAGCAATACTGATTTTATTATGATAATTAGTATTATGACATCAATATGAATTGCATCATATACCATGAAGGACTTGACAACCGCAGACAACATTTGAAACACATTATGTTTTGACGTTATAAAATGCATACAGTTAATATCGTAAGCAACTTCAAACTTTACAGAACAGCCTTGACCGAGATACGCATTGCTATAATACCAGTAGAATCCCTATCTACATTAGTTAAAGAACAGTCTAAACAGACATAGGCCTTTGATTAATGCTCTTACAACAATGATCCATTCCGTCTATCTAAACAACAGCCTAGACAGAGATAGGACTTCATGTAATATCCATACAATAATAATAATAATAATAATAATAATAATGAGGACTTTGTATAGCGCCTAATCTTTAGAAGCTCTAAGCGCTTTACAACTTTAGACAACACCTATAAGATAAGAAACATAATAGTATTATTACAAAAACAAACAACATGAAATTAGAAAAACATTTTAAAAAAATAAAAAAACATGCTGAGAATATTTCAGGTAGGAAACATTATTAGGTCTTTAAGCTTGTTCTTGCTGTCGAAATAAGTGAGTTTTGAGAGCCTCTTGAATGTGATCACTGTGTCTTTGTGTCTAAGTGCAGTGGGCAATTCATTCCACGTTCCTGGGCCCTAGTATTCAAAAGAACGCTGTCCATATGACTTTGTTTTCATAGTAGGAATAATGAGTACACGATTGTCAAAGAGGAGCGTAAGTATCTTGCTGGTGTGTACACATGGGTGAGGTCAGATATGTATGTTGGACTAGAGTCCGACAGTGAAATGTAGCACAGGGAACAAATTTTGAGTTTGATTCTGGATCGAATGGATAGCCAGTGTAGGGTACAGAGTAGCGGGGAGGTGTGCTCTGATCGTGGTACTCTAAGTATGATCCAAGCAGCTGTGTTTTGAACTTTTTGAGGTTTCTGGAGTAGATATTGAGATGAACCAGACAGAAATGAGTTACAATAGTCCAGTCTTGAAAGTACTAATGAACACACAAGTGTTTTAGTGGCATCAACTGAAAGATATTTGCGAATTGAGCTGATGCGTCTCAGCTCAAGATGTGCAGCCTTGCATATGTTCATGACATGTTGGTACAATGTGAGAGTACTGTCCAGAGTAACACCTAGGTTTCGTACTGATTGTGTGAATTTAATGTTGGCGTTGCTGATATTTATTTTTTCTGGTAAAGGATGTGAATGAGAAAGTCTTTGTGTTGTGATCAGAATGGCCTCAGTTTTATCATCATTCATCTGCAGCTTGTTACAAGTCATCCATGATTTCACATCAGAAATGCACCTCTCTACACCTTGGATGGTAGCATCAACTTCAGTTGGGTGGCTAGTTTTGTATATTTGCGTGACATCAGCGTACAATTGATGATACACTGGATGATCATCCATGACACTTGAGAGCGACTGAGTGTACAGAATGAAGAGAACAGGTCCAAGAACAGACCCCTGTGGAACACCACAACATAGATCAACTGGGTTAGAATGTATTCCATTTGCAGATACAATTTGTGTCCTGTTGACCAAGTAGGACTTGAACCACACTAAGGCTGTATCATGAATGCCAAATACATGCTGGAGACGGTGAAGATATATATCATGCTCTATTGTGTCAAATGCTGCAGACAAATCAAGGAGGGTGAAGACTGTAATCTTTCCGCTATCCAATGCAGAGAGAAGGTCATTAGCTACTTTTAAAAGAGTAGTTTCAGTACTGTGGCAAGGGCGATATGCAGATTGTATATTGCTAAAAAGACTGTTTGAATTTAGATGAGATACAAGCTGGGATAGAACAACCTTTCCTAAGATTTTTTAAATGAATGGGAGATTAGAAACTGGGCGGTAGTTCTTTAAATCGTTATGCTCTAGTGTTGGTTTCTTCAGCAGAGGCTTTACAATGGCAGTTTTGAAAAATGATGGGAATTCCCCAGATGAGAGAGACGTATTAATAACATCAGTTAGTGAAGGCAAGACTGGATCTAAGCACTCAAGCAGAAGTGATGTTGGAATTGGATCAAGTTCACATGACTTTGGTGCACTCTTCACCACGATTGTACGTACGAAATCCATAGAGACAGGTTCAAATGCTGCTAATGGTTGCACCTCAAATTCTGTATCCCAACTGTATGGTGACGACGAGTCAATTGAAATTGTGGGGTCAAGCTTATCTCTAATGGTTTGTACTTTGTCACGGAAAAAATTTGCACACATGTCCGGAAGGTCGACTGGAGAGAAGGTAGTTGGAAGTGGTGTTGATTTGTTCCTTGACATTAGCTTGTTAGTAATCTTGAAGAGCTCTTTGCAGCTGGAACTTTCCATGACCTTAGTAGTGTAGTGGGCTGATTTCGCTGCATGGACTATATTTGTGACATTTTTCTTAGCGACTTCATAGATTTGCTTATGAATAGTGAGTCTGGTGGAAAGCCAGAGCCTCTCAGCTTTACGGCGGTCTCTTTTAGCAGTGCGAAGATGGTCCCTAACACTGCTATACCATGGAGAACACTTTTTAATTGATACTCTGCACTTGGTAGCTGGGGCATGTTTGTCAAGTAATGAACGCAGACAGTTATCGAGTTGTTCTGCGGTAGGAGGTAAGCAAGCTGTTAGGTTAGCTTGGATGTCATGCATTAATTTGGTTCTATTTATCATAGGAGGTTTCTCTTAGTAGCAGATAAAGGTGGAGGGTTAGGGACTGATACGTCAAGATGGCATAAAATGCAGAGGTGATCTGATGCAAAGTCATGGGATACCAGGGAGGACCGTATAATGTTATCATCAGGTCTATGAGGAATCCAGTCTAAAATGTGACCATGTTTATTGGTGGGTTGGTTAACTGACTGTTTGAGGTTGAAAACATTAATGGAATCTAGGAGTTTTGATGTATTTGAGTTTCCGGGACAGTCAAAGTACAACCTAGATCACCGTCCCTATGAAGGACAGCATATATCCATATGTCCTTTCATATAATACCCACAAAATGCAGGATTAGACTGTCGCTCTTATTATTTCTGAAGAACAGCATAGCTTGGATCTGCTGGCAAACCATCTGGTAACAGACCTGACTCTTTATCGTATAACGTTACTCCCTATAAACGTGACGCTTTATCTTATAATTTTACTCACTACAGACGTGATGCTTTATCGTATAACGTTACTCATTGCAGACCTGACTCTTTAGCTTATAACGTTACTTACTACAGATCTGACTCTGTATCTTATAACGTTACTCACTACAGATATGACGCTTTATCTTATAACGTTACCCACTACATACATGACGCTTTATCTTATAACGTTACTCACTACAAACGTGACGCTTTATCTTATAACTTTACTCACTACAGACCGGACGCTTTATCTTATAACGTAACTCACTACAGATGTGACGCTTTATCTTATAACGTTACTCACTACAGACGTTACGCTTTATCTTATAACATTACTCACTACAGACTGGACGCTTTATCTTATGACGTTGCTCACTACATTATGAGTGATGAACGTTGATTCAGAAAGTATAGTTCTTATTCTGACTCGAAATCTACAAATGTAGCATTTGATTGGTCAAGGTATTTGCGATTAAGATTTGAGGAGGAGTTAGTTATGATGACGATACCGCCACGTAAGATTTGAGGAGGAATCAATTGTGATGACAATACCGTTAAATAAGATTTGGGGATTAATCAGTTACTTACGTTTCCGCTGGTTGTACAGTGTAATGCTCGTTACCAGGGGTAGATAAGGTTGGCTATGTGGGGAGTTCTACAAGGGTAAAATATGTCCTACCTTAGGATGTCATTTTATAACATACCTTGTTGTAACATAGATATAAAAATAAACTTAACAGCTGGATTAAATGCATTCCCCAGGAATATTAATGGGGTCATAGTTCAATACCCCAACAAAGTTTTTATACCAGTGTGGATAAAAACCATCATTTATCTCAGAAGAAAAGAAGTATTTTAATATAATTGTTTAACTAAAAGTGTTATATGTAGATGTTTATTTTTTGGAAGGCATTTCATGTCGTCAATGATCCATGGGTAAATAAACAGACCCTTGATCGTTTAACTTTGAACAGTCTTATAAAAGCTCAGGATATTTGATAACATTTTTAGTTGTAAATTTCTTAAAAACACTAATTCATTACGTTTGGCAGACAAAAATATGACATATGATGACCTAAAACCGAAGTTGCTCACGGAACATGGGGATTTGGTAGGAGTATCTTGGTGCCACTGAATATATGCACACTACTATACCTACTATTCTATGTGGAATATTTTAAGTTATATTCTAAGTAATCCTCGCGGTAAGATTATATGTTTATGCTAAATATTTTGTTTTTATATTAAAATCCCCTCTCTAGTTAGGGCTGTATAGACCCAATGTGCAATCGTGAAAGGTGTCTATTGTTAGCAGATCTTTTCACGTGATGCATCTCTCGATTATGTTCAACCCTTGTCATGGGATGCATATCGCGATGATGACCAACCCTTTAGTAATGGGATGCATCCCGTGATGTTCGATCATTGTGTCATGGAATGCATCTCGTGATGTACATCAACTCTTGTGTCATACGAAGGATCTAGTGATGATATTCAACCTTGTGTCATGAGATGTATCCCGTGATGATTATCAACCCTTGTATGATGGGATGATTCCCATAATGATATTCAACCACTGTGTCAATGGATGCATCCACTGATCTTCAACCCTTGTTTCATGGGATACATCTCGTGATGATATTCAACCTTTGTGTTATAGGATGCTTCCCGTAATAATATTCAACCCTTGTTTCATGGGATACATCTCGTGGTGATATTCAACCACTGATTCATGGGATGCATCCCGTGATGTTCAGCCTTTGTCATGGGAAGGATATCGTGATGTTTAACCCTTGTTTTGTGTGACGCATTCCGTGATGATATTCAACCTTTGTGTCATGCGATGCAACCCGTGATGATATTCAACCTTTGTATGATGGGATGATTCCCGTAACGATATCCAACCCTTGTATGATGGGATAATTCCCGTGATGATATTCAACCATTGTGTCATGCGATGCAACCCGTGATGATATTCAACCTTTGTATGATGGGATGATTCCCGTAACGATATCCAACCCTTGTATGATGGGATAATTCCCGTGATGATATTCAACCATTGTGTCATGGGATGCATCCCGTGATGATATTCAACCATTGTGTCATGGGATTCATCCCGTGATGATATTCAACCATTGTATCATGTGATCCATCCCGTGATGATATTCAACCTTTGTGTCATGCGATGCAACCCGTGATGATATTCAACCCTTGTATGATGGGATGCATCCCGTAATGATATTCAACCATTGTGTCATGTGATCTATCCCGTGATGATATTCAACCTTTGTGTCATGGGATGCATCCCGTGATGATATTCAACCCTTGTATGATGGGATGATTCCTGTAATGATATTCAACCATTGTGTCATGGGATGCATCCCGTGATGATATTCAACCCTTGTATGATGGGGTGATTCCCGTAATGATATTCAACCATTGTGTCATGGGATGCATCCCGTGATGATATTCAACCTTTGTATGATGGGATGATTCCTGTAATGATATTCAACCATTGTGTCATGGGATGCATCCCGTGATGATATTCAATCCTTGTGTCACGGGATGCATCCCGTGATGATATTCAACCATTGTGTCATGGGATGCATCCCGTAATGATATTCAATCCTGGTGTCATGGGATGCATCCCGTGATGATATTCAATCCTTGTGTCATGCTATGCATCTCGTGATGATATTCAGCCCCTGTGTCATGGGTTGCATCCGTGATGATATGTTGGCATACCTCTATGCTACTTTGCTGTAATGTGGCTGACATTTCTTTGGATATCGTACATTTGGAAATTTCTACGATCCTTTACAGAGTACAAAGCTAAGCCATGATGACAGGTCAAACAATGCTACGTTTTGTTCTCTTCGCAAATGTGTCTTGCATACCAAAATATATATGATCGTTAATTAGAATTGGTTTAAGTTATTGCTGTTAATAACACGCTTATGTGAACATATACATAGTGCCTAGAGGGTTTGTTATCACGATATTGAGATAAACCAAGATACATATGTGGTCGGTTTCTGGTGTTAAAAAATTACTCCACTTTAAAAACCTAAGTTTCAGTGATTGATTTTAAATCCAAAGTTACTAATATATATTAACAAATTCATCTGAAAATTATATCAGATAGACGTATGTACAAATATGGATCAAAATACATCTGATTGGTTGAATTTATAATGTTCGCTGGAGTTTTGATGTGCAAAAGCACAGCTATTCAGCTTTTGCATTGAAACCAGGATTACTGTTACTTGATTCAACTCTTTAAAAACATTCTCGAGATATACTTATGATTTGATCAATATACATTTGTATTTTATTGAGTTATCGTAGTCAGCAACATAAATGGCGAATGACGGTGGATGACATAAAACAAAAGAGGCAGAAACAGAAAGAAAAACCCAAATATATTGTATTTTAGGTTCACATTCTAAACCTCGAAGAACTATATCCCATCATGTACAATGATGGTTTGCTTTTTCAGGTTTTCAATCAGGAAGTCCGAGGGAGTATCTATATCTGACCCCTGGGAGCACTAACAACTTTGCATACTTTTATGAAACTGTGGGTGAGTACTGTTAGTGTATGAGTAAGTAGAATGAATACTGTCAGTGAAAGTATAAGTAATATGAGTAATGTTAGTGTAAGTATAAGCAATAAGAGTACTGGTAATGTCAGTAAAAGTAATGTGAGTACTGTTATTGTAAACATAAGTAATGAGTACTGTCAGTGTGAGTGTAAGTAATGTGAGTAATGTTAGTGTGCGTACAAGAAATATGAACGCTGCTAGTGTAAATGTATCTAATATGACTAATGTTAGTCTAAGTATAAGCAATATGAGTACTGGTAGTGTAAGTATATCCACTATGAGTACTGTTATTGTAAACATAAGTAATGAGTATTGTCACCGTGGGTATAAGTAATATGAGTGATGTTAGTGTAAATATAAGTATTATGAGATCTGTTAGTGTAAACATAATATAAATGCTGTTAGTGTAAGTATAAGCAATATGAGTACTGGTAGTGTAAGTATAAGTAATATGAGTAGTGTTAGTGTAAGTATAAGAAATTTGAGTACTGGTAGTGTAAGTATAAGTAATATGAGTACTGCTAATGTAAGTATAAGTGATATGAGTACTGGTAGTGTAAGTATAAGTGATATGAGTACTGGTAGTGTAAGTATAAGTGGTATGAGTACTGCTAATGTAAGTATAAGTGATATGAGTAGTGTTAGTGTACGAAAATGTAACATGATTATAAGTAATATGAATGCTGCTAGTGTATATATATGAGTGATGTTTGTATAAATATAAGCAGTATAAGATTTTCCGATCTTAAATAAATGGACACAGTAAAAATGATTTAAACAGTAGTATCGATGTGTGTATGTATGGACGGAGTGACATATGGATCGACGTGCATGCATATATATTTGTCTGCATACGTACGTAGATTGTTTGCATATTCCTATCAATAAGTAGGTCAGGCAACAGTACAAGCAACACCAATAGTGTTACATATTATTTATTAAAAACAATATTCTTTTATTATTAGTAATGTTTTTATTAGCAGTAATGGCAGAAGCAGTAGAAGTTATGGTGCCTACGTGAGAGTTGTAGTAGTTGTAATAATGAAATGATTGTTCTCTTTATGGTTGCTGTTGTTGTTGCGTATGCAGTTGTTGTCATTATTTAAAACTTTATTTTTATTCTACCAGGGTCCACTTACGCATGTTCCATAAAGCTCCCGAAAGAATCTTTACTTGATGGAGGCAGATCAGAATATAACATGATCCGACTAAACCTTACAAACCTTACGGTTAACATCACCGATTACACCTTCGCCAGTAAATCCGGTACTCGCTTTATCAGGTATCTAATATAGCAATCTACAAGATACACCATTTGGCTTACTACACTGACACTTTTTGAAACGACAAAAAAAAAACTGTCTAAAAGTTTGACTTGAGTTTAAATCACCAAGTTGGTTTACTTGATTTTGGAATCATATGCATGGTCTAATTCATTTCAAGACTTCCACTAACTTGTAGCATGACAGAAAAGCTTGTCATCAGGTTTACCTATCTTTGATTCGATTGCTTTGCGGAAACTTGAGTGGGTTTCTATACTAAGGTCATATTTCTGAAAGAAAAATATTCCCTTCAGACGTTATATGTACCCTTTAAATAGGTCTTATTTAAACAATGAACTATTTTGCACCAAATATTTTTTGTTGTAGTTGTTGATTTTCTTTGTGTTATATTTTGTACTGATAATGGCTGTGTCCTCATAGGATGTATAAATTCTCTCTCCCTCTCTCTCTCTCTCTCTCTCTCTCGACCGTAGTGGGTAGAGCGTTCGCCTCGGACGCGGGAGGTAGTGGGTTCGATCCACAGCCGAGTCATACCAAAGACTTAAGAAAACTCAATGTTGAACCTACACTTCCTACTCCTTCTAGCATACCTTAGCCTTTATCACCGCATGCATATTCAAACATTTTAATTTGCATCCAAATTCTCTGATTCACAATGTCGAATATAATTTTAGCAAGAGGAGGTGGCTTGATTATTTTATCCCTAACAATGCAAATTTCTAGCCTTAAAATCGCCTGATAAAAAGCCTCATTCATAGTATTATACTCAAAAGTTGAAAAGACTAACATCTCGAGGAGAATAGAGAAAACGAACTTCTGTTTTAAAAGAAAGTTCATGGTCCCCCACCTCTCTTTGCCAACAAAAATAGTGTTGGTCCTTAGCAGATGGGTTCTCAAAACCACAACTGTAGAAAATGTTCAAGTTTTCTTTTATTGGTATACTTTGGCATTAATTGCAATAATAATTTGAAATGGGTTTCCAATAATTTGAAATGGGTTTCCACTGGTTCATATTTAAAGATGTTTGGTTGCTATGGAGAATAGACAAGACATTGGCTACACCATATCACACTGAATGTTTCTTCAAAGTGTGATAGCATTAAATGACGCGGTTGTCAAGGTGCGAACATTGTTTCTTATCATGGGGACTAAGATAACAAATATTTTTATGTACATTATGACATAATAAATATTTCCTTCAATTCTTTGATAAAAATGTTACCAGTGTATATTGGGGAGGTGTGAACAATGTATTATCTTCCTGGCTGCTATGGGGTTTTAATGGTTGTTATGGTAACTGTCAAACATAGAATGTGCCTAAAAATGTTCGTATAATGTTTAAGCAAATTTAGCTATTTATCAGATGTCAAAATGTATGCTGATTACTATGGAAACCAAAATTATTTTCTTCATATGCTCGTGCAAGGCAGACGATAAATGAATAAAGTATGATACTGCACGTGTCTTGTCTGATGCTAAATGAAGGTACAGCATTTCAAAAACTCGTATTCGAAGCCTATTTCACAAATATGTTTATGTGACGTTTTCCTTGGTACCAACCGTTGCGTTCTACTGAAATTAATTGAATGCTGTTTTGAGAAATAAGTCTTCAGAAAAGCTTCGTGTTTTCAATATAAATTAGTATGCGCCATGAACCTGACACCACTCCAGCTGCATGCACCAAAACAAAAATGAAACTTCATTGATCAAATAAAATTATTATATAATAATTATAAAACTGGAAACGGTAAAGAAATTCACAAAATTATGAAACAGTATATCAAACAGCCTAGATAAACCAATAACTTCCTTTGTATTTTAATTTAATTTTAGGAGCAGATTATGGCTATGAATTCATGAGACACTCTCTAGACTTGGTATGAAAAACACTATAGTTGCACTGATATGACCTATTTGGTTTAAATGTTATATCTATAGATAGATGATTCTGATTGATATTTTCCATAGCTGTGACCTTAACCTTGAGTCTGAAGTCATCCATGTGATAACATTAATTATGAAACATAACTGGGTCAAGTTTCATTACAATATTTTCAGTTGTTTAATAGCTATATTCAAGAAAATGGACACATTCAGATAAATAAAATTTCCCTGCAGTAAACTTAACTTAGTGGCAGGGGATATGTATATGAAAAAAACCTATAGTCTTAATATATACATTGGAAGAGTGTAACGAAATCTGTCCAGCTGTCACAAAGGTATGGGCTGAATAAGCATATGTTAATAAACGATGGCAGACAGTGTGTTAACATAATTTGTTTAATTTAAAAGGTTATTAAGAATGCGTCAATAGTCGTCCCATAATTTGACATCATACAAGTTTTCCTAGCTTGTCGTTGTCATGATATAAGTGTTATTGGCTTGTCGTTGACATGATATAATTGTTCGTGGCTTGTCGTTGTCATGATATAAGTGTTCTTGACTTGTCGTTGTCACGATATAAGTATTCTTGACTTGTCGTTGTCATGATATAATTGTTCGTGGCTTGTCGTTGTCATGATATAAGTGTTATTGGCTTGTCGTTGACATGATATAAGTGTTCTTGGCTTGTCGTTGTCATGATATAAGTGTTCTTGGCCTGTCATTGACATGATATAAGTGTTCTTGACTTGTCGTTGTCATGATATAATTGTTCGTGGCTTGTCGTTGACATGATATAAGTGTTATTGGCTTGTCGTTGACATGATATAAGTGTACTTGGCTTGTCGTTGACATGACATAAGTGTACTTGGCTTGTCGTTGACATGATATAAGTGTTATTGGTTTGTCGTTGTCATGATATAAGTGTTCTTGGCTTGTCGTTGACATGATGTAAGTGTTCTTGGCTTGTCGTTGTCATGATATAAGTGTTATTGGCTTGTCGTTGTCATGATATAAGTGCTCTTGGCTTGTCGTTGTCATGATATAAGTGTTATTGGCTTGTCGTTGACATGATATAAGTGTTCTTGGCTTGTCGTTGTCATGATATAAGTGTTATTGGCTTGTCGTTGACATGATATAAGTGTTCTTGTCTTGTCGTTGTCATGATATAAGTGTTCTTGCTTGTCGTTGTCATGATATAAGTGTTATTGGCTTGTCGTTGACATGATATTAATGTTCTTGGCTTGTCGTTGTCATGATATAAATGTTATTGGCTTGTCGTTGACATATAAGTGTTCTTGGCTTGTCGTTGACATGATATAAGTTTTCGTGGCTTGTCGTTGACATGATATAAGTGTTCTTGGCTTGTCGTTGACATGATGTAAGAGTTCTTGGCTTGTCGTTGTCATGATATAAGTGTTCTTGACTTGTCGCGGTCATGATGTAAATGTTTTTGGCTTGTCGTTGTCATGATATAAGTGTCATTGGCTTGTCGTTGACATGATATGTGTTCTTTGCTTGTCGTTGTCATGATATAAGTTTTCGTTGCTTGTCGTTGTCATGATATAAGTGGTATTGGCTTGTCATTGCCCTGATACAAATGTTCTTGGCTTTTCGTTAAAACTGACTCATAATTTGACATGACACAAGTTTGACATAACAATGTAAGCAACACTCCCTATTACTAGACGTACATTCTTCTTATTATCTTAAACGGTTTCAAAGCGTCAGGATGAATGCATATAAATAAATATTTAACATTAAAGTGAAACACTGTCAGTGTATCATTTATATTAGCATATTCCGTTTCATCACCTGGATAAGAAGTTTTAGTTCAAGACTTGCAGGAAATCTATGCGTCTTGGCATATGACCATGTCTTTGTGGCTGAAATTATGAAAGTCAGAGAGTCCAAATGTCAAATTGTACATTGTACATTGTTGGATGGTGCTACTTTTAATGGGTTTAAGTTGCAGTCAGAATAGCTCAAGAAAGTAACCTTAAGATGAATGTGACCTTAATTT
Organism: Sinohyriopsis cumingii; assembly: GCA_028554795.2. Taxonomy (NCBI): domain Eukaryota; kingdom Metazoa; phylum Mollusca; class Bivalvia; order Unionida; family Unionidae; genus Sinohyriopsis; species Sinohyriopsis cumingii. The sequence continues at coordinate 67,457,020 of CM068832.1, read as the reverse complement.
TGCAGATAGGATATTTCATATGGATACAATCAATACACAACCACCAACAATAGTATATTTTTCATACTTTAAGAAATTTTGATCTACAGCCCAACCATGAAAAAGTACATCGATCTTTCAATTGGATCATAAAAGTGTTAAATATCATGAACTAAGGTCATGACGAAGGAATAACTGTTATATATCTCACTAGCCTTGAGAATATGTGAGCGAGAGGCTATATGCAGAAAAATATTAATCTATGATATAATTCATTAGGAAACATACCATGACAAACTTATATTTTCATAGCTCCGATTTAAGCAAACCTAAATTCAACTACCTACGTTGACTATAGACAGTCTTAATATAAATCTCGAGTCAACATCGCACATATCTTCGCTAGCCAAGGTTCCGATATGATAATCTCATCAACACCTTGGCGGCGATCGCTGCAGTGGCCTAGTGGCTAGAGCGTCCGCCTCGGATGCGGGAGGATGTGTGTTCTATCCCCGGCTAAGTCATACCAAAGACTTTCAAAAATGATACTTACAGCTGCCTCGCTAGGCGCTTAGCATTAAGAGGTTAATGTTAGGACTGGTTGACCTGGTGTCGGGATAATGTGACTGGGTGGGACTTCATGCTACATGTCTGCGACATGATAGCCCAGTGCTAGGCATCACTATAAACTGCCATACTGCAGACATTGTAGGGATATGACAGAAAAATTGTAAAAGCTACGTTAAAAATCCAAATCACACACACACACACACACACACACACGCAGGCAGATCAAGCAGACATTTAAGTGCTTTGTCCTAGCGAAATCTATTGGATTTCATGAGTTGCCTCCATTAGTATGTAATGTCACTTAATGAAACAGTTGTGCATTGTACATCGGCATGAAATTTTGGAGGCAACTGACTTTAAAAGGATACTTTGTCATGTTAACATCGAAGAGTATAACTACGTACCAAAGAGAATCAATTACATGTGTATTGGAGTGAAAGGTTCCTGTACAAAGAAGAATCAACAGTGGAAAATTGCATATATATGAGTCCATTCAAGTTGTGCGCTCCCCTTTCTCAATCATATAGGAACAGTGTAAACATTCAGTTTTGAACTGTAAGAAGATGGACAGTTTTTAAAGTTTTCTGATAAATAGATAGACATCAGCCTTTAAATACAAAACAAAGACCTACACATGTCTGACAAACGTTTCCAATGGAACAAACCATACAATGCTGATTTTCTGGTTATGGATGTGATGCAATATAGAATTTATAATACCAGCAATACGTTTTCTCCTCGAATAAGTTCAAGAAATTGTATAATACATTGACGATTTTAACTTTCTGATATGGACAAGAACTTTTATATTTGTAAGCTCTATTTTCGGAATTTTTCTTCGCTAATGTCACAGTTTAATACTATGCAATTGAATAAGTGTTGAGGGCACTCGTTCAAAATACTTGTATAGTATGTAGTCCATAAACTATATATATATATATATATATATATATATATATATATATATATATATATATATATATATATATATATATACCTCTCTGTGTGTGCGTACAATAATATAAATATTTGTATATATGTAAACTCGTTAAGGTCATTGCATTACGCAGTGATGTTGCTAAGTACCATTGTAAAGTATTACGTTAAAGTATAGGGAGCAGTTTTTATTATGCCTTTACTGTCATTGTAAAGGTGAGTGTAATTTCATAAAACATTTAGATAATCCAGGGCAGTTTATGCGAGTACGCCTGGATTTCACTAAGAAAACGCATATTTTAGCTTAGAATCCATTAGCTTGAAATTCGAATGAAAAATTAAAATGGACCAATATGATGGTGTCAGTCTAGATTAAATGTTGAGACGTGTTGGTGAACTTTTGGACATGATCCAGTAAACTGCACCACAAATGAAATATTGCGAAATTTTGATCTAAATAGTAATTTCTTCTCAAATGTTTAGTCGTCCCTTTAGCCGAACTAATTTAAGAAACATGGAACATTTAATACCTATTAATGACGGCCTTTTCCGTAGATATGCTACTGCTGGAGACAAATTCGCCAGTACACCGAATTGCTTTCCTCATGGAGAATTTAAAATAGATCTGACCGGGACACCATTCCTCGTATCTAGACTGGTACAGTGGACATGGCAGGGAACTTTTTCCTCTGGGAATGTGTCAGCAGGAAGAGCGAGGATAACCGATTCATGTAAGAAGAGGCAAATGTTCTGATACCATTTTTAGTTAGTTTACTAAAGTAAATAATTCTGGAATATTTTAATTCGATAATTCGCTCTTAAAGTCCCTTCATTTCGTTCGCAAATAGTGATATATGAAACTCTTTAACATTGCACAGTCCAAAACAAATTAGTATTCGTTGTTTGGAAGTTAATGACAACCGGAAACGTTTTATATTCCTTTCTCTGTAAAATTGAACTAAAACATAGAAAGCGTTATTTTTCATAACTTTACGATTTGTTTATAGCTTACCTGGGATGTTTTGAAGATAGACCAAATCGCATACTGTCCGGAGTACATATGGATGACGATCAGCTGATGACGCCCCAGTATTGCATTGACCACTGTCGCCAGTTCGGTTTCCAATTTGCCGGGGTTGAGGTTAGTAACGGCAAAGTAACAATTTATTGGATTCGCTTCTTTCCCCGAGATGGAAATAAACCGTAACATTAGTGGCAATGATACCTAAAGTTCTAAGGTTCGACTTTATTGATTGCGTCAAGCTATAATATTCTGAAATAATTCTAGATTTTAACAAGATTCAATTTTTAGATCCACACTTGTATAGGTTGTATCTGTGACTTCCTTCGCTGTTGTACATCAAAGGATTCGTGTAGCTTGTACGTTTCAAACATAAGCACTGTATTTCCTGCTATTAACGTTTAATCTGTATTTACATGCAAGAGCATAAACTCTACATTTACGGTTTTGCCCACTGCTAGTATTGTATCATCTGTATCTTTTACGCCAATACAAAGACAGCATATATTTTTTCCTCGTTAATACTTCGTTATATTTGGCCCTGGATGTTGCTGTTGGTTTATATAAAAATATCGCATGGCACATGTTACGCCTAACATTGGTGATATGCCTTCCTTCCTGTCATTACATGCATTTTCTGTAACTAGGTGTTGCAGTGTAATAAGGATGGCATGACAGTTCTTATAGTTGTCTTTATTTGTGGGGAAAAAAACTTGCACAATACTGATGTCAGCCTGCGGGAGTCTGATATGTTGTAATTAGCTCTTCACCATCAGCACTGTGCAAGATTTTTCCGTATTGAAGTCCATAACCGTTTGCAAGACTCTAGCTGACGCTAAAATCATTTGACAAGAGGATCGTTCTTGTTAACTCGATTATCGTCTGTTCTACCATCTTTGTGCTTAATGACTCAGATTCCTTCTAGATCTGACATAATGATTTTAGATTTAGCACGGACGTTAAGATCTTTGTGTTACTCAACGTTTAGTCCGATGTGTCACGTGAGCTTAAGTCCCATGAAGAGATGTAATAATCTCATGAATAATTAAATCTCTGTCTCCCTGTCTGTCTGTCTATATGTATTCAGTTCCAGATGAGTTCTTGTTTCTGTCAAGCTTAAATTCATGGACAAGTTGCATCAAGAGTTAATCTTGCATACTTGATGGCCACCTGTCTAGTAATCGATTTATATTACCATCCAAAGTAATGCTGGGCGAATATCTATATCTTACTATAAATGAGGGAGCGGCGGCGGCTGAGTGGTAGTGCGCCGGACTCGAGAGTGAATGGATGCTAGGTTTTAATCTTCCATCAGACCAACCTGGGTCAGTTAGCCGGTCCTCGCGCTAGGTTACTCCGATTGTATCAACACTAAATAATCTGAAACCCAAACCAAACGATTACAACAGCCGATGTGTTAGGACTGTCATTACATTTTGTGTTTCCTTTGGTAAGACAAGTATTGAATTTACAGGAGTAGTTCCATTTTGAAACCTGATATTATTAAGTCTATATTTACTATTTTTGGAGCGTTGAACATGTCCAAATTTGTTTTCTTCAGAAGAAGTGTTTTCTCAATATCCACGAATTTATTAAATATTTGGGAGTACCATTTTTTATCATTCAGGCAAAAACGATTTAAATGAGTTTCGCTTCAGTGCTCAAAAATATATTTCGGGCACGTGCACAGGGCTGTTGACTTTAAAAAGCTCAAGCTCTGACCCAAGCTCTACAAGCTTGGACTCTATCCCCATATACTCCAAATGTCCCTATTTATTTCAATACTTGTCAAAACACTTTGCAATTGCTGAACTTCAAATGTCAAAAGATGAAACCTCGTTGCACTAAATATACTTTTTTGTTTATTCAAATCTCAAACCCCTTCACGTGGAACAATTTCGTAAATTTGCTCCAGGTTTATAAAATACAATACCTTTTCACTTACATAGTTCACAAATTCTGAAAGTCATCAGGATGATAAAGTGTCCGCACCACCCTACTTACAACTGGTCTATTTTCGTAATTTTGAAGGATTTTTCAGAGAACATTATTTAGGTCTTTAGTATAGAATTTATGCTGGCTGACCAGCCATGAAGGTTTTGTTTTGGGGATATTCATGTTTGTGTGCATATTTATTCCTTATATATAGATATTCACAAGACAATCACATAGAGTAAGAAAGCACACCTATTTGCTCCAACCTATTGAGATGACAGGCGAATAAGCAGAATAGGGTGTGAAAAAGGGTTTAAGATATGTGCAAATGAAAGAGTAGCAGAGAGGCGTGATAAAGTCATTTCTTAGCTACGATAAGAAAGTAAAACTATAAATTTCTGCAAGAGTGATATTTCCAATTATTACAGCTCTTTTATGGGACCAGAAAGAAAATATTTTGAAACTGCAATAAGAAAGATAAGATAAAATATTTTATAAATTTGTGTATAAACTGTCTATCGTCGAACAATAACCGCCGCCTTTTGGCAAAATGAGATGTCGTCCGGTACACGAGGACACGAAAATGCCTAATTAATAGCAGAATATTATTCTCCGTGTTGCCTGGGACCCATAAACATTTAATGCTTGCAAAAATCTATCTGGAATTATTCGCTTGCTCTTAATTGAACTAAACTCGTTTTGCCGTCATGCTGTATATAATTCTAATGATAACCAACAGTTGGAGTATCTTTTAACAATTGTGATATTTACACTGCATAATGTATATTTCTTTTGTGTTTTGTTTAATTAGTTCTGAAAGTAGACTTTCGGAACTATTCCAGTAAATCATTCTATACCGTTCAACTCCATTTTAATCTCCAGAATAAATTTAGATTCACCAAAATTAGGAATTCAACAATCACGTCCATCTAATACCAACCTTCAAGCATACTCAGTGAAGCTAGAGTATAATATACTTTTTTGACGATTTATTTATTTTAATATCTGTGCTAATTTTCACGTGCAAATGCATGAACATTATTCATGCGAATTTCGCAAGTGAAAATTAGCACAAATATTAAAATAAATAAATCGTCGAAAAAGTATTATGCAAGATCAACTTATTTAACCCTATGTTTCATAAGGTCACAAAAAATTTCCTGTGTTCGAAATTAAATGGTAGAGACAATGGGGTCTTGATTTAAGGGACTGTTGCATAGACAAATAAATATTGTTTGCAACGCATTAATATAAATTTGAATTTGATAACTGAATTGATTCCAGTTCCGATATGAGTGTTATTGTGGAGATGACCACCATCTGTACGAAACCAAATCGGAGTCTGAATGCCAAATGCCCTGTGCCGGAGACGCGAACCAGTTTTGTGGAGGACAATATAGTATCCGTATTTTCTCTACAGGTATGTATTGAAAACATAAGGGCACGTGCCGTTTCTTTTCCAGCTACAGTGTATCGCATGAATTATTATTAGTAGTAGTAGTATTATTGTTATCATTGTTATTATTATTATTATTTTGTCGTCGTTATCAGCCGCGTGACTTTAATTGAACAGATGAATGAAATTACTCAGACTTTAAATGAAAATGTACCTGTATTTTCCACTTTCAGGGCAACTTGCACAATAGTTCATTTTCTGGATAAATTCAAAACTGATTCTAGGTTTACTACATGAACATATCCAAAACTTATTCCAGTTTTACTGTGAATGTAAAAATTCATATCCAGGGTTAATGCTGTTTAAGTTTATCAACCTTACTTAAAAAGTTTCGTAAAATTCAACACATTTATTTCTCTAGAATACAAAGTGAATTTTTGAATGGTAATTGCAGTGTTGTGAACTAAATCCCAAAGAATCCCAAAAGTTCAATCATAAGTCCAATATGCAGAGTATTCCGAATGAAGTACAATGGTGTCACGATTGAATTCCAATCTTTAAATTGCTGGTGTACTAACAGCCTGAAATAGTGTTTATGTGCTAAATCTTGATGCATCACACTCTTTCGACTCTATGGTCACAAACTTAAGAAACATTAGAGAAGCAAAACCAATACGTTTTGTAAAGCACAACAAACAATTTAATTATTAAAGTGATAAATTAAAAATGTGAGAGGAACTTAACAGCATAATGAAGTGAATCCAAAATATCGTCCTTATTAAAATCTTCGGAAGTCGTAAACGAATGAAAGTCCCAAATAATTTTAATGCAGGAAATGGAGTGGTTCTCCAAGAACCATGACGTTGTCAAGATGGCGTTGACCAGAATTATTTCGAATAAATTTTGACAGTTCAGACTAACTTTATTGTCCAAATAATGAGCATTTTCCATCACCACTGAACAATCTCGAAAACTATCAAAGTAAAACAAAATGCGTCCGAAGATTTACACAAGGAACACAAAAATTGCGAATGACTCCAAAAATAAGAATGAAACTGAATGCTTAACTTCCTCCTTATATACACAGTAAATTGTATTTCGTAATGTACCCCATATGACAATATACAGTATTGATTTACGACGTACTAAGTCACGACGTACTATATTCACATGACCTCACGCAACCATTGAGGGAGCCACATAAGTCTTATCGAAACTTCCATATCCCATCAGTCACTGGGAAACTACTCATTAGGCGACATTTTCAGTCTTACTTTTACGATTATTACTGATTGTCAACACGTACATGCACAACTATTAATAAATCCTACGAGATTTGTGTTTTCAACAGAACCAAAGTACGCACAATTTTTAACAAAATATATTATATACAGTTTACAACCCTGAATAAAAATTATTAAAATTAAATAAAATCGCATACGTGAAGTTTAAAAACAATAGAGATATACGTGACACACTCCGGTGGCATAGGTTGTTATAATGTCCATCTCCGATTCACGAGGCCGCAGGTTCGAACCCCGGTCTAGTCGTACTTAAAAAAGATTTATAACAACCAATCTAGCTTGTCACTCATTATTAATAGGTCAGCATTGTGACTGGTTGGTCTCTTTTCAGGTCAGGTACATCATTATGCTCCAGTGATAGGCATCACTACTAACTGCCACACAGGCAGTTATTATTTTATATATTGTATATCGTAGCGATATTTTTAAAACTGTTCAAAATATGTTAAAATTCTAAATCACACATACTCTCTCTCTCTCTCTCTCTCTCTACATCACGGTAATAAAATTCAGACTATCTCTTTATGAATTCACAATAATCCCCAAATAGTGAATTAATCTGGAAGTATACCTAAGCACATTTTAATTCCTGTCAATAAATCCGATCAATCATATCAAATTAAAACCGAATTGACATACTTATTCCAGTTGTCAGATGTTGAAGTAGGAATAAATAAGTTAAACTTGAAAACTAAATCACAACATGAGGACCAGGATGAGGTTCATTTTCTCATTCCTCGTATTCATGTTGTAATTTGCGTTGTATTCCCTGTTCCAAAACATTCTAAGTTTTAGTAAAGAACATGGCAAAAAACAGGCACACAAGGAATTCCTGTGCAAACACCATTCTCCTGAAGTCAAATCCAGGTAAACATGTTTACCTAAAAGTAAGAATAATCTCTAAGTATATCACATACAAAAATTAGCTACGTATTATCATGTTTAACAAAGTCATTCAGGTAGGCCAAATTGACAAAGATCAATCTCCCAATACAAACTGAAGATACATAACGTATGTAAAAACAATATTTTTTAAACCTTTCGTGTAATGGGGAAGGAAATGTGATTAAGTTTAAATGTCACTTTTTGTCAGAGATTTAGGGTTGTGGATAGGTACAACCAAGCGACGGAGATATATGTGGATTTCAGTATCGGAGCTTTATTAATTTTAAAAATAAATAAGATGTATTTGACTATCGACTTTTTTGCAGAGCTAGTCCAGGTTGTGGAAGGTCACTGTGGTGGATACCCTGGATTGTGTTTTCCTTCACTGAAAGGAGATCCCAACAACCCAGTTTTGGCTTTGGATATTGACTTTATACATCCTTGTCTGGTCAGGTAAGACCTTATTATTATTATTATCATTATTATTATCGTTATCGTTATTATTATTATTATTTTAAGTATGTAACTAAAAACTGTAAGATTGTCCAAGGTCAGAATTTATAATGAACATATTGCATTCTTTTGATTTTATCTGATACATCATTAATCTATTTAGATTTTGGGATTTTCAGAAAGTTTCAGACTAAATTTTTGTTCTCTCTGGCAGTTGAATCGCCATCTTCATGTTTCGTTTTTATTCTTGATTCTTGGTTGGGTGTGGGATGTTAAGAGTTGAAGGAAAAAATGTACTTTTATGTGAATGCCACTGTTACCTATAATTTCGATGTGGAATCTGGTCTGTGATATAAAAAAAAAAACTTCATATGTATTGAACAGTGATCAAATTTACATTTTTTAAGATTAAACACAGCTGCAAACACAGCTCTGAAGATAGTGCACATTTCGATCCAGTCTAACATGGAATAATTTGTCAACTTTTGATGACCGGAGCAGAGGCCTAGTGGTTAGAGTGTCTGCCTCGGATGCGGGAGGTCGTGGGTTCGGTCCCCGGCCGAGTCATACAAAGACTTACAATAATGGTACTAACAGCTGCCTCGCTTGGCGCTCAGCATCAAGAGGTTAGTGTTAGGACTGGTCGGCCTGGTGTCAGGATAATGTGACTGGGTGGGACATCATGCTACATGTCTGCGGCATGATGCCTCAGTGCTAGACATCACTATAAACTGCCACACTGCATACATCGTAGCGATATGACTGAAAAATTGTTAAAGCTAGGTTAAAAATCCAAATCACATCACATCACATGAACTTTTGATGCATAATAGCATATCAATGATTTGACCAGAAACTGATAAGATAAGCCTAAAGTCTGTTCTTTCATCAAACTGAGAAAATTATATTTTAATATTCAAAGTTAGCAAACATTGCACTAGTGTATGTTTACCTTTGCATTTTACACTTCTTTTGAGATATAGAACCATAATTAGCCTGACCGCCAGGTGTCGCGCCTATAAAGATGGGTGTTGGCCATGATGTTCAATGTGCCAATACGTATTGTTTTGACATCAGTTGTGATTATATTTGATGACAATTGTATAAACTGGGAAACAAAACAATCAAACTCCTGCCTAAAATATGACATTAATTATATCAGTATTTAAAAGCCCACATGGTAGTTCATGATTATATCATTATTTAAAAGTCCGAATACGAGCTAATATGAATACATTTCTTATTTTATTTATTTATTTTACTTTATTTTATTTTGCTTTATTAACGTTATTTTTTTTCTTGTGTGTCTTTGTTTTGTTTTCTTTGATTTTTCCATATTGTATTGATTTTATGTATTTTATTTTATTTTAGCTACTCTGGAGTTGCCTATAAACTATTTACTGAGATTTCAATAATGTGTTTCATTGCATCAAACGGTTACAGCTTGATTGCACTTCTCAAAGGTGGTCAATGCCAAATGTCCGTACTGTCCGTACATAGTATAATCAGTACAACAGGGTTCTTAACAGTCATATCATGTGGTACCTAAACAAATTGAAAATATTTCCTAAATCTGAAAAGTAGCTATCCACAAAGAAACACAACGGTAAAGTAATATCCACAGGTAGAAGCGGTAGCTGGTGTTTGATGTTGATCCCTGAATGTGAATGCCATCCATCATAAACAACTTGGGTCACAAAGAAACCGGTATTGGTAGCGATGTCGACTTTTGTGTTGCATACTCTCTGCTTTACATCATCTGTACAGTAAAATTAAATGATGCAATGGAATACACCATGTTATATTACCTACGCAAAAAAAAATGGATTTGAAAGAGAAACGTGCTTGTTTTCACGTGTAGTTTTTGCATATTTGTTTGTCTGTATTCCTTGGCAACAGTAGCAGGAAGGATACGAGATTTATTGCTTGATTGTTTCAGTAATCCATGTCAGAATGAGGGAAAATGTATCGCCACAGCAGCAACTGGTTTTGCGTGCCAATGTTATACAGGATATGGTGGCGAGTTTTGCGAACAACTGGACGGTAATCACGCTATTGTGTACCACTTTTACTGAGCTAAATTTGAACGACATCATGGGAACAAGAGTCGCTTTTAGATCCATTAATTAAAATGTAGATTTTGAATATTTCTAAAAATGTTTTAAGAATTGATATAAGTTTTACGTAAAAGTATGAAATATTTGTGGCGTATAACGTGATGTTAAATATGCCAAACAAACACGAAGTCTACATTGTAAAATATTTCAGGTAAAACTATGATTTTATCAATATGTATTATGCACCATTCTTAAAACAAACGCTTTAGAAGTAAGTTGATGATAATGTTTATAATGAGACTGCGACGCAGGTAAGCGATGCGAATCCCCACACCCCGAAGGAAGATGATGACAGGGCTACATACAGTATTTCTAATTTACAGAACTGATAGTGATAGAAATGGAATCATGTCCATTCGGATTTCAACCTGAATCATGCCAATGCGAGGAAAGTCGCTGCACCGGAGCAGGATTCATAGGTGATCAATGTCTGACGTCAACCAATCACGTGAGTATATGACACTCATTGAAAATCAAGGTCAGAAGTTTAATGTGGAACTTCAAGTTAAAATAAACACAATTTACTCTTCCTGCTAAAGTATGTTTTTTTTTTTTAAAGTCCTTTGCAGAGATTATGTATTCCTTATATAAATATTGGATTGTTAACGAGACAATAACACTTATTCAGATACACACATCAAATATAACTACAGGCATCCACCAATAGGCTCTGGTTTAATTCCAAGACTGAAGAGGCTTAGAAAGAGACGTATTCTTATTTATTATCAAATTCGCTCTTTCTTCCAAACCCAAGAAAAACAAAATTGGAATTTCCTGTCTACTGCATACCATAATTTTCCACTTTCTGCTTAATTTGATGGACAATGTTATGACTGTGTGTAATAAACGATGTGTCTTTCACACACTGGCTAAAAGGTTGAAAAGGATTGGAATTGAACACAAACCGAGACGAGGAACCAACAAGAGGTCATTTAAACATTTAAATGTATTTACAGTTCATCTGAGTCATTAATGATTTAGTTAATATTGATAACAGCCATACTTTTTTCCATCCTCCATTTGCAACTCGCCTTCCTTTGCTTAATGTGACTAAATTTGACATGTATGTATGTATGTACGCGTAAGTGTACGTATGTGTGTATGTATGTATATATGCATGTATATGAATATATATATATATATATATATATATATATATATATATATATATATATATATATATATAATTTCCATCTGTTCTCCAGTCCAGAATAACATGTCGTTACGGCAACCCTGGTTATGTCGTGCTCTTCAACGTTGAAGAAGAAGGCCTATCCAATCCATCCTGTCCATTGCCATCGTACATCGTCAGCTGTAATTATTGGTCTAAGTAAGTAAACCTAGTGTAAAGAATAGCTTTTCTCTATTTATTTTTCTGAATGTTTCGCTTATATTTTAATATTAGATCTTTGACAAAGCGTTCATCAGCAGATAAACATTTCGGAATAATCAGACATAAATATTGACCTTTACTAATAGTTCACTGGACAGTTGTCAGGCGTGTGTCTCGTAAGTTTAAATTTGTATTTTTAAAGAGAAGGATATGACACATCAGCAAGAGTGGCGAAAATAAATATAAAACTTTGATCTCGTGTTTAACTTTCTTTGAAAAACATGCTGCACATAAAAAGATTCAAATAAAGGAGAGGCAGTGAATAAAAAGGCACAAATATATAGGAGGGATAACCACATGTACGTGTCTGCGGCTTTGTTTAAAAGCAATTTTATTTAAAGTCCAATTTATCCCCACACAAGTGTTGTTATATAATAAAAAGGAATATACTCCTTAATTAGTAGAATTACTCTTAGACAAATGTCGAAGAAATTGAAAAATGTTGTAACATTTTTGAGATCACTAAATAAATTATGATTTAATTCAATGTTGATCTCAAATGAACAATATAAATATTGTAGTAGACGTAGCTGTGGTTCAAGTTTTACTTTGGACAGTACTCTCACATTGCCCCAACATGTCATGAACATATGCAAGGCTGCATATCTTGAGCTGAGACGCATCAGCTCCATTCGCAAATATCTCTCACTTGATACCACTAAAACACTTGTGTGTTCATTCGTACTTTCAAGACTGGACTTTTGTAACCCAATTCTCTCTGGTTCTTCTCAATATCTACTCCAGAAACTTCAGAATTTTCAAAACACAGCTGCTCGGATTATACTTACAGTACCACGATCAGAGCACATATCCACGCTGCTCAGTACCTTACGCTGGCTATCCATTCGATCCAGAATCAAACACAAAATTTGTTCTCTGTGCTACTTTTCACTAACAGACTCTAGTCCAACCTACCTATAAGACCTCACCTTGTGTACACACCAGCAAGATACTTACGCTCCTCTTCTGACAATCCTATAATCATTATTCCCACTATGAAAACAAAGCCATATGGACAACGTTCTTTCGCATACCAGGGCTCAGCAACGTGGAATGAATTGCACACTGAACGTAGACACAAAGACACATTCATCCCATTCAAGAGTGCTCTTAAAAAAAACTAACTTATAGCGACTGCAAGAACAAACTTAAAGACTTAATAATATTCCAACCTTAAATATTTTCAGCATGTTTTTAATGTTTTCTAATTTCATTATATATGCTTTTTATGTTATAGGTGTTGTCTAATGTTGTAAAGCGCTTAGAGCTTCTAAAGACTAGGCACTATACAAAATCCTCATTATTAGTATTATTATTATTATTATAATTATAATTATTATTATTATTATTATTATTATTATTATTACACATGATCACTGACATATTTTCATGATAAATTTTCATATAATTAGTCATAATTCTTTTCGATACATCATCTGACATAAAAGTATAGGGAATTCTTAAAAAGATTATAAAAGTTCAGTTGAAACTGGCGAGATCATAAATCATTCATGGGATCTCATTGGATGGTTAATATAGTTCTAACTACTTTTTGATGACATTCCTAGGCATATTTAATAGAGAAATAAGAAACAAACTTGAACTTAGAGTCCATTTTTGATCTGAAATTGAATAATATAGTTACTTTTTCAAATAAAAAAAAATTAAAACACATACTAGTCATTCATTCACGTGTTGACTTCGACAGGGTTTTACACTGGCCCACTTTAATATGCAATAAATGTATAACAGGAGGGCATGAAATGAGTTTTTTCCTTTTCAAATTGTGACATTCTTCGGTGAGGTGATCTTATGCTGCATGCCTTATCCATATTGTATGTGGATCATCTTGATGCTGTTTAGATAATGTCTTGAATAAGATCATGAATAACGTTCATAATATTAACTTGGACCATGATGTAATCTAAATATTGGAAAGTTGATGTGGGTGGGAAGTGCTGCAATATTTCCGATTGCTTCCGAATCAATATACAAATATAGAAGGACCTACACTCGATAATACTTGTAGATAAGTTTATTGTACAATAATTGAATTTTCTCTTTGCTCTTCGGCAAAATAAAAACAATTGTAGTTAAGATGACTTTTCTGGCGTTTTGTTGTAGTATGTGAAACTTCCTATCCCCGTTTAGTAAATGCACACAATCTCTGCTAATCTATGTACACCTTTGTTCAAGTTCAAGCTGGCAGGGCAGCAATGGACAAGGGCAGATACGTGAAGACACGTGTTATGCTGATGGATGTGGAGATTGCCTTAAACAGGCCAGATGCAAAGGTGAGAGAGAGAGAGAGAGAAAGTGGAGGTTGGGTGGCGTGCACTGTATCTTTAGTCATGCAAATGCTTGCATTTTTCATACGATTTGAAATCGGTAGATGTGCGATTCGATATTGTTTATAATTTGTCATGTATGTACATGCATGTTTTTCATTTATCAGGAACCTACAAGAGACAATGTCCTTGCTAAGAAAACGTAAGCAGTAATGCATTATAAATATCAGTGTATGTGACGTTTACACACACACACACACACACACACACACACATATATATATGTGTGTGTGTGTGTGTATTTTTGTATGTTTGTATATATATATATATATATATATATATATATATATATATATATATATATATATATATATTATTGTGAGAGAGCAAACTCTTTATAATTATCTTTGCAGAATTCAGATGCGGTTGTAAAAATGGCGGCTACTGTAGTCCAGTTACTGGACAGTGTACATGTCCAACCGGTTACTATGGAGACAAATGTGAGACGTTCGATTACTGCAGATATTACGAGGATCGATTCGGTGCAACTACATGTGGTTCCGGAGGTTTGTAGAGTTTACAATTCACATTGAACTTGGTCTATAATTAGCTGCGCTTTTATTGTTATTTTTAATATCGCTTCCTTTTCTCTACAGTCTTCCAAATTCGTAAAGAAATGACTCGTTGCTCTATTAAACGGTTTGTTATTCTTTCGAGGATGGATCTAGTGTCTTTATGCACGCAGAACGTATGCTTCAAACGCAAACAAATTCCACTTTCAAGTTATATTTTGTTAATGCACTATCGTTAACATTTCACCCCATTTGCGAGCCGAGTATTTCCTGCCTGGTTTATTCAAAAGGTGATCCTCACAATGCTTCTCCTATCTTGTTGATGTTTTCTTATTACTCCATTTAATTGATAAATCTCCTTGTTTGTCTCCTTACTGGAAAGGCATTATATGACGCTTTTAATGTTAATAACATTTTCCTTCATTGCCTTTATGTGAACTTAAGTCCTCCTCGATATCTTTTGTCTCCTTCTTTAAACTTAATCAGAATAAGAAGCGCCCATCTATTTTTTATGTTATCCTCGCTAGGAGATAGATCTTTTGTTATTAGAGTGCCAGCCTCAAAACAAGCAGTTTGCAGTTTTGAATACTGTTCACATAAGTCCGATTCTACTGATGTAGGGTCTCTGGTCAATACACGTTGCTCTTATGCCCTTTGCGCTTAATTGTCTTGTGTGTTTTTTCGACTTTAAATGCTACCCAATTATTTTGAAGGTGTATGTACGGCAGTGCCTATGACTGCAACGAAAACATATGGTGGAGATAGCGCCGGGGACCACTGCATTTTCCCATTTGATTATGCTGGTCTATCTTTCGAGAGCTGCATTGATGACAATTCGGTAATGTTTAAAAACATAGCAGTATATTACCCCGTAGTTAATTATTTAGTTGATATAAACGTAATCTAGCAGACATTTGAAAACAGAATCGAAAGATTTGATGCATTGGAATGCAAATTCAGCTTTTCACGTACAAGAGACATAATATCGTGTTCTGTCATATTTAAATTTTCAAAGTTTGCTCTCTCCGGTGCATTCCATGTGGATATAATTATTGTAATGTCACTTTTAGAAGTTTTATGTGCATTCCACGTGGATATAATTATTGTAATGTCCCTTTAGAAGTTTTATGTGCATTCCATGTGGATATAATTTTTGTCATGTCCCTTTAGAAGTTTCATATGCATGCCATGTGGATATAATTATTGTAATGTCCCTTTAGAAGTTTTATATGCATTCCACGTGGATATAATTATTGTAATGTCTCTTTAGAAGTTTCATATGCATTCCACGCAGATATAATTACTGTAATGTCCCTTTAGAAGTTTTATGTGCATTCCATGTGGATATAATTAGTTTAATGTCCCTTTAGAAGTTTCATATGCATTCCATGCGGATATATTTATTGTAATGTCCCTTTAGAAGTTTCATATGCATTCCACGTAGATATAATTATTGTAATGTCCCTTTAAAAGTTTCATATGCATTCCACGTGGATATAATTATTGTAATGTCCCTTTAGAAGTTTCATATGCATGCCATGTGGATATAATTATTGTAAGGTCCCTTTAGAAGTTTCATATGCATTCCTTGTGGATATAATTAGTTTAATGTCCATTTAGAAATTTTGTATGCATTCCACGTGGATATTATTATGGTAATGTCCCTTTAGAAGTTTTATATGTATTCTACGTGGATATAATTATTGTAATGTCCCTTTAGAAGTTTCATATGCATGCCATGTGGATATAATTATTGTAATGTCCCTTTAGAAGTTTTATATGCATTCCACATGGATATAATTATTGTAATGTCACTTTAGAAGTTTTATATGCATTCCACGTGGATATAATTATTGTAATGTCACTTTAGAAGTTTTATATGCATTTCACGTGGATATAATTATTGTAATGTCCACTTAGAAGTTTGATGAATATACTTGAGAAATAGGATTACCTGAGTTTTAGGCAGATTTCAGTTTCCATCAATCAGATCGCTCTATTCTTAACTTAAGTTTTACTTCGAAATTTACGTTATGTGTGTGAAATCCACTATACAACCCATTCGTTTGATGAAAGGTTGATTTAAGGAGGAAACGTGCAGCCAGATCACTCCTTTACCGTTTTCAGGTGGGCCCACCATTTGCCTGTGGTGGATATTTTCAAGAGCAGAATAGTTATATAGACCTAGGACAATGGAGTCCTGGACCTACATACACCCTCGCAGTCTGGGTCAAACCTTACAGGTCCGACAATAAAAGGCGGGTAGGTACAAATGTAATGATGTGTTCAATCAAGGTCACATACAACCGAAAATAAGTGGCGTATATATGAAATAGACAAGAAACAAATGATACAAAATGCCAAAATGAAAATCATTGACAGTGGAACGCACATATAAATAAAATTACGACAATACTTACACAGCTGCTAGGCAAATTGTATTGTAATTCTGCTTTTATTGCAATGCAGGAATATTTGTGTCTGCGTAGTATGGTTGGTATGCTTTAGTCGTTGGTGATGAGCTGTTTAGTCTGTGTTATGTTTCACCGGTAAGTAAAACGTCCTATCCAGGATAGATAGGGTCTACCAAAAAACTATCACCTGTTTCTTGTGGTAGGTAGATGACGCCTGGCTGATGAACTGGTTCCAGATATGTAGTGTGCATGGTGCAGCCGATTTTCATCCTGCCATATGCGTATAGATGAAGATATGGAAGTGAAGAACTCAATCTGAGGACTTGCTTAGTTACCAAATATCATAGAACACATTCACAAGATGAATACATGCGATCATCGCTTACTTACGAATTTTCAACTTGTCGGTAGACACACATGCTAGTTGCTTAAGACATTATATACTTTCATCCTTTTGTATATATTTCATACACCCCGTTTTGTGGCTTTAAACACATGTATGTGTTCAGTTCATACGCCCTGATTTGTGGCATTAAATACATTTAATATGAAGTCCAAAGACTATTCTTTGTGCACTAATGGCATTTTATGTGTGCAGTTCATGTGCTCTTTGTGGCGTTAGACACAACATTTGCAATATGCAGTTGATTTTCGAATCTTCCCTTACTCAGACTATTATAGGTGGTGTAACGGACTGCAACGACTGGGGAATCAACCTAAAGCAATTTTCTTTTCGTGGCTACGTGAAGATCAATTCATCATGCACTGTTGATCTCGATACTGGGAGCATGCCACCAGTGCAGGAGGGACTGTGGTATATGGTTGCACTGGTCAACAATGGAACCCATGCTATGGCTTATATGAATGGCGCACTGAAGAGCACGGTGATGGTAATAGGATATTCTTCCCTTCATTTTACTTTCAAGTGAAAAATGTATGTTCTACCAAAAGTATGTATCTATTGAAATTAAATTCAGCACAACATTGAAATGAAAAGAAAGGCTGAGTGTAAATGCTGAAGGAATATAGATTGTGAATATTTTTTGTTGCCAGTGCAGTAGTCTTTCTTTATCTTTCCATTAGTTAGTATGGATATCTACATAATAATCGGCCCGGTGTCAGGATAATGTGATTGGGTGAGACATGATGCTACATGACTGCGGGATGATGCACCAATGTTAAATATAACCATTAACTGCCACACTGCTGACATCGTAGCGAGACGACAGAACAATTGCTAAAGCTACATCGAAAATCCAAATCACTTCCACACTGTCACAAAATAAACCTTTGTGTATTAGTATGGATAAGTACAAAATAAGCAGTCTTCTAAGACACGACACTTCACTTCTTCATGACGAATTAAAATGTTTTGATATTTTAGATTGTTATGTCTTTCATGGACAAAGAGTTTCATGGAATATATGTACTAATAATAAAGCATGTGTTACAATCTACGTCGTCCATTTCTATTTCATATGAATGTAATTTAAATATTAATTAAAGGATGAACTATAATTCATTTAGTAAAACAAATAATTGCTATCACGTTATCATTGACGCTACCAGCTAATGGTTTACTAAATTGTATAGAACATGAGGAAGATATCCTAATGTGCCAATGTCTACCACGACCTCGCGTGTTCTTAAAGGCGTGAAGTTTCTTTTAAGTATTTTCCAATTGCTCGGTAACTAGTTTGGGTATGAATTCATCGCAAATCGATTTCAGTTATTTTTTTTATTAATTTTTATTTTTTTATCAGTTTGAACACTTGCATTTCAATTTGGACATTTTAGGTTAACAGGTATCACTTACCTACGACGAGAGGCTTGCGTATTGGAGGAGAATTTTGTTGTCCAGAAAATAGCCTAAATGGTCTCATTAAGGTAATGCTATTTTCAACCAGTGTACATTTTTATTAAAACCCACTATTGCTAAGTGGTGCTTATTATTTATTTCGCTTTCTTTTTGTATGAATTTCAATCTATTTCTTTTCATTGATAGCTACGTATTATTTTTAAGATGAATATACAGTTAAATGTTTTAACCAATAGTTAACTTTTAAATATCACCCGGGCACTAATGTGTGTGACATCTTATTAATGAAGGCGAATTACAAAAAGACAAGTACTGAACAGTTGGAATAGATAGAAACAGCTGACTCGCGTTAAGATTGGCAAACCAAAAGTTCTTATAAAATAATTTTGATTTAACTCCATTCTTGTCGACTCCATTATATAACTGTGACTTTCGAAAAAGTACGTAGCTCCAGAAGAAAATTCAAAACTATGTCGCTGTCAAACCATATCCACAATGTATATATTAACAACATGTATACCAGCTCTTACATTCCATAGCAATGAGTTGGGTTCTTGATTGACACGAGTTAAACAGAGATACACTACCTATCACATATACTGGGTAAATGCATATGCTAGCACTTAAAATCCGATTGAAATGATATGGTTTTATTTAATGGGCACGAGCTAAACATATACACGACCTGTAGGATGTAACAGGTAAATACATATATACATGTAAACTTAAGAAAATTATTTGCTTTCTGTGTTTATTTTAGACTGTTAAGATTTGGAATCACGCACTTGATCCCGAATCTTTGAACATCAGTATGTATACGCTGGGAACGTCTGAAAGTATTGTAAGTTTTTCTGTTTACTTGTTTCCTTATATTTGCAATAAATTTCACTGCTGCTTATAAAAGACTCTTCGATTTGAAAATGTTCTTACAGGACATTTCCAAAACTTTAATTCTAAATGTTGCTTTTTGATTGTAGCTTTGTAATAAAATGAGGTCATATTCTATTTTTTATTTACATATCAGTTTATAATTTTGTACGATTGTTATGATTATTTGTTTATATTAAAAAAGCTAGATTCTTAAATTCCTGTATCTGAAATCAAACGAAACACATTGCCCTAAGCGTTTTTTGTATTCACTAGTTTACGTGACAGATCCTAGAGTTAAAGGCCCAATAATTCTAAAGAGTCAAATCAATTCGCATAACTGTTCCAACAAGAACCTCTCAATTATTAGACCCGTTAAGGGGGTTAGTTCAATACCATAATTATAAAATGTATGATAATTCTTTAGAATTAAATTGGGTACAGTTCTGTGGCCAGATGCAACAATGTCAATTTTATATATCACTAACTTCATAAAGATAAACATTTTGATCCTTATTTGGAAAACTAACAAGACATTCAGATTCTCAATACGTATAATATTTTCTTAAGTAAATGTCAGTATTATAATCATAGCAAGAGGCGATAAATAACGGCCTTGTTGGACATTGGGAACTTGGGGAAGACATACCACAAGCGTGTATGGGAATATTTCATGAGGGAGCAGACTGGATTCTTCGAGATGGACAGATTATATCAGGCTAGTATATATATATATATATATATATATATATATATATATATATATATATATATATGTTTCAGAATAGCGACCATGCACGAAATACTGACTAAATTTAGCATAAATATCTTATCAAAATGAGATTTTGCATTATTTAGCAAAGGCAGGTTCTCACAATATTGAAATTTCTCCAGCTGTGCATAAAATTTTGAGTTAACAATGGGTCGGTTAAGGGGAATAATGTATATTATGTATGTATTTAGATTCACGGAAAATAACGTTCTGGAAACTATGAAATTAGAGCGAATGCCAATGATCTAAGTTTTAGAAAGAAATTTGATTTGATTAGCGAAGCAAGAGGCTGGTGCAGAATGTCCCCCGTGTTCCTAAAATACATTGAAACGGTTTCAGTCATACTATAATTTTAAATCTTACCTTTGTTTTATTTTTAGGTATCCATTGTGAGATAAGAAGATTTTATGTTCCCAAAGGCGTTACAGTTACAATCCAGCGTTACACAGGAAGCAGTGGTGGAAAAGTTGCCATATATGCGCAGGTAATTTATCCAAACTAGCATGCGAAAATGCCAACCCATAGTAAATGAAATTCTTGAAAACATTTTAAAGCTAAATTGCGTTCTGCAGGCAGAGTTTGTTACTAAAAAATAATATTCCATTTTTATGGTGATTCTAATAGTGATTCTGTTTTATAATCCAATCTCTCCCTTGAGAGTAAATCATTGTTCCATATATTTGTTATTTCCAAATCTAATGTTGTATCATACGTTCAACATCCAGATCTGACGGTTAAAGTTAAAGTAATGTCAGAAGATAAATCATGAAACTTTCAGTGAACTTATGAAAATGCTGAATACATTCAAAATGTAGCACACACTCACCAGTTTGTATTTGGCAGAACATCTTTAGCTTGCCGAAAGAAAGGTTATTGTGTTTACCTTTGGACATACAGTACACTGGTCCTTCATCTTCAACCGAATACAATGATAAAAGATCCAAAATTATATTCATTCGTCTGTCCTTGCTCAGTGCACCTTTCTCTGAATGCAAACTCACGACACTTGGTTGCACTCTTGTACAGGTGCAAAAATATGCCAGAACTATGAATTTTATTTTCTCCCTTAGCTTTAGCAGGATGGCAAAATCACGTGTAGCGCAATTTCCATTGCATTACATTGCGAGGGAGGAATCATGTCCGACTTGTGGAGGCAGTAAACAATAGATAATTGGCAAGTAATGGAGATTAACGATGGGTAGCTATCAAAACTGCTCTAATCACTTATTATGCTTTAACTACATTGTGTTGTTAATGTAAGCCTTGAGAATGTAAGAAGCGCATAATCACATAAGGACTATCCAGATACAAACTATCTCATTATTTTGATGTTATTGATTCTATTTTAGTTTGAATACATACATGTCGAATAAAAAAGGTTTTCATCTACATTAGGAGATTCAAATAGATGGCTATATTGATGGCGTAGGAGCCGGCTACCGGGGTGGACGAAGTCCGGGTGGACCCGGAGCAACAGGGGTCCAGGGAGAAACTTACAATGGTACTTACATAGCTTTCACTGTAGACTAAATGTCAGCTGGAGCAAAATGTCAATTATATACCGAAAATATATGAAAGGTGGATAGGTAGTAAATCCATTTTAAGTAAAGTCCTTGAGTATTGGGGACAATGCTGTTTTGGTCCACGTTTTCATTTCTGTGATAAACCTTTTGTGGACATATGTATCAATGCATTAAAATAATCTCATTCGAATATTATATTAGCTGTAATATTTAGATACGTAGGTGTGTCGATGGATTAGCGTAATCACTGAGGTACATAGGTGTATCAATGGATTAAGTTAATCACTGAGATACATAGGTGTATCAGTGGATTAGGTTAATCACTGAAATACATAGGTGTATCAATGAATTAGGTTAATCACTGAGATACATAGGTGTATCAATGGATTAGGTTAATAACATTCACATACACAGGATACAGATTTAGTTTTTAAAATGTAATGTACTTGTTTGCTCGTAATGCTCAGAATGCTTGCCTCACATGAAAAGTTGATACACGGACCTGTTCCACTAATCAGTCTGCGTGTACAACTTTTCTTATCTCTCCATATTTGATTACTATTATATCTAAATAAGGATTTTTGTATTGGCAAAGTTTAGCACTCGTGGCACAGCTAATTTCTAATATTTTAGGTGGCGGAATCGCAACTAATCTTGAAAACAAGGGAGGAGGGGGAGGAGGTATTGGCAGTGCGACCCGTGTTGACGTGACTGGACAACCAGGCGGGGGAGGGGGATATGGGACACTAGGGTGAGTACATTTCATACTTTTGGCTCAGGTTTATTTCAAAACGCATTCTCACTTCTTTAACCTTTCATTCACCCGGTATAAATTTATAATGGAATCATTGTGCAAAACCATGGGACGGTGTTTTAATCCCTTTTTCGCAAATGCGGTGAAGGGAAGTTGCTCGACAACAAAAGGGAGTCATGAGGGCATGCTGACCCGATTTATGTTGTCTTAGGATATATATATATATATATATATATATATATATATATATATATATATATATATATATATATATATGACACAAACACACATAAATGAAAGTTTTACAGTTTCAGATTTAACATCATCTTGAATAAGACCCTGATGACAATATAGATCTATCAGAGGTAGAGGTAATCGGTATTATAATAAAACGCTGCTAGTTTGGACATTGAAAACAATGAAGCCCTTTCTTTTTCTAACATAAACTATAAATTCCTCAAAGTTTGAGAAGAAAATCTTAATATTCCCACTGATCAAGCAAAGCGAGTTTCAAAGATTATATATTTTCCAGCTGTATTTTATTTCCTGCTGCTTGCTGAATACTAAATAAATACGAGTAATTGCTGAGAAGCAGGCGATACGAAAGATATTCGTAAATTTCCGTTTAAGTTCTGGTCTCAGTTTAATTTTACGTCTCATATTTTCTTCCTCAGTTTGGGTTTGGTACATTTGTGTGTATCATTGTTAGCGTTACACCTAGGGATGATCAACATAATCTATCACCATAATTCCATTAGAGTTTTGGCTTTTTGCCATTGACAAGAGGCTCTGCCGAGATTCATACCATCACTTTCATCTCGAGGGTGGAGGTTTCCTATGCTATAATGAATCATAATAATAGGTTCTTTTTCACAAAGGTCAAAGCAAAAAATGAGGGCCGCATTAAAAACTGAAGATTTGATTACCTTGAACTTAAATAGTTTGGTTTTCATTGAATTAACCAGAGTTAACATTCAATGACGTTTAAGCATTTTAGTTTTAGATGAAACGTTGTTGAAATTCTTACAGAAATAGCAATGTAATATTCGATGAAACATTGTTGAAATTCTTATACAAATATTAATGTAATATTCGATATGCGTAATGCAGATAGCATGAACAATGAAACAAATGTGAACAAGAGAAAAACTAAAACTTCACGTATATCTATAATATTAATAGAAACAGAAAGAATATTATAAAATAGTCCTCGATTCGACATTGAACAAGAACTGACTTTAACGTTTCAAAAGTACCAATAAGAACCTGCATTTTCAAACAATTTGCAACAATCGCTTTTCGACTCTAAAGGAACTATAAATGTATCGAGGTCAATCAGTGAAAAATGGACTGATTTAGGAATACTTTACTTCAGTCACTGCTCGCTTTAGTACATACATATTTTACAGTTAATGCTGTATTGATTGTTGTGAAATAGTGTTAAGTGATCATTGAGTCTGAGCACTTATTGCTACGGTGTGAACTCTTTGCTCGCAGTGGAAGTTCAAATTAGTACATAGGTCGGGATAAAGTTACTTGTGAGACAGGAAAGAATTACATTGAAATTGTCTTCCACACTGGAAAACAGGTTATCCACATTGATGTATATACACAAATACTGTCGTAATATATCTAATTCATTCCTAAGAAAATAGACTTGTGCTTGGATAAATATATAGGATTTACTTACACTATCAAAAGATTTACTCAACTAGTTTGGAATGCTTGTTACAAGTAATACCTATGATAATAACGGAAATAATATCAACATTTGTTATAAACTTCACAGGCGGTGTGAGCGCTTGGGTGGCCTTTGTTGTTAGAGCGTCTGCTTGGAATGCGGAAGGTCGCAGGTTCAAACCGCCGGCCGAGTCATACCAAAGACATGAAAATGTATTAAGAGCTGCCTCGTTAGGCGCTCAGTATTAAGATCTTAGTGTTAGGACCTGTAGGCCTGGTCTCAGGTTTATGTACCAGGGTAGGACATCATGTTGTGTGTCTGTGGCATAGTGCCCAGAGCTAGAAGTCACTAGGAAATGTCACAGTGGAGACATCATAGCAATATGGCTGAGAAATATTACGTCGATATAGCATCTCAACCCTGTTAAGACGATTGGGAACATGAAGACCACTGGCGAAACAATTTGGATGGGTTTGGTTTCTTGTGAATATGGACAAGAAATCCTGATTATGACAGGAAATAGTTTTGCAAAAAATTAGGCTTTTACGGTTGTGTATATGTTCTCTATAAATAAGATAACATATAACAAAAGTTTGTTCATAATATATAAAATTCATAACAAAATTTATCACCTTAACCTTGGTTTTACGAAATGTTTAAGATCTCAGGGAATTACGACCTCTGGAGACAGATCGGGCTCGGGATCCGGGGGACGGGTTTACGGAGACCAAACCCTTAGCATCCTGTATATGGGTTCTGGCGGCGGAAGTGGTGGAAATGCAAGGGATCTCAGCTCAAACCCGAAAGGTAAATATTAATAATAATAATAATAATAATGGATCTCAAATTGGTAATGACGTAATATTGGATTTATGAAATGAGTTAATATATCGAGTTTTGCAATGTATTCAACGAGTTTCATAGATTTATAATTAAATTATGACCCAGTTGAGATTATATTTACCACGTACCTTTCATTTAAGTGGAAGGCGTCTAAATAGAAAGAAAAAGATAAGATCCGGCACTCGTTTGATACTTGTTCAGATGCAATGTCTTTCAATTATTCCAGACCAAAATTGATTCAGTAATGAGCAACTGATAACCAGTAACCTTTTGCAGTAGATTTTTAACAAATCATAATTCAAAGAGATACAATCCTTCCAAAAGGAGATACTTTTTAACACTGGATCTGAAATGGAAAGTCACGTGTGCTATTATATAATCTGCTCGCTTGGAGTTGTTGACACGTCATGTGCATAAATTTCGAAGAGATTGTTTGCAATGTTCACACTTAATTTGTGTTGATTCCACTAAATATATATTGCAGTTTATTATTATTAACGTAAAGGGATGATTACTGGATGCAGAAAGTTTACTGAATCTATAATCTAAATTTATTGGTTTGTAAAAAGGTTAGTCCAGATTGATGTTCTGTGACCGTATATTTGCATTATTTGATCTGATAAAATGCAGTGGCCAGAGAGTGTCCTGTCATTTGGGAAATGGGAATTTGTGGACGTTTTAAAAAGATAGGTTAGTTTATTTACTCCAATAGGTTTATATAGAACCATGCTTGTCCTGCTGATGTGGTGCAGTGTAATCGTGTTTTTGTTTTGCATTTGCCTCCCCCACAGCCCTTTGTCAATTCATCAATATGCACCGTCAATCACAGAGTTGCTGCTTTGCCCAAAAATTATTTTTCAAAATCTTTTTATTTTAGTCAAGACTTTTAAACGCTGATTGTTCCTCGTTTAGTAAGTATTGATATATTGAATAACTAATTATCTACATTGTGTTGTGATAACGATATATTTTGGTGGGGATGGAGGTTGGGGTAACACATAGAAATTAGGCATGTCTTATTACATTCCCAAAAACGAACCTTACTTTTACGTTAATTATTTGGTCGAATAAGTTTTACATAGAGTATGCACCGAAATCAAAACATCTACATTAAAATATCTCTCTGGCTCGTATTCAGTGTGAACATCTGCTCAACTGTGATTTACCCAAAGATTTATTCAAAGTTCGCAGTATTTTGTTACAAATATTGAATCAAAATTTAATCAACACGGATTCGTATTTAAATTTAAAACAAAGTGGTAATCATACAATCGTAGATGATCAAGCAAGGTTCTGGAAAGCGTTCATTTGC
The DNA here is from genome assembly GCA_028554795.2 of Sinohyriopsis cumingii. Lineage (NCBI taxonomy): Eukaryota > Metazoa > Mollusca > Bivalvia > Unionida > Unionidae > Sinohyriopsis > Sinohyriopsis cumingii. The sequence goes on along the minus strand of CM068832.1, from coordinate 67,430,186 downwards.
ATTTTGACTGTGTACAGAGTTTTGAAGATAAAGCATACTTTTAACCTCATCAAGTGAAAAGAAACTCACGGACACGCACAAGTTTTTATTGAAATAAATTTATTTTATACAATCAGCAAACGGGTTACATCTTCTGGAATCCCTGTGACTCCCCAATCCAATGTATTACATAATGGATATCATTCAATTGTTGGAAGTTTATTCATTCCATATACAGGAGGAAGAGGAGGCAATGGCGGTGGAGCTATACGATTGGTTGCCTCGAAGTCTGTTGTCATCACAGGAATGATATCAGTAGCTGGTGAGAATGGTCAAGGAGATGAACTGCCGGGACCAGGGTGAGAGAGGTTTTATTTAGCACGGTAGAGAGAGAGTATGGTTCATTTTGGAAGATGTATGAATAATAAAAGGAAACTATTACTTTGCGAAGGCAATGCTTGTTTAGCGCTTTCATAAGCGAATCGTCAAAAATCATGCATGTTCTTTCAATGTTATTGTTTGGAAATGGCATTGGATATTATATAATAAGTCTTAACTTCACACCAAATAATACCGCATCAAAAGAGTACAAGATAAATGCAACTAGCCGTATCTTGGGACTGCAGAAAACAGGGAGTCATTATTACAAAATCTAGATATATGGCAAATTCATTACTTTCATGAGTTATATTATTTTATTCTGCAGTATTCTCGAATATTTATAAATCTGAACTTTGCCTATACTCTGCTATTTCAAAATTATAATTTAATTTGTCTTAACCATGTTGATTCATGTAGGTGTCTTGGCTGTCCTCAATCATGTTCGATAAAAAGTCAAGGGCAGTGTTCTGGAAATAATACAGACAGGTGCTGGGATTTGTCTGGACCAGGTGGTGGAGGCAGTGGTGGAAGCATTTACATATCTGCAAAACTTGTCAACGTGGGTATGTTTGCAAGAGTCGTCTCGCTTACGTTCGCATATAAATTATCAGCAAACGTGTTCGTTTCTTCTTAGATTATTTACTTCTTCTTATATTATGTGTTATACTCCCAACTGTTTATAATTTTTCATTCTAAATCCTGAATTAACAAACGAAGATTATTTTTTCTTCTTGACATTAAAATTTTTTAATATTTAAATTTCTTCTTTAAATATGTTTATCAAATCATAATACCTTAGGGGAACTACTACTGTCAAAATGGCCGCTATCGCTTAACCGGTTTGAAGCACCTGTTCCGTTTTTTAGTGCTGTTTTCACGATATTTGTGCTTGTTGCCTGTTTTAATCTACGTTATTTTGTTCATTATGTACTGGCTGTTAAATTCGTATGTGTTTCTTCATCTCCTTGTTTTGGAAATGAGAACAATTAGACTTTTTCTCAGCTGTCTTGCTCCACTGTTTTTGAACAAACCGCCATCACGTGATACTCGCCAGTCAACCCGTTTATGCTACGACGGACCCTCATTAATTGTTTTAAATTAGTATACGATTGTCAGAAGAGGAGCGTAAGTATCTTGCTGGTGTGTACACATGGGTGAGGTCGGATAGGTATGTTGGATTAGAGTCCAACAGCGAAACGTAGCACAGAGAATAAATTTTTTGCTTGTTTCTGGATCGAATGGATAGCCAGTGTAAGGTACAGAGGAGCGGGGAAGTGTGCTCTGATAGTGGTACTCTAAGTATGATTCAAGCAGCTGTGTTTTGAACTTTTTGAAGTTTCTGGAGCAGATATTGAGACGAATCAGACAGAACTGAGTTACAAAAGTCCAATCTTGAAAGTACTAATGAACACACAAGTGTGTTAGTGGCATCACCTGAAAGATATTTCCGAATGGAGCTGAAGATATGCAGACTTGCATATGTTCATGGCATGTTGGTGCAATATGAGAGTACTGTCCATAGTAACACCTAGGTTTCGTACTGATTGTGTGAATTTAATGTTGGTGTTGCTGATATTTATTGTCTGAGGTAAAGGATGAGAATGAGAAAGTCTTTGTGCTGTGATCAGAATGACCTCAGTTTTATCATCATTCATCTGCAGCTTGTTACATGTCATCCATGATTTCACATCAGAAATGCACATCTCTACACCTTGGATGGTAGCATCAACTTCAGTTGGGTGGCTAGATTTGGGTGTCATCAGCGTACAATTGGTGAGACACTGCATGATCATCTATGATACTTGAGAGCGGCTGAGCGTATATAATGAAGAGACCCCGTAAAACATCACAACATAGATTAACTGGGCTGGAGTGTATCCCATATGCAGACACAATTTGTGTCCTGTTGACCATATAGGACTTGAACCACATTAAGGCTGCATCGTGAATGCAAAATACATGCTGGAAACGGTGAAGTAATATATCATGGTCTGTTGTGTTAAATGCTGCAGATAAATCAAGGAGGGTGAAGACTGTAATCTTTCCGCTATCCAAAGAAGAGAGAATGTCATTAACTATTTTTAGAAGAGTAGTTTCAGTACTGTGGCAAGGGCGATATGCAGATTGTCCATCGCTAAAAAGACTGATTGAATTCATATGAGATACAAGCTGGGATAGAACAACCTTTTCTAAGATTTTTTATATGAATGAGAGATTAGAAACTGGGCGGTAGTTCTTTAAATCGTTATGGTCTAGTGTTGGTTTCTTCAGCACAGGCTTTACAATGGCAGTTTAGAAAAATGATGGGAATTCCCCGGATGAGAGAAAGGTAATAATAACTTAATAAAATACAGGATCTAAGCACTCAAGCAACAGTCATGCTGGAATTGGATCAAGTTTACATGACTTTGGTGCACTCTTCATCTGGATTGTACGTACGAAATCCATAGAGACAGGTTCAAATGCTGCTAATGGTTGCACCTCAAATTCTGTATCCCAACTGTATGGTGACGACGAGTCAATTGAACTTGTGGTGTCAAGCTTATCTCTAATGGTTTGTACTTTGTCACGGAAGAAATTTGCAAACATGTCCCGAAGGTCGACAAGAGAAAAAGTAGTTAGAAGTGGTGTAGATTTGTTCATTGACATTAGCTTGTTAGTAATCTCAAAGAGCTCTTTGCAGCTGAAACTTTCCATGATCTTTGTCCGGGTGTTTGTACGACAAATGGTTATTCAGTGCAGTTGTTGTGAATGACTTCGCTGAACTACGGCCACATGAAATGACTGTTATATACAGTGGGCTGACCGCACAGACCCGTTCGTCCTGGATTAAGTGGATTATTCGCTCTACATATAGAGAATTAATTCAAATCAGATGAATTATTACGAAGTTTGGCTCACATTGTGAAGTTGCTAGAAGCATCGGCTTAGACCGGAACTCTTCGGATATTGTCCGTGTCTTGAGATGGAGACTGGAGTCCACACTCCAGTTTTACCTCAAAGATCTTTCAAGTCAATGGGCTCAACTCGATCTTGTGGGTCCTGTCGCCGTGGTGCAAAAGGTAGCTTTTTCCAGGTCGTTCGACAGCGTCATAAGGAGTGGCTTCATTACTTCCGCTGGGTTTGTGGGAGGAAACATTGTCCCTTCCGAAGAGCCTCCACGACAGGTGGAGTCTTCTCCAATCTGGTTACCTAGAAACTGTCTCACACATCTTAGTGGACGAGAAATGATATCTCTAGGATAAAGGCGTATCACTACTTCCACCTTGTATATATTATTCTACGGTATTATTGTTGGGTAACGTATTTAAAGAAAATACTTTTTTTCTAATAATATGTTTCTTCGCGCATATGTATCCCATCATAATACGCATACACTCTCCTAGCCTTCCCGCAGTAATACATATACAGAGGGCGTTTTATACGATCCAGTAGTAACTTAGAGATTCATGATGTTTGCTGCTAATCCTATATAAAGGGAAGATCACTCGGCCCGACCGCCACCTATGTGGGTAGATAACCATTAGGTCTTTGTAGCTAAAAGTTCTATCCGGAAAGGTTGGATTTGCGGTGTAGTATTAGTTCTAAGTTATTATGATTGGTTAGATATTAGGGAAGGAACTTATTGTACTAAATTAAAAATTAGTTTCCTAACATACCACTCCGGTGGCCTAGTGGTTAGTGCGTCCGCCTCGGAAGCGGGAAGTCGTGGGTTCGATCCCGCGCCGAATCATGCCAAAGACTTACAAAAATGGTACTAACAGCTGCCTCGCTTGGCGCTCAGCATTAAGAGGTTAGTGTTAGGACTGGTCGGCCTGGAGTCAGGATAATGTGTCTTGGTGGGACATCATGCTACATGCCTGCGGCATGATGCCCCAGTGCTAGACCTCACTATAAACTGCCACACTGCAGACATCGTAGCGATATGACTGAAAAATTGTTAAAGCTACGTTAACAATCCAAATCACACACACACACACACACACACACACACACACACAGTTTCCTATATATTGATATATAATATATTTTAATTCTGGTTATGTCTTCGACACCGTATATGTATATCTTCCTGGACAAGGTCAAAATACATAACGTGAATAACGAACTACTAAAAGTATAATCTGGTTTTCCAGGTTTCAAAAGAGCCCTACTGTAATTTGTTCTGACTTTCTTTGAATTTAACTTCGTTCATCGAACCATTTTGATTAATTGCAGTTGGTTCTCATTTCGTACATAAATACTAAATAGTATGAACAGACTGAACCCAAACATGATTATATCTTGAATAATTCGATTCATGTTGCACAAATTACATTATGGAAATATACATATTCAGTTTGATCCCGTACATGCAATGTTTCTCTTCTCCGTCTTTAGGTTATCAAAAAGTGCAGGCTAAGGGAGGAATGGGAGGCGGCGGTGTAAACGGACGTTGTGGTGGTACTGGAGGTATGGGCATCATCAGGGTGGATTCTGATGTGTTCAGGGGCAGCATAGGAAATGTACACGGGCTTTTCTACCAGCAGATGTTGACAAACATGTTCATTGTAATTTTACTTTTGTAATCATTCTAACCACTTCAGATTGTCTGTACTATTGCAAGTATCTCTCTTGTTATCTGTCTGCATACTTCATGTAACTTTTTCACAAACGTTTCTACAACAATCAGAGCATTACAATTATTATGATGATGATTCTTAAACATTATTTTAAAATGATGCTCACCACTCACAAATTACAGTCTTGTACAAGTAGGCACTCATGTGAGTACAAAGATATTCGCCAAGTTATGGCTTGACAAAATTCTTGATTTAACTCTTTCCAGTGGATGGCATTCTGTTTAAACTTTGAAGAAGGGAAATAACAAATATATATATATATATATATATATATATATATATATATATATATATATATATATATATATATATATATATATATATATATCTTTAAGGGTTTCTAGACATAATATATGCAATCCTTCAGGCTTAAAGTTTAAATGGATATAATCCAACGCCAGTTTGTAAACAGATGCTAATGCAACAGGCTCGTCTCAACCAAGTAGCATTTATACATTGAATCTGACATCATTTCAGGACAGTAATCTAAGACTCGCCTCCAATCAGAACCACTTCATCTCTTACTGACAAAAGTTAAATAACCTGGCCTCTCTATAATGGATTCAGACATAACCACGATGCTACTTCAACTAGCATGATTTTTCCGCCCAAATATCCGGTTAGATCTGAAAAGAATAGGTCCTCGTAGTAAAGGAATATAATTTACAAAAATCATTCGATAATGTTCGAACTATAAAAGAAATGTCATACATTTCGTTATTAATAGTATTAGGTTTCCTTTTGAATGAAAAATGAAGACATCTCGCAGTTTTCATTACCTCAAAATATTCCTTTTGATTTTGTTAGAGATTATCTAAGGTTATGTTGACGTAACAAAAGGTGACGGTTTGAAACCAGTATCTGGACAAATGGATTCATCCAGTATGATCCTTATTTACTTTCATATATATCTAACTGATGTGAATTATATGAATGATGTTTTCATTGATGGGCATCACAGTTGTATATTTATGTCACAGTCGTGGTTTATATTTACTATGGCATACAAGAACATATCAACAATAGTAAAAACAATAATCGAAGGAATTTGTTATTTTGAAAGTTAAACTGTATATTTTTCTTACAAAGAACATTGAGCTTGTTTTGCGAGAATATTGTGCAAGGGAGGTAATTTTTGGAGGAAATTAATAAGGAATTCCTTGATGTGGCGGTTTGGGCTAAACGTGTCCTTCCACCGTAAATGAGGTATGCATAGTCTGATTTGATCGGGAAAAATTAAACGTGTCCTTCCACCGTAAATGAGGTATGCATAGTCTGATTGGATTGGGAAAATTAAACGTGTCCTTTCACCGTAAATAAGGTATGCATAGTCTGATTTGATTGGGAAAAATTAAGTATGGTTCCTATTAACATCCAGTGTATGTTTCTAACATGCGCCTGAAGAAGCCTAAATATGTCAGTCTAAACTACTTATGATATCGGCACAAAAAGACGCTTTTCTGACTGATGGCAGAGCATCAGTTTTGGTCCGCAAGGAAAACTTGTTTTTTTTTTTTTTAATCGCTTAGTGAATAACAAATCCCATGAAGTCGCGCGAATGACATGTTGAATAAAAACAGGGGAACTTTATAATTGTGAGAAGTAAACAATAACCATGTTTGATAAAACTTGCCGCTCGCTTTGAGTTGCATAGTGTGTGTGTGTGTTATGTGTGTGTGTGTGTATATATATATATATATATATATATATATATATATATATATATATATATATACACATCCTTGGGCTCTAAATACTATGCTTTTATATCGACGAACATTCCTGTAGCCTAGTGGTTAGAGCGTCCGTACAGGATTCGGGAGGTCGTGGGTTCGAACCCCGGCCGAGTCATACCAAAGACTTACAAAAATGATCCTAACAGCCAACACGCTAGGCGCTCATCAACATTAAGAGGTTAGTGGTTCGACTGGTGGTCCTGGTGTCAGAATAATGTGACTGGGTGGGACAAGTTTGCGGCATGATGCACCAGTGCTAGACATCACTTTAAACTGCCACACTGCAGACATCGTAGCTATATGACTGGAAAATTGTTAAAAGCTAAGTTAAAAATCTAAATCACACGCACACACACACACACTTTTATATCGACAAATCTTCTTCCCTCAAATGTGGGGTTTTTTATGTTATCATTTCGGCTCACGCGTGCATACACGCATGTCACACACATGCACATATAGATTTCTCATTTAATATAGGTAATAATCCTTAAAGTTGTAAATAACATTTTATCTAGAATTGTGCATTTCCTGTTTTCCTAAAGCACCAGCTGCTATTCTTCAAGGTTTTAGCCTTGTCGTTCACATTTAGGATCACAGCCAGGTTGGTCAGAGCCTGATTGATTACAGGACGACGGTGTACGGCAATGAGGTTTACCGCGGATGTTTTGAGGAAAGGAGCATAAATGATCGATTTATTGCACACCAGATACAACTGTCAGATGCTGATGCAGCTAACATGACACCTAAGTTATGTCAAAATCTATGCAGGTATCAGTGTACCTTTTAATTTATAATCTCTTTACATCCAGTCATAGTAGCAATTCCTCCACAATCTGTTTTATGCGTAAGATATTGCATTTACATTTTCGCCTGAAGGGTCTTCCTCAAGTATTGAATAACTCCCATGCATTCAGATACTGAGTAACTCCACACATTCAGGCGCTGAGTAACTGCGCAAATTCAAGTATTGAACAACTCCCATATATTCGAGTATTAAACAACTCCCATATATTCGAGTATTGAACAACTCCCATATATTCGAGTATTTAATAACTACCATACATTCAATTATTGAACAACTCCCATATATTCGAGTATTAAACAACTCCCATATATTCGAGTATTAAACAACTCCCATATATTCGAGTATTAAACAACTCCCATACATTCAAGTATTTAATAACTACCATACATTCAATTATTGAACAACTCCCATATATTCGAGTATTAAACAACTCCCATATATTCGAGTATTAAACAACTCCCATATATTCGAGTATTAAACAACTCCCATATATTCGAGTATTAAACAACTCCCATACATTCAAGTATTTAATAACTACCATACATTCAATTATTAGATAACGTCCATACATTTATTACAGCTTAACATTTAACTAATTTTTATACCTTGCAGATTATTTACACTTAACAAATTCAGAATGTGTTACACAAAGGCCACTGCATGCATCAAATTATAATCAGCTCTGTGTAGTAAAATGGTATGTAATAAAGGTGATGAAAAAATATCCTGTATCTTTATGACATATTTTAGATAGCAATCATTTTCATTACTTATTTTTTAAAACAAATTGGAAGTTATTCAATGTGGTTACCATATACTTCTCCACTTCCAACCCCACCCCACCCATCACACCTCCCGCCATTTCGCACCATCTCTTTACCACAAATATAGCAAAATAGCCACGTGTTAGGGTCTTTTTAGGAAAAATGTAGCTTAAATACTGGTTCTAGTTTCCCGTGATCTCAGAACAGTACCGGAATAGCTAAATATATATTGAGTTTGTTTTACAACAAATGTGTGTACATGTATCTATTTCAGACAGCGTGGTTTCATGTTCTCTGGAACTCAATTCGCTCAGGAATGTTTCTGCGATAACCAGCTTGACATGTCAAGGAAACGACAAGACAGGTATATATAAGTATTGAACTTAATTTAGAACATGATTGAATTGATTTTTTCGAGATTCGCAATTTCATGACTCGTGCAAAATTGGAACCCCAATTATCACAATTACAAATAGTTGTACAAAACAATAAGGAATCCTAAGAATAAACAATGTAACTATTGTTTAACCATTGTCTACATTTTTTTAAAAGCACACACGAAGGCAGCATGAATTCATAAGTTGTTCCTTCCTGGTAGTATGAACTAAAACTACAATCAATTTAAAAGTTAATACCAAAGATTTGTTAACAATTTTAACTTTTCAATGTTTTCAGCCAATACTTTCTATGAACACACCAATGTCCCTGGGATATCCAATGTCTACGATGTTATTAAGTTGTATAAGTGTTCTTCCTTATGAGCCCATGTTTGATAGCGTATTTACAACATAATAATAATAATAATAATAATAATGAGGACTTTGTATAGCGCCTAATCTTTAGAAGCTCTAAGCGCTTTACAACATTAGACAACACCTATAAGAAAAAAAAACATATAATGATATCATTACAAAAACAAACACCATGAAATTGTAAAACATTAAAAAAACATGCTGAGACTATTTAAGGTAGGAAACATTATTAGGTCTTTAAGCTTGTTCTTGCAGTCGAAATAAGTGAGTTTTGAGAGCCCTCTTGAATGGGAACAGTGTGTGTTTGTGTCTAAGTTCAGTGGGCAAACCATTCCACGTTCATCCCTCGAATGGCTTTGCATTGGCTATATGTGATACCAAATGGAGATGTTACATGTTTTTATTCACCATGTTCACGATGTGGTGGTGTACGTACGCTGATTATTAGGTGATGTTATATCATCCGTTATCCTAAAATCATGATATGCCTGTATTTGAATCTGACCGCTCTGGTTAAAGAGTCCGCCTCGGTTGTGGGAAGTCGTTTGTTCAATCCTCGGCCGAGTCACACCAAATGCTTATAAAAATAATACTAACAGATACCTCGCTAGGCACTCAGCATTAAGAGAATAGTATTAGGACTGGTCCGATAATATGACCGGATGGTACATCATGCTACGTGTCTGTGGCATGATGTCCCAGTGCTAGACATCACTTTAAACTGCCACAATGCAGACATCATAGCGATATGACTGGACAATTGTTAAAGCTAAGTTAAAAATCATAATCACACAGAAATCTGTATCTGAATAGTGCATTATATATTTTCAGTGAGTGCAGCACACCTTGCAGGGGTGACATCCAGCAGACATGTGGAGGGTCAAATAGGATCCAGGTGTTCGGTCCACCTCCTGCTGTGCCTGGCACGGGCTACAATATGTATCCAAAGTGTGACGAATGGTGTGTCACAGCCGAAGCAAATACTTCAAAAGTAAGAATTAATTACTTGGAAAATCTGTTCTTCCGTTGCTACTTAGACAAGTCAAATTAGAAAATGATACTATTTTAGTGCCTATTTGACCAGTTCGGTTAGCAGGCGCCATGTGTTCCGGTGCCTATTTGACAAGTTCGGTTAGCAGGCGCCATGTGTTCGGTGCCTCTTTGACCAGTTCGGTTAGCAAGCGCCATGTGTTACAGTGCCTATTTGACCAGTTCAGTTAGCAGGCGCCATGTGTTCCGATGCCTATTTGACCAATTCGGTTAGCAGGCGCCATGTGTTCCGGTGCCTATTTGACCAGTTCGGTTAGCAGGCGCCAAGCGTTCCAATGCCTTTCTTGACAAGATTAATTAGCACGCCCAATTGTGCTAAAAGAAAATTAGTACGTTAGTGACTGAACTTTGTAAAAGCAAAGACAACAATATTCATCTCAGCTAAATATCTGGAAAAGAAAAACACGTTGTAATCTGTAATATTCAAAGAAATTCTGTTGAAAAGAATATATGACCATGTTAGTAGCTATATTTATGTAAGGAAAATACTGATATAAAAATTACACAGGAATATCTACACACCATGCTATGACAGAACCTCCATGTCATTTGAAAAGTTTAATTATAACATTTCTTTTGCAATTCATCTTCTGTCTCAGTCTTGACATTCTGCTTGTTTCTAAGCAACCAGGGCTACTATTTATCTTCCGTAGCCTTCCAGCTAGTTGTTCCATAGAACTGCAACCTGTGCTATAATTTAGTTTCCGTAGCCTTCCAGCTAGTTGTTAGATAGAACTGCGAACAAGACTAATATTTAGTTTCCGTAACTTTCCAACTAGTTGTTAGATAGAACTGCGGCCACGGCTACTATTCTTCTTCCGTAACTTTCCAGCTAGTTGTTAGATAGAACTGCGACCGGGGCTAATATTTATCTTGCGCAGCCTTTCAGCTAGTTGTTAGATAGAACTGCGACAAGGGCAACTATTCATTTTCCGTAGCCTTCCAGCTATTTGTTAGATAGAATTGCGACTAGGGTTAATATTCATCTTCCGCAGCCCTCCAGCTAGTTGTTCGATAGAACTTCGACCAAGGCAACAATTCATCTTCCGTAGCCTTCCAGCTAGTCATTAGATAGTACTACGACCAAGACTATTATTCAGTTTCTGTAGCCTGCCAGCTTGTTGTTAGATAGAACTGCGACCAGGGCTACAATTCATCTTTCGTAGCCTTCCATCTTCCATAAAAGATTTCCCGCTAAATATTTCATCGAAATCACGCGGTGGTATCGTCCTGATTAACAAATATCTGTATGTATCTGTTTATAAACTGACATAATAATTGGTCAGATGACTAAATGCTTGTTTTAGTTATTCAGGTTTTTTATCCAATATACCTTGTCATTTATTAGTTTCAATAATAACTTGTTTTTGAACGCTAGCTGACAATACAAATGGTGTCCATATTGACACAAGTTAAGTCATATAAGACCTGTACATACATTGACTCAGGGGTCATCCACGTTTTGAATTGCCAATTTGGTGGTTTTGGCGTTGAATTTAGTCGAAATAATAAAAATATTCAGCTTATAAAATAACAGTGGTATAGTTGCTGAATTATAGGTTTTACTTATCTAGTTTCCGTTACAAATGCGGGTGGTCGCGGGTTAGATCCCCGGCAGAGTCATACTAAAGACTTTTAAAAATGGTACTAGCAGCTGTCTCACTTGGCACTCAACAATGAGCGATTAATTCTAGGACTGATCGTCCTGGTGTCAGGACAATGTGACTGGTTGGGACATGTTACATGTCTGTGCTAGACAACACTATAAACTGTGACAAAGCAGACATCAAAGTGACGGAAGAATTGTTAAAACTATGTTAAATATTCAAATCACACACGCACGAACACTTTTCAAATTCCAAGAAAAATGGCACTAGCGGCTGCCTCACTTGGCACTCAACAATAAGCGATTAGTACTAGGACTCGTCGTCCTGGTGTCAGGATAATGTGACTGCGTGGGACATGATGCTACATGTCTGTGCTAGACAACATTATAAACTGTGACAAGGCTACATTAAATATTCAAATGACACACGCACACACACTTTCCAAATTCCAAGAAAAATGAAACACAACAGCTGGCGTTTCTGCAAGACAGTTGCAGCTTGTGCTGTCACGGCAACATGGGTGACCCGGGTATCCTCGGATTTCATTGCCCTCAATAGACAGCTAATCCAGGACCGCTAGCAGAATGAGCTGCTTCAAACTTTAGGCGCTTGATGTCGGTGCGTGTGGTAAATAGGAATAGATGCGATTAATAATGCAAAAATATCACATGCCAATTCACGGCATTAGAGCAAAGAAAAGTAACATTTATATGATGTCAGGAGGAATATTGAATAATTGCTAAGCTGAATACAAGACAGGCGTCTATTTAATGTCATTCATATATATATATATACATACATATATATATATATATATATATATATATATATATATATATATATATATATATATATATATATATATATATATATATATTGACTTCATAATGTCGCTGCTATCAGCATTTTCTCATAGCATGTGTTTCAAGCCTATATGCTTTTTGTAAGGTAACTGTATGGGGCACGTTGGATTCATTATTTTTTCCACTGTCTCATACCTGCAAATTATGTGGAAAGACGGCCAATGCTTTCATAAACTGTTGACATTGGTTTCTCGAGAGAAGTGATTGCGCTACCTAAGAGGCTTTTGTAATGACACTATGAAATTACACAAGGCTAATGCAGGATATATGGTGTATCGAAATGGACATTAGATTTATTTCAAGATACAACAATGAATTTGTATTAGGCTTTGTACCTAATTTTGTAGTACGATATCCAGTCTAACATTTAGCTTCCTTAAAAATGAGTATGAAATTGTGTGCATCAAGTCAGCCATTTTCTCTGCAAGACACGTAATGTACATATAGCGCTTGGTTTAAAAGTTAAATTTCAAATCTCAATTCGTGTAACTTCATGTACGATTATCACATATAACGTGATGGTATAAAATTATTCTATGTCATTGAAAGATATTTATGAAACGTTTCAAGTCATAAGCGTTCACATGAGTTCGATTGACAGTAGAATAATCATCATTGCACGTTCTAAGAGACATGTTGAATACTCTGTTTATTAACTCTACGTTTTCTTTCTAAATGTTCACCATTACTATCATGTCATCATGACCCGCCATGATTATCACGTGATCATGACCCCGCATACCTCAGTACAATCTCTGTTCAACTTTATTCTAAATTAATACTGAATATCATATGGTAGTAATGAATTATTCCAAGGTAATAATAACTTAAATATACTTGAAATTACTGACACATTATCTTACGTTGCATGCAAAATATGTTATTCCAGATATATCCATGTATTTATCTGAACGTTCGTAATTTTCAGCCTAAATGGGGAAACTGTGATACAAGCAGTTCAACAGAGACTGTTTACCAAATCGAGTGCAACTGTTTACCTGGTTTCATGGGCAGTCGATGTGATCAGGTTAGTCAAACAACAACAAACAATAGCAATATTATATAATAATAATAATAATAATAATAATAATAATAATACATTTTTATTACTATACTCTTTCTTCTTTGAATACGTTTTTCAATCACATTACGTTAAAAATATTAACCAGCTACATCTCGAACCTGGCCCTACAAAAGACGAATATCGTCTTTTTTACGTATATTTGTTTTAATTTATATTTGATTTAAGTTGTGTTTGATTTGATTTGATTGCTTGTGGGCTTTGGAATCTTTTTATTTTCTTTACATGTCAATGTAATGTAATTTTGTTTACAGGGAATTTGACCTGAATGTTTTCATAAGTACCTAATAACAGAAACACTTCTTCTCAGAGTAAAATGATTGGTTCTTATGAAAGACATACAGTGGCTAGGTGATTTTTATATGCAAACATGATCAGTTAATCCTCTATTTCGCAATTAGGCATTTCCGAAATTGCGAAATACTTAGTATTAATAGTGATGCTGAGAGAGAGAGAGAGAGAGAGAGAGAGAGAGTTCGGGGCTTTTAAACATTTGATGTCAAGTTGTTTTCTTCTGTTGTGACTAGTATTAATTTTTTTACTTTTTGAGTTATTTTGTTAATTCTTCCCTGGAAAGATTATTGTATTCATATATAATTCTTGGACAAGGACATTTCTTGGAAATTTTAATTGGATTTCCAGGACCGGAGGATTAATTATTGTGTTTCTACAAGGAACTGTAGACTTCAACACAGTACAAGTTACAGCATATGTAATCTTGGATTCTTCGTCGGGACTGAAACTTGAAATCATTAACATATTTCCTTATTAGGACTTCAAAAATTGTATTGGTGGATTACTCTTGGATTATTTTTTAATTTGATTCTGGAAACAGTAAGTTCATATATCTTCATATTTACGGAATGTTTCCAGGGAAATAAATTATTTGTTATATTTGTCAAAGCTTGTTCTTTTCAATCTTTCTTTTGTTACTGTTTATTCAAGCCTAAATAAGTAACATAAGATCTTATCATGTCTATTTTTGATAGAGAAAGGGTAATAGCTAATTCCCATTACCTCCCCTTGATACTACCAGGTGTCGCAAGTTTTAAGCTTCACTGTCGTGCAGTGCACACGCAGTGCTATAGCCTCCAACAATTTAGCTTCTCTGTTCTTACCTAGAGGCACACCATCAAGCGTTTTGGGTGTATTCACTGGATTTACTTGTCCCCTGTAGATAATATATATTATTTTACAATTTCAGTCAAATATTTGATTGATTTTGTTACTTAGTATAACTTCGTGTGCAAGACTCCGTCCCACCACGCTATCGTTGACCTCCTCAAAGTCATATTGTGTTGAGCATGAAATGAACTGTTTTCGTTCATCTATGATTTTGTGTCGCCTGATATTTAAGATCATATTATTAATTTACATGCTGTTTCGATTTTCTCATGGTAAACTAATATTTAGTCCATAGGGCATTAGTATAGCGCCACGACTCTTTCAATTATTGGTCCGTTGATCTTTAGCATTGTATTAATTTCATACACTGCTAATAGCATGTTCTTTACGACCATGTTAATTATTATACACACTGGTTTGATAGTTTAGTGGTTATTATTTTACGTCCATTAGGGCCTTAAATAACGTTAGGACGCCTTTATTATGTGTCTGTTAAGACAGTGTCTTCTAGCGTTTAGTAATTTCAACCCATTACTATTTCTGCTATAGTTTGTTCATTTCTTTTCTCTTGTGTCGTTTCATGGGCATGTCGTCTAAGTGCATGAATGCAAGAGACTTAAAATCATGGAGTACCCACGAGCTACGCATTGCCTGTAAAAAATGTACGTCTCAATCAACATGTAAGACATGCAGTGTTTGGTAGAAAAACACGTGGAATGTGGTACTTAAGGAAGCGCCAAAGGGGAACGAGAGACGGTCTTGGATAGGCAGGGTACCTCGGACATCCTTAGTCTCCACCCAAAATCAGCCACCGAGGCAAGCCTTGTGGGGGACGCTGAGATACCCTCAGTCTTACCCTAAATTTCGTCTCACCCATCCAACAGATACCGTTACGTCAAGGAACGGAGAGGATAAAGGATGGGACCATCCGTCGCTGGACAAGACCGGTCACTTGAAACAGCAGACGAACAAAGACGCAATTCCGTCAATCTGAGAAAATCATCCATCTCTTCCTATATTTTGATCCTATTGACACTTTAGGGGAATATTTTCCTAATTTTAAGTAACCCAGCTGGGATCAGCCTTTCCACACGTCAGCGAACTTCACCTTGCGCTTAGATCGGACGCACTCGAACGCCTTATGTACGGACCTTCCGGCTTTAGACAAGAACGTTTCAGCAGTTCACATGTTGGATCTATTGTTTCACAAAGTATATACGAATGTGTTCCATGTTACGCCGAAGCTGGTTGGGAACATCGTGGCGATATCTTCCATGTTAAACTTGGAGATCAATGGAGACTTCGAGTTCATTTCGCCTCAACAACCAACGAGGATGATATGCCATAAGTTCCGACCTGACCAATGCATAATTTCACATCCCCATTCTCCCCGATTCACGCAAGAATCTTAAGCGAGAGAGTTCCTTCGTCTCCTCGGTTCATTCAATGCGGCCTATCACACGAGAGATTCGAGCCTCCTTGCTTCCGTTGGCTGTCCAGGAGAATCCTTCAGGAGAAGCCCCAAAGGAAAAAACAGTTTACACTGACGCCATTACGTAAGGTTGGGGTACCCACATTTTGCCTGACTTGGCTACCGTAAGTGGCAAGTGGAAGACGGAGGAGCGATCTATAATAATCAGCATCCTAGAAACAAAGTCTGTCATCAATACCTTTTACTTCTGGAAAGAACGACTCTTCAGGCAAAACGGTCTTCATCTCGTTCGCTAGTGGTAATTTACCTCGTCAAACGGGGCACCAAATCACCCATTCTTTGTGTCCTGGTGTGGTATTGTCAACGCTGGTGCGACATTCTCCGTATCAATGTGCGTGTCAGACATATCCCCGGCAGGCTCAATGTCCTGGCCTACACCATGATTTCAGATGAGGCCATGTCCTTCACAAGTAATGGTCTCTCAACCCTTCAATCTTTGCTCGGATCTGCGCTTTCCTGGGACGAATGATGATCGATCTTTTTGCGACAAGGTAGAACCACATGTTTTCCACCTGTCTCTCCTATTCCAAACCCCAGAAGCCTGGGTCGTGGATAAGCTTTCGATTAGTTTGGAGGGGTTTGATGCCTTTGCCTACCCCCCCACTTCATAAAACCAAAACGAATACAGAAGTTACGCGGTTAGAATTGCAAGATCATTTTAATCACCCCTCTCAGGTTAGGGAAGTCATGGGTCACCGATCTACTCGGACTATTATGAGATCTACCCAGGATGTATCCCAGCCACAATTCATAATCTTCTCACGCAACACCTGTTGAGGGTGCTCCATCCCTGCCATGACCGTCTCCTTCTACACGCTTGACTCTTATCAGGTCTGCCTTGCAATTAAAACATATAAAACCTTCGATTCTGGCGCAAATCTCAAGAGCGAGAATACCCTCCGCTCTGAAGGCCTACGAGGGGAAGTGTCGTGTATTTATAGACAGGTGCCAAACCCATCAAATTGTCCCTGTGTGTGCCTCATTCCTTCAATTGGCCGACGTTTTTATCTGGTTCTTTGAGGAGAAACAGTTGGCTTTGATCACTATCAAAGACTATTTGTCTGTGATATCGGGCACATTCCGTCATCACGGCAGATGTGATATTACGCATGATAAAGATCTATCAGTTCTGTTAGAAAATTATTTTATCTTCAGCGAACAACGTCAATTGCATTATTTCCAGAATGAAATTTGTCCGGGATCTAATTTGGCTCAACTCACGTTTGAAATGATCGCGCATGCTTTGCTAAAATTTCTATCATACAAGACATGGCTCATGATAGCTTCAGCCTACGTATGCAGGGACAGTGATGTACATGCCCTTTCAGTTGACCCGAACTATCTGCAGTTTGGAACGGATAGTTCGGTAGTCCTTCTTGCACAACCTTGACAAGGATAGGTTTCCCTCTGTAGGTAGTAACGAGTCGTCATTCGTCCTCTCTTTCATAGGTAGATCGAGAGTAGCAGTCATGCATGGTCCTGTCCGCGCCCTCAAGCACTACTTGTGACGCACATAGACAAGGCGTGGCTCGCGCAAACGTTTCTTTCTCCCGGTCAAGATCGGAAAACAAGATATCACCCATCCGGCCCTTGCTTCGTGACTGAGGTGGGTTAGACTCTCGGCGTACTCAGAGATCTCTCAAGATCATAGTTGACTCATGAGGATTATAGCTCATGAGATTAAACACATTTCTACAAGCCTCGAATTCGAGCGCAATGTTTCGACCCTAGATATTATAGAAGTTGTTGGCTGGCACTCAGATTCAACCTTCTCGAGGTTTTGCCTCAGAGATTTAACGTTATAGAGAGAAACGTTGGATCTGCTATGGCCGGTATCAGCAGAATAGACGGCCACCAGCCCCAACTAGATCAATCAACACAGCATCATAATTTCGCTGGATTCCCAGTGAAAATTTGTGTAGGGGAAAAGATCTTAACTTCATCTATCATTTGATCTCAGACTGTGTCATTAGGTGAACAGGGTTTTTTCTATCTGGGGAATCCATGGACTCATCTCCAGAAGTATACTGGAGGTAGAGGCCGGTTGTACAGCATCCCCTACTGTTATTACTTATTCTCCTAACGTCGCTTGATTTTGTAACGTATTCGAAGGAGAAAGCAAATTTTCTAACCAAATTATGTTTCCCCGAAGAAGGCACCTTGTCGTAAGCACGCAGCTTAAAAGTGAGCCGACAAAAGCGCGCAGCGAAATATGTCCGTCAAATGCGCGCCGTCGAAAGCAGGCAGCATAAACTATAAGCATGTAATCTTATTATGACTCTGATCGATAAATGTCTCATTTCGAATGAAATAAACTACTAGTTTGAATCGCTTTTTCCACTGAGCAGACATCAAAGTGAGTACACTCTTAATATTGAGTAAAAATAAAGTACTAGTTTCAATCACTGTTTTCATTGAGCAGACATCAAGGTGCGTATATACTCAGTATAAGCCTAGAAAACTATAAATACCAAATTCATTTTGTAAATATGTAAAAAGTCATATCTAACCATGGAAAAGACTGTCTCAGAAGGAAAGAGCATATCATAGCATGTCTTGATTATGTACATAATGTTGCATTTTGAACAGTGATATAATTAATACACTGCAACTCATATTAATAGGACTGAGCATTCTTTAAATAGCGAATATATGCTTATTCATCTGATATATTAATTTTTTATAATATATACTTTGCGCGCTTTTGTTGGTGCAGAATTTTTTCTCACCCATGCGCAAGAGAAATCTACTTTGTTTGCTAACCTTACTTTTCTTGTCTCAGTCTAGTCATATTAGACCAATCGTCTCAGTCAAGGTGTCCACGCGCTCAGAACTACTTTTAAATAAAGAAACCCTTGTTGTCTTCTGCTGTGCCTGACGTAGTTGTACTATAATCAAACAACAACAACAACAACAAGCGTATAACAAAAACATAGTAACTTAAGTTAAATCCATCTTTGAGAACACACCATACAAAAAGAATTCGAGAGAGACAAAAACAAACGCATATGATTGTCGAGCTTTTTGGTATTATGCTTGTTCGTTCCACACAGCATAATCACTTTTATCCTATACGCAGGTCTAGCTCAATACATTTTTAAATCATCGTCATTAAATGTAGCTAAAAGCTTCCTAACTAATTTTAAATATTTCGTGTGAAACAAATTATATACTGTTAGCTACATTTAATGACGCTGACCTGAAAATGACTGTGCTACAAATAGGATACAATTTTCAATGCTGTGTGAAGTGAACAATATAACAGAAAACACTTATCCATGCATATATACTATAGATCTATACACTTCATAGCCTCCCTACTCTCTTAACAACTACGGAAAACTTAGTAACAGCCAGATAAGTTTTATTTAAAACATGCTTTTTTCTAATTTTGTTAAGCAGCTACACTGTGCCCCGGTTGAATCAAAAATATACCTACTCTATTTAATGACAAATAATAAACTTACCAGCCAGAAAGAATAATTTATCCGTCAGCACATTAATCCAACAGCAAATTTCACTGTAGCACTTGCCATATTTCCAGGACAGAAAAATAAATGTTCAAAGAATCCATGAACTTGAAAGTTTAGCACATGGTTATACGCTATAGTCCGTTTTTGGAGGGTCTATTATACACGGGAGTAATTTTACAATCAATATTAAGGACAACACAAATATGTTACACACAGTTTCACCTCCTCCAAAGAAACGAATAGTTATACACGATAGTGACACAAATCTCCAATTACCCATGAATAATCTAAAGAAAGATGTTACTCTTCGTTACAGCTTGTACTAGGTATAACTACAGTAGAGCTGAGTAGCCAATATCGTTTTATTATTTACAATATAACTTTTCAAAATAGGAATTGATGAAAATAAAAAAGTTTTTCGTAATAAAGATTAATTATTTATTGTCAATTTCATATAACTTCCATATATTAAATGTTATAATACCTCATTATTATGCGACGTTTTATGTTATTTTTCATCGCTCACGCGTATAAACTGTACTTCGGACGCAACGCTAACACCACGGCCCTCATTAACATATTTATCGCATGTAAACATTGCACGTGAAAACTAATGCATAATTAGTTTTACTTTAAAGGAAAATATCGAGTGAGAAAAATATTCTACGTTGGGGTTTGGACCGAGATAGGGAAATCCCAGTCGCGGGTTTATATTATATGTCTCCCCACCAGACAAATAATATAAACTCTTGACTGGGATTTCCTTATCTCGGCCCAAAACCCAAGATAGATTCTATATGTCCACGCGCAATTGTCAGCGCGCATTTGATCTACGCGCTAACGACGGGATACCCCGAGCATACTTATCCCAGTCACATTACGTAAAAACACTCCCAACTACCACGTCATGCCAGCGTCCGCATTATTGTCTCGCTCAGCTTAAACAATGGCGACACATCTTGGTATCAAGGGGAGGTATATGGTAATTAATGGGGAAGAGTGCTGCCATTTGTCTATCCAAAATAGATAGAATAAGACGATTTTAGTTTTTTGTAGGGTTGCATTCCCGAGGTATTAAGCTAATATTTCTAACGTAAATTGATATGGTAAATATTCTCGAAGAAATATAATTTAGTCAATTTAAAAAATTCCTTTCAGTAGTAGAAAATACATAAGAAAAGATCAAAGAACTATGGCAATACATTGTTTTTTATTACATTGATGATACCATTTGTTTGATATAATAATAATAATAATAATAATAATAATAATTGTATGATGATGATAATGATGACGCTTATTCTATATTTTTGATTCATCTATATTTATTGTAAACACAATCATAATTCCAAATATGGGGTAACATTGTATTCTGATATTCACAGCCATGCCCTGAAGGTAGATGGGGTAATGGTTGTACGAATGGCTGCGAGTGTACGCCAGACAATACTGATTCGTGTAGTCGCACGGATGGGACGTGCCAGTGTAAACCGGGGTTCACTGGGGAAGTGTGTCAAAATATTTGTCCGGATGGATTTTATGGACAAAATTGCCAGTGTAAGTTTTTGTTTCGCAATGTATGATCCTCTGCACTATATTACTTTGGCAGTCGCGTATGTTTTGATAGCTTTTGCCGTAATAAGATTTTACAATATAAAAGATGCCAAATACAGGTTATGTCAGCGTTAAAACTTAACAAGAATAAATAGGATTTTTAGTATAGAAGAAAAAGAAGTAGGGTGGCTTGCAAAGAACACACAATGGTAAACAACTCACAATGATTGGATTATAGGAATACAATCTGCACCCTCATCAGAAACGCTATTGATTCAACCGCCACGGTTCAAGCCTCTATCAGTCGCCTACAACGACCCGTTTTAACAGCGCGTCAGATGTATTCTCTACATCCGCGAGCGTGTGTGGGATTATTTGTTACTCCGCTGGACATAACCTATTCCAGCCCAAAGATAATTGTTTGTTCCGTATATAGGAATTGGATAAAGGTTACCTTAACGTCGTCTTCTATCCAAGCAAAGAGCATTGCATATACAATAGACCATATTATTATAACTACTGTATCTTAGTTTACTCAGATGTTATTGAGCTTTTTCACATGCACACAGAAGCATGCACGCACACAATACTAACACAGACGCGTATACAAAGAAAACTGACAATATTCACTTATGTAGCAATTTTAATACATTTCCATGGGATACATTTTTATCAAGTCATGCAAGGCTAATATCTTGTTTATCTCTTGTTAGTGTCAAACTATTCGAGGCAGTATCAGCGTGGGAAATGTCATTGTATTTGTATCAAATTCAAATGGTTTAGCATGCTAACGTGTTGGTAAATTTCTCCATCAAGGATTTATTGTTTAATTAAATAATATTTTGAATTTTTATTTATTCCGAAATAGCTCAATGTGACTGCGTACACAGTTCGTCCTGTGACCCCATTACTGGAATTTGTCAGTAAGTATTTATCTTTACCTTTTGCATTAAATGTTGAAGGATTCTAATTCTGCATTGAACAGATTATCTTTTTACATAGGCCGGAGTCAAGTAATCCAAACAATTAGGTTGATGTACATTTTATTTTCCTTTTCATGGCTGATGCACACGTGCACAGGGATTAACGGTATATCACCATCTACTTGATATTGCCCATTTAAAAGTTAGAATTAAAATACATAAAGATACACTGTAGCAAAACAGGAAAGCAACAAAAAAGGCATGCGCTTACATCTCCCAGTATGAGTCATTACATAGAAAAGCATGGGAAACCTAGTAACTAATTGCACATAACCAAAAACTCAAGCGAGTATTTAAAAAAATTATCAGATTTGTACAAGTAAAAAACAGTAATGCCTGCAAATGCGCGAAGAAAATGTAAGTCAAACCGTAACGATCTTCTTGTTACAGGTGTCTGCCTGGCTGGTTAGGTGAATCATGTAACATTCCCTGTCCTCAAGGAACCTTTGGCATGAACTGTGCAAATGTATGTAACTGTGGTTATGGTGTGTGCTCTCCGGAAGATGGCACGTGCTTCTGCGAAAAGGGATACAAATTGCGTATGTTGTTCTACGATTGTTCTATCTTTTCGTCCTCCTCTCTCAATCTGCATATGTAATGAAATTATTTGGCATATACTGATAAATTGGTTTCCTCTATGGGATAGAGAGAATATAGAGAGGATATGTACATAAAGCGAGTGAATATCAGATAAAGTTCATTGAATGTATGGACGAACCCGGCATGAAATATATGCATCATTCTTACGGAACAAGCAATTGGCTTTTTTGTGTTTCTGTTTTCATATTATTCCGAAATGTAGTGGCCATTAATATGTATACAAGATTAATAGCATATATATTACTGTATCCATGGCGATAGTGCTAGATGTTTACCATTCTGATCAAGCATATTTCACATAAAATACAGTAGTAACAATTATTCTGCCTAATTAGCGCAAAACAGTGCTTTGAAGCAAAATTGAAGAAAACAGTACTTGAACCATAACGTATTTGAACTTTTTTGTCTTTATAAGTGTTGGACTTGCTATTATACTATGCATGCATCTGAAAGTAGCATGAATCGATTAGTTGTACAATTATCCAAGCGACGGTGCAAATACTTGTAGTATTTAACACCAGTGAATTATCAGTTATTTCCCTTGGAAACTCCAGTAATTCTGGACCTTGTATTAATTATGTGTTATTGGTATTATACCATTCAGAATTGTAGAATAAATACTTTTTCTACCTCATTGTTCAGGAGTCGTAAAATAGTACCTTTTCTGCGTTTTCATGTCAAATGTAAAAGGCTGATATTTGTTAACTTGAATGATATTTAGCCCACCAAACGGAAAAAAAAAAATATTTTAAAAAAATAGACACTTGAAGAAAAGCTTGACTAAGATGTATATCATACAATCCCGATTCCCATAATGATACACTCTTTTCAACAAATGTTACATAAGCCATTTTGTTGTTCCCAACTGACTCTGTGTAATATAGACGGTTATTGATGTAAGTTCTATTAAGAAATAAACAATTTATCACCAAAATCTTGCGACTCTGTAAATATTGAGAAATACAGAATAGGTTTTTACCCTGTATAGTAAGGATTTTATACCTATTAGTGTTATATAGTAACTTCCTTTTGCAATTATAATACTTTTTGCTAACATGTACCTTATATTGTATCTACCTTTCATCGTTGTATTGTAATTAGTTGTATTTTAACTACATTTCAACCATTTCAATTTAACCATTACATTGTAACTACCTTTTATCGATTATGTCATAACTTTCCTTTTTTGTAGTTATTGTAACTACATTTCACCATTACATTTTATTTTTTTACCAAATTTTTACTTCATTTGTTTGTGATATTGTAACGACTTCATTTGATTGTGATATTGCAAAAACATTTTACTGTAGTACTTTTTATCTTTGACCTATATTTACCATTTATCTTTCATTTTGTAGTACTTCATACTTGTGTTTATATGGCATGGATTATCTTCATAATCAGTGGGGAAGGAAGAAGGGGATGCTTAATATTTAAATGTGCAACTTTAGACCTCATCCTAAAGCCAGTATTGCATTGATTTGCCACTAAATTCTAATATGTGCAAATGTTTAACAACTACTATTTTTCCTGGCAGTCACTACCTCCATTATAGAGACAGATTGTTGTCCATCCTAACGTATCACCTGTGGTAATTGTCTAAAAGTACATATTTTTTGTATGTTTTCTCCATCTTAGAATCCATTCACAACATCATTGTTCTTTTTCAGCTACCTGTTCTCAAAAGTGTGATCATTATACATGGGGACAAAATTGTTCGCAATATTGCGATTGTACCGAATCACCATGTGACCCCGTGAATGGTTTTTGCAAATGTTCTCCTGGTTACACAGGAAATAAATGTGAATTGGTAAGCATCGTTATCTGTTGGACTGGTCTATATCAGTATAGGCCTGGATACTCAGAACACAAGTGTTAACCTGTGAGTATAATTGTATGTTTGGTTGTAGTCCGATAAATCAACCCCCAAAATCTGTATTGATACTGATAAACGATACCCGAAAATCAGTCTCATCACGGGTGAAGGGCTGGGTGCACAGAACGTAAGCATGAACTTCTTACTGTCATTATATCAGTCAAACTGGTCTATGAAAATGTGGTTTAGATTAAAAGAATAAATGTGTGAACTTGGAGATATAATTTTATCAGACTAATATTTGTTGCAATTTTGTCTCCAAACACACAGTTGACTTTGTTTCTTTTTGATAGACGGAAAGGCGCCGATCTATTTATTCCTTCCGTCAACTTTTCGCCGCTGAAATTACTTTAGAACACGGTTCATATTTTGAATAAAATAATAAAGAGCTATACACAATAGCCAACAATGAAAAAGTGTTGTAAACATGAGATTCTTTTAAAAATAATTCTTAACTATGGTACATTATACTGATTTTGTCGTATACTATATTATAGGGAGTATGACATGCAGTATATTCTATGATATACAGCATACACTACTGTGACTTGTACATTGTCATATTTACTGTAACATGTAATATACAGAGTACTGACTTGACATGTAAATAATACCGACTAGGACATGTGACATATATTAACAATGACATGTTTTATAGCCTGCTGACTATGACGGGTGGTAAACAATACTTACTGTGCTTTGTAAGATATGATACTTATAATGACATTTAGTATTTCATAATGACTTTAGTATCTGTTACACTGATAGGTTGCATACCATAATGTTATGTAGTATATACCACTGATATTTAGTGTATTATGCTCACTATGACATGATATAATAATATAACATGTTGGATATGACAGGGGAGATGACAGTTTGTATACAATATCAGGAACGAGATGTTGGATATAATACTGGCTATGAAATGCTGTATCAAATATTGACAAATACATTTTGGGTATAATATTGGCTACGACATGTTAGATATAATACTGGCTATTACAATTTGTAAATAATATTGACCATGACAATTTGGCATGTTGTATATAATATTGGTCATGGCTTATTGGCTATATTACTGGTTATGACATGCTGTATATAATACTGGCTATGGCAAGTTGTATATAATATTGGAAATTATATGCTGTATATAATACTAGCTTTGACATGCTTTATATAATATCTACAATGATATGTTGGATATACTATTGGAAAAGATATGTTGGATATACTATTGGAAATGATATGCTATATATTAATACTGTTTATGACATGCTGTATATAATACTAGTTATGGCATGTTGTATATAATATTGGAAATGATATGCTGTATATAATATTAGCTATGACATGCTGTATATTATATCTACAATGAGATGATGGATATACTATTGGAAATGATATGTTATATATTAATACTGTTTATGACATGCTGTATATACTATTGGAAGTGACATGTTATATATTAAATATTGGTTATGGTATGATGTATAGTATATAATAAACCTTCGTATAACATGCTGTGATGATTTGTATATCAAAACTATTTGCACACAGATTAATCTAAACCAGTACTTTAATTAAATATCGATTAATTTTCATTAAAAATAATTCATGTTATAATATACTTATGATGTTTGTGAGAACTATTAAGAAACATATCTTTATGTTGGCGCTTTTTTGGAAGGAATCTTCTTGAAAACTATAGATTTTATGTTTCCAGAAACCATTTAGACAGATTCTGGAAAGGATTTCAATACAAGTGAGATGTAATTGGTAAATTGGTAAATGTGTTTGTTTTTTCAAAGAATGAAATTATGGATTGAATTTCTTTATTTAATGGAGACTACGTACAAATCTATTGATTAAACGTTTATTTACTCTTGACTCATCGAAACTGTGTTCACAATACATCTGATCGATTGATTTTTATGCTGCAAAACTTTAAATTGTGTTTGGTTCCATACAGATGTGTCCTTTTGGCACTTGGGGTCAAGGATGCCGCAAACAATGTAACTGTATGCATGGCTTTGATTGTGACATTATCACCGGGAAATGTAATTGTGGATATGCATACTTGGGTGCCATGTGTGAGACTCCCTGCCCACAATGGAGGTAAGTACAATTTAGGCCTAGAACTATACATTTATTGCATATTACATATTTCATTAAAAAAAAGAATAATGTAATTACTCTCTCCGGTCCTGGGTTGGGCTTGAGTTCGTATTATATATATGACGAAAATCGCGATATATGGGAAAATCGCGGTATATGGGGAAAACAAGCAAACATAGACCAAGTGGGTGTAATAAAATGTTATATTAAAACATCGATAAATGTATATTGCAAACACGCTTTAGTATTTAAAAAATTAATTTTGGTTTCCTTACTGTGGTACATAACAGGATATTTGCTCACTCTTCTCTGCCCATTCTCATTAGAACATGACAGTCTTTTCTCCTCAGAAAATACAGGTTAGAATCTAAGCCTTTTTGTTGCATCTCGGATACTTTAAAATTAAAAAAAACTGAGAGAAAAACTGGGTCAGACGCAAGCAAGTCATATCGTTTATATTTGCATGCAAGTCGAGCAGAGTTTCAAACAACAAACAGCCAAAACGTTCGTTGCATGATGGAACGGTATTAATCAGTTTACTTGTTTTCAGTTGAATCAGACTTTTAAGCGTGTATATACGCTATTAAAATCTGACGGTAGTGGTATTTTCTAGATGGCTTGTTTAACGAGTAATACAGAATAGTATTATTATTCCGTGATTGTAAACATGTTTATGGTCGAAAAATTACACCCAAATCTGTATTGCCGCCCAGTATGGCAACACCCTGGGCAACCAGATAACTGAAATGTTGATTGATTGGAGTTACTTGTGAAATGATTCCTAAAAACGGAACCCAAAGGAACATGTACTATTGCTTGATACAGTTTTATGTTGGGAATGTTGCTATAGTTATGCCAGTGCCTTTAGCTAAAGCGTGATGATTGTAGTTATTGTCTGAGACTTGGGCTTTAAGATTTATTTCGATTCACTGTTCCTAGAATTAAAAAATAAGTCAATCCTTATAATGAAAGTATCGAATTTTATAAAACAGAAGAATATAGGACCTTCTGTCCACACACAAAAAAAAATGCATTAAATTCGTTCAGTCTGACTTTTTATATTAAAAGAGCGCAACATTATACATTAAATACAGTCATCAATGTAGTAGTGGCAAAGCGTCTGTTTTGCCGCTCTAAGTCTCTTTCGATACCGATTTTTCGCAGCCTCCCCCTCCCCTATTACATTTTATTGATCGATAATGAGGCCTTTGTTGAGTAATAGCTCTGCAAGTGACAAATTACCTGGTCTTTAAATCAAAGCAGTTCCTCTCGAAATTCAGAGAGATAAGAGTTGTTTTGATTTAGCTCAGTGGTAATGAGTTCTATGTGCTAAGAAAATTCAAAGCAAAATTGATATCCAATCTGAATTTTCACAGGTTACTATTAACAAATCTGTTAATATCATAATATAACCACAGTTACGGTGGTCCAGTGGTTCGAGCGTCCGACTCGGATGCGGAAGGTCCCGGGTTTAAACCCCGTTTGAGGCATACCAAAGACTTATAAATATGGTACTAATAGCTGTCTCGCTAGGCGAACAGCATGAATAGGTTAGTGTTATAGCTGGTTGGCCTTTTGTCAGAATAATGTGACGGGGTTGGGTATGTTGCTACATGATAGCCCAGTGCTAGATATCACTATAAACTGCCACACTGCAGTTATCTTAGCGATATGACTGACCAATTGACATATCTCCACTTGTCAATCATGCTAATCAATTAACCAATCAGTGGGCATAAATTAGACACACCTCCAGGTAATGCTTTCGTCCGCCATTTTGCTCCAATAGGCTGCTTGTGGCAATAATGAATTAATTATGATAACTGTTTACAAGTTTTGCAATGATTTGTTGATTCTCCATCGATAAGGGTGAAAAGACATCAGTGGGAGCCTTGTAATTCTGACAGTCTATACCCAGATCATCTAACTGGAGGACTTCGATTTATTCCTTTCCCGAAACATTGACAAAACTTCATTGAATAAAGACCATTTTTGTGATCGCATGTACAATCACCTGAATATGGAAACATTTAATGGAAATTGCAATATGTGTTTGCATAAACGAACGTAAAAATCATGCCCCGTCGATGGCTTGAAAAAAAGAAAAATGAAATTGAAAAATATATGTAAAACTAAACATTTCTAGAATATGGGTGGAGAACCTTCTAACGTTCCGGTTTTGTTGTATATTATTTTTATTGTAAAGGAAGGACTGAACCCCAGACTGTATTATTTTAAAGTTTAAAATTTTACATTTTAATGTTTGACTGTCCGAAATATAACAATTTATCATCTCGAGCTTTCAGACACATACACTTTACATTCCCTTTTGGCTAAAAGAGGGGTGGGGATACAACAATGTAATAATAAAGAAATACCAAAACAATGGTATCAGATAAATCCCGTCTGATATAGTATGCATATATTTACGTGTTTACATTAACATACATCGATGATCAAAATTCCATCTGACGAATACAGTAGAACTTTAAATTAGTATGTATAATAGTATACTGAGTATTGAGGGACCCTGAATGAATAGTACTAATTTGTGAGCTAATATTGCCAATGCTTACTTGTTGAGACCTTTGGTTTAGGTATGATCTAAACCAGTTTAAAGATGGATTGTCGAACCTGTAACAGTTCAACGTTAGCAGCAGAATTTCAAAGGCTTTCTTGAAGTCAAGGAAAATAATCCCATTCATATGTTCATTATTAATTTCCTTCACCCAAAGATCAATTAATTTGGTAAGTTCTGTTTGGCACGAGTGGTACTTTCTAAATCCTGATTGCGCTTTATGAAAGAGACTATTTTTCAAAAAACTTATACACCTGAATGGCTACATGTTTTCAAATACTTTTGATAATACAGGTAGAAGTGATATTGGTCTGTAATTCCCAGGATCCTCCTTTTCTCTTTTTTTAAATGGGTGTAACCTTTACACATTTCAGTGTTTCTAGAAAATTACCACCAATTATACTGAAGTTCATGATATGCGTTAATGACTTTGTTATTACTGGTGCAGCAATTTTAAGAATTCGTGGACCAATACCATCCAGTCCGGAGGCTTACTTAATATTCACCTTAACTAGCATATCAAAAACTGAAGCTTTACTAACATTAGCTATTGAAATTTTTTTATCTTCAGGAATTTTAGCTCTTATGAATGATAAAAGAGCATCACGTTTAATTGGGTTGCTTGTCTAGTTATGAATACTGTTACTGGACATGCTTATGAAGAAATTGTTGAACATTTCCACAATGGATTGTACAAATGTTGTTATATCCTCAGTTTGCTTAAGTTTAGGAGGAGAAACAACTGTTTATGGGCGGGTTAAGCTCATTTATATGCTTCCACGATGTATTGGTACTCTTACTTACATCAATAGCCTGTTTATAGTAGTTCTCTTTTGACTTATGCATCAGGTGCTTAGTTTTATTCCTCCACTTCTATAGCTTTTCATGTCTTTTTTCTTGTGGAGATTTTTCTAAGGTGCATATCCTTATTGATCTCAGGGATAATCCACTTGGGTGTAATTTGGCGTTGAACCTTTTTTGTTTTAATTGGGGCATGCTTGTCTAAGGCTGTATAGAACATCTGATACTATTTGTATAAGTCAGTGTTGACATCATCTATATTGCAAACTGATTGGAAGGGTTTGCAAACTAAATCATATAGGACCATTTCCTCATCAAACTGTTTAAAGACCCTGCATCATATTTCAATGTGTTGACCATTTTTAGATGATTTCGTAACATGTCTAGTTATACAGACTGGGTAGTGGTCACTCAATGCGTAAACTGGCACATTAACTTTGCTTATGTATACAGGTTTATTACTATAGACGTGATCAATGATAGTAGCACTTTTATATGTTACTCTAGTTGGGGTGTTAATTAATTGAGTAAAGTCGTAAGCATCAAAAGTTACTTTTCCATTTTAATAGTGGAGTTTTCATGTAGTCTATGTTAAAATCACCTAACATGATAGTTTATAAACCTTCCTTTAGTAATGTTTTTTTTTTTTTAATTTTGTACCTCAAATCTATCAGTCCAATCATCCGTCGAACTAGGCGGCCAGTAAACTGAACATAAAGTATTGGCTTTGATTGGGCAAGGGTTACTTCAATTCAGATACTCTCTACCCCAGTCACCTCTAGATCAACACGTTTGCTATAATTAATGGAACTGTCTACATAGAGAAAATTACCCCCACCCCATGGATTCCCTATCTTTTCTTTCAAAGTTGAACCCCTGTATTTGGAGCGTCAAATCATTAGTATCATCAGAAAGAAAGGTTTCACATAGACCTATAATACTGACTGAATTAATTTGCTGTATTTTTAACTTAACCGCATTCAGTTTAGGGAGGATGTGTTGCATATTTAGGTTGATTGCTTGCAGACCTCTTCCAAAGAGGCCATATACATGACGATTTTGATCAGAGGATTGATTTTCAGACAAGGTGGTATGCAATGTATTGTTTTTTGACTAGACATTTTTTTCTTCATCATTTTGATTATTTACATAACCAATAGAAGAAGATAACACACAAGATGAATCTGGTGTACCATGACAACATGCAGTGGATACATGAGAATGTTCAATATGAGACTGATTTACATGCCTACAAGAAGACACTGATATATTAGACACTTTAGGAGCCTCAGATGGAGAAGTAACGTGAACAGTATCACATAGTTGTTTACGCGTGAACAAGTTGCACTTTGTACATAAATCAGATAGTGCCTGAAACCTGTTTAAAGAATTATAATTATTACATTGAAAGCATACACATATTCTAATGCTTTTTGCTGCTGGAAATGTTTTTCATAGGCTTGGACATCATTGCATTCTACCTACTGGTATTTGCACAACCTTTGCTTATGTCCTAGTTCATTACAAACATGAAAACGAATATGTTTTCCATGCAGACACCGCTGTGTTACATGACCGTGCTCTCCACAACACAAGCAATTTTCTCACTCATGCCTAACCCCTGTTATACGTCTAATGTACTGGTCTATATTATTCACAAGCAAGGCAGTACCTCCGTTGGACAAGTGGATTCGGTCTCGCTGGTATAACTGTTCATTCAATTGTCTTTGAAGAAGGTCCTGTATTGCGGAACAAAGAGTATTTGGAAATTTTCACACAACGTACATAAGGTATCATTTAGCAGAGTCATAAGTACATTCTTTCTTGGCAGTAGACCTGTGATGATTATTTTACACTCTGCGTTTTTGGACCTGATTGCATGCAACAAGCTTACATAATCACCCACAATGCCTTTTAAAGATTGGCCATTACTGTAATTATTGCCACCAATGAAACGAATTACAGTATGATATGTTGACGCATCTATTTCCAATATTGTTTCTAAAATATTATTCATATTTGCACCTCTGAGGGGTTTTACGTCAGTTTTATATAATCCACTTCTTCTTACTCCTTTGATTATTGATGATCCTTTTAGAACAGACCTGGCTTTAATTATGTTGCTGATTTTGACAAGTGGGGTGATTCAGATGCATTGCTTGGACTTCTTGATTTTCATGACTAGACTGACTGAGAGTTTGGTGACTGCTGTATTTAGTATTTGTATTTAATTTAGCTTCATGCTTTCGGTAATTAGAAGTTGTCTTTAGAGCAGTTCCTTCTGTACCTAGATTTGATGTTGAGTGAGATACATGATGGTCATTGTTTACAGTATGTGCTTTAACTGATTTTTGGCTCCGTCCATCTATCACCTGTAGAAGACTCATTTATTTTTTAACTGGTGAGGTTGCATTTGTTTCTGTTTATATAGATTTGATGCTAATAGCTGGTTTTGGTATGATCCGAATGCCATGACGTGCTCTTGTATTTTGGTCCATGGACATCTTTGTGTATTGTATTGTCTGGGTCTCCTGGTACACTTTTCTAACCTTTCTACTTTGGCCAGACGAATACCTATCATTAATGAGTACTGCATGGAGATGTAAGTTTGGTTATGGGTTCCGTGGAATTCAAAGGAATTTATTGCAGCTATCATAAACTAGGGTCCTGGAGTTTCATCCACATTGATTGCAATATGGCTTATTTCATGTAAAGCTGTGTTACTGTTTAATGAATTTTGAGATATGTGGGCTTCATGTATGGGTTTTGAAGCCCTTGGCTGAAGGTAAATAATTTCAACTGTGATCTACTTTGAGAGACAAGGTTACCGGTTTCAGTCAAACTTTTGGAGTTAATTTTTTATCCTAACAAGGAGGGGAACAACCTAGTCCTTGCTGATGAAATGTGAAAAATGAAAGTCAATTTGATGATGGATTCGTGGCTCGCATAATTTTAGAATTGTGTCTTAAACTGATCTAGAGTTCGTGATATTAATTGACCGTAAAGCTTCACAAGGCTCATGTTTAGATAATAACCATATGTGTATGTTTTGAGCTTAATATTTGTAAGACGAGAGGTGCAAGCAAAGCTAACATCCTTGTTATATTAGGTGAGAATGACCAAAACTGTTGTTGTATAAAGGATAAACAAAATCGCTGTCTTAGTGAGGATGAACGAAAACATCTTGCATCTGCTATTGCTGCTGAAACGGTTGACTATGTTCGTGCAAAATCACAGCAATCACAAGTACCTAAATTTAAATTTCAATATCGTAGTGATGAATTAGTATAATGTGTGGCGAAAATCCCAGCCACAAACAAACCATGTGAAGATGCTCGACACTATTAGTTAATTTGTTTCCTGTAACGGTGGCGGTGTTACAAAGCTTTGGTCACTCTGACATTAATATTGTCCTTTGCGTATATTTGGTTATGGCTCTTGACAAGGATATATTTAAAACTATTATCAAGTGCATTCACAAGGGTGCCAGCGTAATCCTGAACTGCAAAGACTACAGCGCACTCGGCAGTGATATTTATAAAGGTATTGACGATATCCTCAAAACGCTGGAGTAAATCACCAATAGAGGGTCAGCATGGACTCTCGAATGATGTGTCCTGTTCGAAGTACATATCTCACCATATCAATCATATCGTGGAGCCAAGGTAAGTGAAAAAAGTGAAAATAATGACAGTCGTTATGAATGGGCATTTTTATGAGCGATATATCCAGCTAGTAACAACCATGACCTGCCTAAAAATACTAGCAACACCTGGGTAATCTTTGGTGATATCAAATTCCTTGTGCACCTTACCAAAGACACACATAATAAACTTTAAACGCTTAATCTAAGTAACGTTGACAATATGTTTACTTATGATAAAGCCTTTTATCCGCTTGCATTATCACTGTTGGGCGTTATGGATATGACCAGACTGATTGTTTTCAAGTGAAAGGAATGAATAAATAATCTTGCTCGACTGCTTAACCGACACAGCATGCATACCCTTAAGAAATATCGACACAAACGTTTCATGCATATATTTAAGACGAGTAACTACTCACAAGTCATGATTTTTACTGTGGTGTTATTAATTCAAACCTGCAGTGAACAATAATGCCAGAGCCAAACAAAGCATTGTCAAATTTACTATAGTGCAAAAAAAGTAGAAGGTCATCATATATGCAGAGTTTGAAATACTGAACAATTCATTTAGAAATCTTTGCCAATAATGAACACATAGTACAAATCACTGTCTGTTATCTAGCATTTTGATGTGATGGATAAACAGAGTAACCAGTCCTTTATCGTGCTCTAAACATAGCTGACTTGTTTTTTAAATCTATTGAAGTTCTGGGAAAATGGATTTCAACAGCAACACTTTTCTCTTTTCACCAGCAGTCATACTCTTGACGGATGATAATATTCATGAGTTTTTTGCAGCCACTCATTGCTGGATCGGCAATCGGGAGAACATTAGACCCCTCGCCAACCCGGTGCCCCCTTTATTTCCATGAAGGATGAATTAATGTACCCTGTTTTTTTTAAATTAATTCATGTAATGAAAAATAACATACTTACCAGGAAGATTTTAAAGACACACAAATATACACGCACAGAGTGTGTGTGTGTGTGTGTGCGTGTGTGAGAGAGAGAGAGAGAGAGAGAGAGAGAATAGCGTCTACTGTACATGTAACTAAGACCAAATCATTGTGTCATTACTAAAACAGCATACAAACACCTAGTTTATATCAAGCTTCTATAAAAGCCAAACAATGGCTGGTTCTTTTGATTGCTATTAGAAAAGAATACTTTCTTAAGATGAATTAACAACCGCAGCAACATAAACATGTCGTCATTTTTCTACAGATCAATTAATTGGGTGAAACATTCACATTTCGATTAAATTTGAGGGGGTGATCAGTCTTGAGTTTATTCGAGAGATTTGCAGCACTCCTCAAATCTATTATATGAATTGGAACACAGTCTTTAACTGGTTTTCGACGACCAAAAAGAAAGTTTTCACCTTTTAACAAGGTAGACATTTATAGTACTTCCAGTTAAAATTCACAAAATGTCTTCATTTAAATTGCAATTCGACTGAACAGAATATGTACTTGAAGTTTTCATTTGGACACAGCATCAGAAAAATTCAGCATGCAAGCTCCAACCCAAGATAAATTGTCTGCTTATGATGCTGCTAAATGTTTCTAAACATACCAAAATATATGTCTACTTTCTCGCATGTAAACTATAAAGTGTACAGATGTTATTGTGTGTGTGTGTGTGTGTGTGTGTGTGTGTGTGTGTGTGTGTGTGTGTGTGTGTGTGTCTGATTTGGATTTTTAACGTAGCTTTAACAATTTTGCAGTCATATCGCTACGATGTCTACAGTGTGACAGTTTATAACACTTGGGCATCATGTCGGAGACATGTAGCATGATATCCCACCCAGTCACATTATCCTGACACCAGGCCGACCAGTCCTAACACTAACCTCTTAATGC
Organism: Sinohyriopsis cumingii; assembly: GCA_028554795.2. NCBI lineage: Eukaryota > Metazoa > Mollusca > Bivalvia > Unionida > Unionidae > Sinohyriopsis > Sinohyriopsis cumingii. The sequence goes on along the minus strand of CM068832.1, from coordinate 67,394,435 downwards.
TGAATGCCAAGCAAGGCAGCTGTCAGTACCATTTTTGTAAGTCTTTGGTATGGCTCGGCCGGGATCGAACCGGCAACCTCCCGCATCGGAGGCAGACGCTCAAACCACTAGGCCACCGGAGCGGTCCCAGATGTTATTTTGTATGTATAAATTCAGACTGGGGTTGTGTACATATTTCCTTGCCAAGCGAGTTAGTTCTTTTGAATCTCCTCGTTTTGTTTGTTCCATCCAATTGGGATTATCATGGAACATTGAGTTTATGATGGGCACTGTTACTAGCAATGCAGATTCGTCCAGGAAAAAATGAAATTTCCTGACAGTGTGTATCGACATGTATGTGCATGTATGCATATATATATATATATATATATATATATATATATATATATATATATATATATATATATATATATATGTCTGTCTACATGTATATATGTATTTGTATATTGATATTTGTGTCAGGTGCAAAATAGAAGTTAATTTAAAATTAAAAATTTAAATAATCTGAAATGATTTTAATATTTATATACATCAGTATTGACAATGTATTAATGGTACTCTATTTAGTCTGTGATTTTCCTACGGGTAATCATTACTTCTCTTCATATCTGCATCATATCCAGTATCATATTTATGATTTATTTTTGTTTATTTTTATCGTCAGACAGTTATTTAAATCATATAAGATAACCTCTACTTCACTGGAAGATTACTGGTGTTATAAATAAATTCTGTTTATTTTTCTCTCAGCTTTGGAAACTTGTGCTCTCGGGTTTGTCCATGTGTACAGGATCACGCTACTTCCTGCGATGCCTTCAGTGGGCAATGTCTTTGTATGCCAGGATATCAAGGAGACAACTGCGAAAACAATTGTTCCTCTGGGTACTATGGACAAAACTGCACATCCCTTTGTAGCTGTCTGAATGGAGCCACATGTAACCCCGTAAGTATTGTTACCTAACAACTACAATTATGTCTTATTCGTTTCAGGCAATTCTGTCTTCTTGGACATTAATTAGTTATGTATCCTGCCTTAATTCACACATTCCCTAGTTTCTCGCGCTGCTACCTGGATGTTCTAAAGCGGGTACACATTTCAGCTGCTGTGCATCATTTTTATTTCTCGTAATTCTGCAGTAGATGCTGTGCTTTAAATCCTCAAAGTTGGTCTTCTGGATCAGATTTTCTTACATCATTCAAGTTCGTCCAGTGGTGTCCATTTTCTTACATTCTCAGAGTTGGTTTAGTGTTTTTTCCATCGCTTTATTTGTTTAGGTTTACATTCATCCTCCTAGTTGGTTTACTGTTTTCGATCCCCTTAAATCTTGATTTGATCTACTGGTTTTGATCTTTCAGCTGTATTCGTGGGTTTGAGAAATCTACATCATGTAGACAAAATTCGCAATTTATCATTTTTAGAATGTGGATAAAATTGTATATGCTGTTTGCAGTCCATTACCATTTTAATTTTAGAGGGGACTAAATTTCCCACCATCGATCAAAGAAATTTTGACTTAAGTTAACCTCAATTTATGAGTTATACTAATACAATTTTAACACTAACACTAAACACTATAGACAAGTTTACAGTTTTGTATATACCTAGGAATCCTTCAAAAAGAAGCAAGATTTTGTATAATAATTTTAAAACATTCAACTGGAATTTTCAAGTGCACTGTATTATATACTGTAGGAAAGTCTGTTGTTTGAACTCAAGTACTGAAAGTAACAAATTAGCTGTGCTAATTAATTTTGTTTCCTTTTCTATCACAGATTGATGGATCTTGTCAATGTCTTTTGGGTTTCTATGGACAACAATGTGAAAATCCTTGTCCGAACGATTTCTATGGCACAAATTGTACGCAAAGATGCGCCACGTGTAATAATGGTGTATGCAGTAAAGCGGATGGTACATGCATTTGCAAGGCAAGCAAAATTTTCTTTAAGTCGATGCAACATTGTAAATGTCTGGTTCATGTCTGAAATAATAATTTAAATTGTGACAATGTTTCAGATGTCCATTGTTCAGTTTTAAATATTTCCCCATGGACTCATATTGTACTTCGTAGTTGCGGTAATTGCCACTATTTTGCATTTGTTTGTTTTGATGTTTAACGACACATCAGCATAAGTTATTTAGTGCCGGGCGAATCTGAGCAAAATGTCTTGCCCAAAGTCACACAAATGTTTGGTGACTAGTTCTGGTCCAATATTAGGATTCTAACCGTTGTCTTCTGACCATCTAGCCAACTCGTGTCCTCCATTAGTCTGCATATTTAGATCATGCACGTTTTTAAACACTTTTGTGTATTTAGGAAATTATATGCATAATTCAGAGATAACATAGTGGCTCAGTGGTTAGCGTGCCAGACAGGAGATCGGGTTGAATTGAGAAAAGTACTTCACCTGAATTGCGTCAGCACTATATTACGTAATGGTGTTGCTCTGCCGCAAACAAAAAAAATCTACATTCTTATTTCAACTGGGTTGCATTATTTCTTATATCACATTAATGTATTAATTTAACAGTGACTATTTTAATGCCTATTTCTTAATGTTTAAAGTAAAAAGTAGGAATATTGATAAATGTGTTGACTTTCAGGTGTTGGTGTTGACTTTCAGGTGTTTGATCTGGTTAGATATAAAGCAGTCTGACAACTAATAAGAATCTAACCAAAAACTGGATATCCATTTTATGGGTCTTGTTTAATGAGAGTTCTCCGTAAGTTATATTTTTTTGTAATCGTATACATCACTGGGTAGTCAGGTTGACATCAAGTTTATCAAAACCATGAAACAGTACGTGTACATAAATGAATGTTAATTTGAAAGCTGTTCTATATGACTCTTTAGTTTTCTTTGGTATGAGCTAATTTTCAGAGATATCATAGTATATCCATTTAACAATGCAAGCTGTGTGTGTGCAGTTAAAGATGTCTTTCTTTATGTTAGAGTGGACAAGATTGCGAGTGTCCAACTGGGTTTTACGGTAATAGGTGCCAACACACATGCGATTGCGTACATGGTGAATGTTCTGACTCAGGATGTTCCACTTGCGATAGTGGCTGGAAAGGAGAAAGCTGTGACCAGCCCTGTGTTGGTAATATATACTCTTATACATGGCAGACTTTTGATAATCCCTGTCTGACATTACTATGCCAATTTTTACTCTTTATGTGCCTCATTTTCGAACTGCAGAGGCATCTAATTAAATTATTTCAGCCAAATTATAAAGAATTCAAAAAGCAACTGAATCGTTTGGCATTAAAATTATTAAACGTATCGATCCCATTAAAGTGAAATAAATGATCTGTTATAAAACAATGAATTAAGACACTTTGACTCTATCCAAGTTTTTAAGGAAATTATCTTATGATACTGACACGTTTTGTTTCATGTTAGCTATTTGTCTCACCTTCCTGTAGCCAAAATATTGTATTAATGTCCTATTATGTATGTTGTTTTTCTTTGAAAAATTAAGGTACTAGTCGTTATTGTTTTTATATTCTTGCTGGTCAAGCATTTGTGTCATTTTGAATTGTTAAGAGTGGGAGTGGCCTAAATAAAATGTGTCTGGTTTAGTATGACTGAATTAGATGACTTCTGAAGTTAAAGTAACTTTGTTATCTCATCTTGTTTATCATATTTACTTTATTTGAACAAAACTACATCATCTATCGATACTGACACTGACTCTTTCATGTTAAATATTTGTATCACCTTCCTGAATATAGCTGTAGTCAAATAGTTATATTCCAGTATGTATGCCATTTCTTCTTAAATCAAAGTAGTGGCCAATTTGTTCTCATATTCTTGCTGGCAAAATAATTGTTTCATTTCATTTTGAATTGTTACGAGTGAGAGATGCGCAAATAAAATGTGTCTGGTTAGTATGACTGAATGATCTGACTTATATCTGTTTTCTCATAATTCCATAGGATTTAAAAGTAAAGTAACTTTGTTGTCTCGTCCTATTCACCACAGGTTTCTACGGAGCAGGCTGTCAGACTAGTTGCAGCTGTTCCAATGGAATTTGTGACCCCATAACCGGACATTGTAAATGCCATTCTGGGTATTATGGATCTGCCTGTGAATACATGTGTGATGTAAGTCGTATCTCTAATTTGCACTTTTGGTTCCATGGTTTTTTTGGCTTGCATTCTAAATTGATGCCGTCATCGTTGACAGCATGTATGTATGTATGTATGTATGTATGTATGTATATTTGTGTGTGCGTGTGTTGTGTATGTATATGTGCATGTGTGTGTCTGTGTGTGCGTGTGTGCCTGACTGTATGTATGTATGTATGTATGTATGTATGCATGTGTGTGTCCGTCTGTCTGTCTGTATATGTGTCCGTCTGCCTGTATGTGTTTGTATATATGCATGTATGAATGTGTGTATGCATGTATGTGTGTATGTATGTATGTATGTATGTATGTATGTATGTGTGCGTGCGTGCGTATATATGTGTGTGTCTGTCTGGCTGACTGTCTGTATATGTCTGTCTCTCTGTGTGACTGTCTGTCTATGTATCTGTCTGTCTATCTATCTATCTGATCGAAGAGTGAAAATTATGTTTTACCAGCATGTTCGGTTCGTAAGTGAATGTATGTATGTATGCATGTATGTATGTATGTATGTATATATATATGTATGTATGTATGTATGTATGTACGTATGTGTGTATGTATGTATGTATGTATGTATCTGATAGAAGAGTGAATTATAAGTATGTTGAGCAGCATGATCGGTTAGTAAGAGAACGTAATCGATTGATAGAAGCTCTTAAGAAGACGCAACATGGTGACGTCATCTCAGTTTTTAGTCAATTATCTGGTATTAATTTAAGTGTCAGTAAATGTAAATATACCTTATATAATAATGTTTTATAGAATAAATGCTTGTTTCCAAAATATGCGATTCTAAATAACTTTTAATCTTGCGAACGTGGGGAAAATGCATGAAAAAGTACGAAAGATATCTAAATTACCAAAACATTAAAGAAGAGGTTGAAGATGCCATCACTTTGAATGCTGACGTCATGTTTCATATACATGTGGGTTATTATCAAAAAAATTTAATATTTAATTATGAGACGAGTTGAATAAGGTCCAGCTTTTTATAGCCTTGTTTATCAGTTATTATTTGAATTTAAATAGGAGTGAAAGAAATAATTTCATTTATTTTTGACTCAGACGCATCACCTTGTATTTGTTATGCGTAAACAATAGTCCAAGGAATTGTTTGCGCTTTTTTATAACTAGTAGACTTTTAGGATTTAACTTTTCGCCAATTATATTTGAAAGAGCACCTGTCCTTCTGAAAAAATATAATATCTGACTCCAAAAAAAATTGGTAACTCAAAATGTATATGCAAGTTCGGTATGATGTGACTTAGAGAAGGTTTTAAAAGCGATATCATGTCACTCAATTTCACGTCTAAGCATTCAAATTGTTATATGTGATGAGATGATTAAAATCATAGATATTCCAAATTTACAGCAATGTATTTGTAACCGGATATTTGTATTAGTCAATTTGAAACAGTAGATTATAGTACATATAGACAAACTTGGAATTGTGTCACATGATAAAAGCTATTTTGCGGCGCAAAACTGTTGTGCTTAGCTAACATTCTTTCAGTAGGGGTGCAGTTTATCTCCACATTCTTCTGTGAACAGACGTGAGTTTATTTATTTCTGTAAGTTAACATTTAAACTGCTTTTGTATATATGTTAGATTCTATGTTACAGATATACCCCCAGCAGTTTTCACATGTATGCTATCAATGGACCAATTCCCTTTTTTATTTGCTGTTGTTGCTCTTGTTGTTAAGGGGTTAACGCCATTTTTAGCACATGATAATCTATACATGGCGAAACAATCCCATGTGGGGGTAAATAGGCCATTTTCAGACAGCCGTGAATTTTTGTCACAGTTTCCATTGGGAAGTCGATTCGATTCGACAAAATCGCCGCCAACATATGTGATAATGAACTTTTCCCATCAATTGCAGCCAATCTGTAAAGTGAATACTGCGCGAGGATTTGGTGTGCTTATTTGGACCAATCAGACATAAAGTGTTTATGTTAACATGTTATATTATATAAAAAATATATTAAACTGCACACACTGTAGAGAAAGTGTACGATAATGTGATACTTATGTTTAATCTAATGTTATGTATACAGGGATCTCTTGGCTTTTGGGGTCCACAATGTGCCCTGACTTGTCCTCCCTGTGGTATTTTTGCGAAGCCCGGATGTGACGCTGTAAGTGGTCTTTGTGTGTGCAAGACAGGATTCGCGGGTCCGATGTGTGACAAACCCTGCCCCTCCGGGACGTATGGTGATAACTGTAAAAAGACATGCAAGTAAGAATCCCCTCTAAAGAATTAAATAAAGATTGGAATAAACTGTACCGTAAGAGAAAGGGACAATGCAAGTTTCCAAGGAAGTGTGTGCATTATATTTTTCTGAACAACATTGATCTATTTTAATTCAGATAATTATTCAGTACACAGGTGCAAGCATATCATATGTATATAGTCGAGTTTAAACTATAACTTGATGACGTATTTTACTTAGAGTGGTGAACAAATGTATTATCTCAAACATCCTTAATATTCGTCCTAATTACAGCAATATGAATAATTGCTAAATAATCTACTTTAAATATATTGATTGCTTTCTGATTGTGAAGTTTTATTTTCTATTTGATAATGCTTCTGGTCCATTTTGTTTTAAATTTCAGTTGTCAAAATGGTGCATATTGCGACAGTGTGCTGGGCACATGCATGTGTAAGGCCGGGTTCATGGGAAATGATTGCTCAATAATTGTACGTATATATGAATCTTATATTGCATTCTATATATATTTGAACACCCAACACTATGTGTTATAAATATATTTCAACACCCAACATTATAAGTGTTATAAATATATTCCAACACCCAACAATGTATGTTATAAATATATTTGAACACCCAACAATGTATGTGTTATAAATATGCTCACACTACAAAATTATTATGCAAATTATCATTTGTTTTCATCAAAGATAAAGTTATCACGCTGGGAATCCTGTCGTGTACAAGATAAAATAATTACACTGTCGATGAATGAATGTTTTGACGCTAAATAAATTAAATTATCAAGATTCATCCACAAGTAAACTGTTAGGAAAATGAACCTCGAATGTACACGTATCCGATTGTTCTGGTTAAATAATGTACATGAATGTTAATTTTCATGCAACACAGTGTCCCCGTGACAGTTGGGGCCCTAATTGTACGTACACGTGTGATTGCGGAACTCATGGAGAATCGTGTACCATAGGAGAAGGGATCTGTGTGTGTAAACCTGGGTTTACAGGAGGTAATATGTGTATTCGTGTATAGCTTTGTATAGATAGACGGACGGATAGACGGACGGATATGTGTGATAAAACCTTTAGGATTATTTGGAATTTATTTGGAATACTATATTTTTAACTTGTGATATAACCTTTAGGATTATTTGGAACTTATTCGGTATATTGTAAGTTACTCTTAAATATACTTTTTTAACTTGGAGAAATAAATTATTTATTGACTTTTTTTTAAAAAAAAATTGTTGGGTTTGCATAGTTCGTACCATATACTCCTCTAAAGGAAGCACTACGTCTGGGAACAACAAGGTCGTAAATGAAGTATATTGTTCCACAGCACATTCTGTTTACTCTTGAATATCCTATAAATCCTTGGAAACTTACCTAGCAGTGGCTTTTCATCGGTAGGCACTACACAGGCAAAAATGAGAAATGCCAATGCAATTGGTATACGCTGTTCTTTTGTATGCAATTATGTTTGGGTGAATTTTTCTCGTACGTATAATGGTTGGTGACAATATTTTTAATGATAACTATATGCGATAATTCATAATATGCGTTTAAACATAATTGTGTTTCAAACATTTTCTTCAAACAAGGTACTTGATGTTGGTATAAAACTTGAACACATGAAATTACCCTGGCCTTACCGGGAAAAACGTTTGCAAAGAGAGTATTAGATTGCGAAAGATATTTTTTAGGAAAGATAAAGATCTTTATTGGATATACCAATTACATACTCTACAGCCGATAGGGATCAGCATCTTGGTCTAAGTATTTTAAAGGCACTTTAAATAAATAACTACTACTATAACTACTACTATAATGTTCATTTTGCTTACAAGAATTGTGTTTTACCTGTTAAATGTTACAGCGAAATGCCAGGAGAGCTGTGGCACGGGACTGTACGGATTTCACTGCTCAAGTATATGTCAGTGTGCCCCAGAAACCAGCATATGTAGTCCAATAGATGGTTTCTGTGAATGTAGCCAGGGATACACAGGGGAACATTGCGACCAGGCTATTGTATGACCGATCAAACGGACACCACCTGAAATAGGAGCAGAGGTTTCCTGTGGTATTGAGATTGGATCCTAGTTTTAATAATAAATGTAAATGAATGAATAATTTTAAAAAAATACAAGTGAATTAACAGGATGTGAACATTCATTCTTTATCTTTAAAGGAACCCTACTGAATAAATTTGTTTTAAAAATATACTTTGCGTTTTCCTGTTTAAATCATCCTCCTCGTCCAAACATTGAGCTTGGCTACGTGAAATATGATCACGTGACAAATCTAAAGCGTAAGTGTCGTGAGTGAATGTTGATGTTATCCCATTAACTGAAGTGATACACCGAATCATGAAGGTTTAATATCTATAGCTAGAACTCTACCTTTAAATAATCGAATTATCATCTGTCATCGGATGCTCTAACCACTTAGGCCACCGAAGCGGTAACGAATGTCGCAACGCCAGAACTATTATTTAAAACAATGGTCTGATATTGACGGACTGCAATGAAATATAAAAGATGAATGTCTTGCCTTACATGATTTGCATAAATGACACCTGGTTGTCTGTCCAAAGCTCAAAAACATTATATGAGTTTTTCGTGTATGTTTGTTTATGTTGTTACGTTTTAGGCTGTTACAAAAATAACACACAAAAAAAGAGTGAAAACAATACGCTTTTTAAAATTTAACAAATAATTTATTTCCCTAGAAAAAACAGTCAAAAATGAGAAAAAGAACTTAAGGTTTTACCAATCAAATCCAAAAATAATCCAAGAATAATCCAAGAATTAAAAAAATAGAAGTCGTAGTAATAAAATGTTCGAATCCCAATGAAATCCAAAATTGAAGTCGATGACGTAAGCTGGTGTCAGGGTCATACTGAACACGCATACGCGGTGAACTCCAATCACTTTAACGGGCCTCTATGAATCCTTTTCCAGCATAAACTGATTTTTTTCTTCTCAAGTATTCTTGCTTGAGAGATTAAAATAATAACCGTTTAAGCTGATTCCTTTATTGATGTTGCAAATGTAAAAGTGTCTGGTCCAGATCATTCATAATTGCTGAATTCCGAAGATTTGTCACTCGAAAATCAGTAGAATCATATGGTATTCCTTGATTTAGATCGTCACTAAGTGGGACAGGTAAAACTTAATTAATTGCATGGTTAACCAGGCTTGGCTATCTCTCAGTATACTGGTACTCTTTGAATTTATTTAGACCACAGGAGCACTAATACTATAATTTAACTCATTAATTTTCTTCTTAACTTTGTAAGGACTGAACTACTTAATCTGAGAAAAATTTGATGAATTACCAAGAGAGACTATATTACCAGACTCAAAAGCTCTCTCCATTACAGTTATGTCAAACCATTATTTCACTTTTGACTTGAATTGCTGGATGCCTAATTCAAGTATAATCATCTGGAAAGGTCCAGAACTAAAATTTCACCCTTGATCTGATTGGACAGATTTGAGAAGGCCAAACTGAGTAAAAATAAATCTTTAGTAAAGCTTTTACTATTATTTTGATTTAATATTTCTCAAAGGAATAGCCCCTGGAAACCTTGTTGAGGCACGCGTTATGATCAAAACTTATTGGTTACCTGACTTGGCATTAGGTAAGGGACCGACACAGTCTACCATAATTCTGCTAAATGGTTCGTTAAATGCAGAAATAGGTTGCAGATCATCCTTAGTATCTTCTGAAGGGGTTTTCCTACCATTTGACAAGTATCACAAGATCTGCAGTATTTACAAACATGACTTTTTATTTTTTGCCACTAGATCATAGTCAAGATCTTATGATAAGTCTCATTGGTCCATAGATGTCCAGCCAAAAGAGATTCATGGGCCAGACTAAGTATTTCCTCTCTGTAAGATTTTGAAACAATAATTTGATAGCTCACTGACCACTCGTCACAAGCATATACCTCGGGACGTCTACATTTTCTCATACAGGTACTTCAAAGGCTTTAGTTTCACTAATTTGCACTTTTAAATAAACAGGAGATCTCGGGATCTTTATCCCGTTCGACGACAAGTGATTGTCGTTTGTCACCCTGATTAGAATAAAGAGAATGAGTAGATAAAATAGGATCACAGTGATCAATACTTTTTAATTGATCCAAACAGAGATTGAAAGTGGCTTCATCAAAAGCGTGACCAATACATGTGTCAGCTAAATGAATACTTTCCTGGTCAGCGTCACTCTTAGTAAGAGCACAAGCTGGATATAAATCAGAGAATTCTTTTTCAATATGATCGACTTTCTGATCCAAACAAAGGAAAACTTAGGAAATTATAAGGAAAGACAAAGCCTCGTAAAGGTCAGTGAGTTATTTGCTCGATTGTTGCAGAATATTACGGCATTGTAATTGTAATTATATGCAGTATGTATACTTCATTACTAGAATCGTTAGTAGGTAGAATTACCTTTGTAGTATATAACTGACATGATTATTTGAGAAACGAGCTATGATTATGTAAAGAATTATGTACATTGCCAGCTCGTAGTTAGGATTAATATTGGAAATCGCTATTTGGTTAATTCGCAGCAAACTAGTGCATTTATTCATGTCATATTCAAGATTTTATAACTGCTGAATTGAATTGTAACTTTGGAAAATGGTTGCAGTATGAATATTGAATTGTATTAAATATTTATTCCTTTGAATTTCATTTCTGCTTTCTCATTAATTTAACTGTCGGCATTTCTGGCTGGGGAGCTTACCCTCCTTATCACTAATTTCACTACCTACAAAATCGAGCCTGAGTGGGACTTCCATAGTAATTTAAATAATATTTAGGGAGCACTCCACCCCAACCCTACCAAACGCCACACTAGCTTTACCAATAAATACATATTGTCGTAATAGAGTCCAGTGCCCTCTTCGCCACCTTTCAGCAATTTTTTTCAAAACGAAGAAAATACTGATCTATTTTATTTTCCAGAAAAAGAAATACTAACTTGATATTTCTTAAAACATCAAAAGTAGGAGAGTGTTTTCCCTTTGCCAGCTCTAATTCTTTTAGCCTGATCTGAAATTCCCTTTCTTCCTTTTGTCTTTGCATTTGCATCTGTATATCCCTATCTCTATCCTCTTTCTCCGACGTAACTGCATTGGTTTTCTTTCTCTTTCTCAAATTCCATTTGTCTTACCTCCCTTTTTCATTCCATTTGCAACATTTCTATCTGAAACTGAACCTGTCTTACCTCTAATTCCAATTTTTGTAGCTATACGTCAATTTTCAAACTTTTCAACCACTCCTATGTACAATTCAAACAGTTCTCTACTTTTGTTGATATTGTAAAAAAAAGTATGTTGGTTACAGATAAAAATGTGAAATAATACTTGAGATTTGAAAAATTTCAAAAAGATGGGGATTTCAAATTTCCAAAAACAAGTTTTCTGAAATATTTTAGCCAAATTTCATATATCCCAAGGATGAACGACAAATTTTCTTTAGTTACGTATTTAGGCTCTTACAAAAGTAACAAAAACAGATTGAAAACAACAAACTTCGTAAAATTGAACAAATAATTTATTTTCCTAGAAAAACAAGTTAAAAATGAGCAAAAGACCTTACGGTTTTACCAATCAACTCCAAAAATAACCAAAAAATAATTCAAGAATTAAAAAATAGAAGTCCTAGTAGTAAATTGTCCTAATGAAACTGAGTTCGAATCCCGATGAACTCTAAAATGGAAGGCGATGACGTATGATGTGGTCAGCGTCGTACTGATGTGTGAACAGTTCTTTGTTTCACAGAAAATAATATTCCAGTGTCTGAATTCCGTGTAAATTGTCGATAATTTTCCTTGTACAAGAATTAATTTAAAGCACAAGTATTTCCAGGGAAAACAATTTTGAAATCCAAAACATTTGAAGAAAAATTAAAATAACAACTCAACCTGGTCATAACAAAGAAACCTTTAAGTGTCAATGGTTTAAAGCCCTACTGTCCAAATTCTCTATAGAAAAGCGGTACATTAAGTTAAGACGCAAAACAGATTTCCGTATGACGGTCACATGATCACCCTTATAGTATAACAAAAAAGCTTTCACGTACTCCAAGTATGGGAAAGAATAAAAATGTAAAATAAGTTGTTCATTTGTTTACAAGAACTCTATACTGGATCTAAATCAAGGTCAGGAACTAGGTCAACATTAGATAATATGTTTATATTAATTTGTTTACGTCAAAAATAAAAATAACAAACTATATTCCAGTAAATTAAGTTACATTACAACAGCATATAATGGAATATCAAAAATTAAAACTAACTCAAAAAAAAAACAAAACAATTAAATTAAATCTAACATAAATTAATCAAATATACATAACAATGTACTGATAGTCCCTTACAGTTATCTCATAATTTGCACAGGTCACCTTATACTGCAAAGTTTTCTACACCGTTTGCTAATGGAAACCAGCATTTACGTGCAGATCCGTTATGTAACGACCCCAGCACAGTTTATATACACACACACACACACACACACACACACATATCGATGGAAGGAAACAAGTCCGTGTGCTACGTTGAAACAAACTCATTTATTTTTTCAATATCTTTTACAATCTGAATAGCTACTCCAACGTTTGGTTAAACAAGTTATCTAACTATGAAGGAAATTTTAGAAGGCTATCATTGCTCATGATCACTAGCTATGGTGGAATATTTGTGTTTAAATTTTTTCCGTCAGACATATTACTCGTGAACAAATGGCTCGGCACCACCTCAACAACACTGCTATCGCTTTGCTACACATTATATACATTTGGAACATGTTAGTGCATAATATAGTCACGGTTGTTTGGGCTTTTTGTGTGATCGTCACAAAGCATTGGTTTATGCGATTAATTTGATAATAATAATAATAATAATAATAATAATGATAATATTAATAATAATAATCATGATAATAATAACATGTTGGCTTAGACGTCTAGAACATTTATGTCATTGTTGTAGTGTTGTGTAGCGATGGAAAATAAATTTTGTAATTGATTTAATGATTGTTTAAACTCAGTCAGTAAGATCGGAATATGTTTTAATAAGTTGCTCATTGACAATCGGATTTAATTTATCATCATGGGTGTATAATTCGCTTCTTATCAGTGAAAACCATTTATCATGGTGAAGTTAAGTGAAAGTAGATTTAAAATACTCCATCCACGGATGTTTATTCGATATTCTATATCCTTTGATAAACTTTTTTCGTTGGTGAAAAAATCATCTCGCTTAGGTTCAGGTGGTCCATGATACTCTGGCGGGATTTCAGGCCATCCTAACACTAGTCTGATCGATGATTTTATTCTTCGCTGAAATTCATCATTGATTTGTTAAACTTGATAACTTCCCGTGGGTATTCCAAAAACCCGCCAATCAAAATCCCCCCCCCCCCCAGCTGGATCGCTGGGTGGTTTATTTTTATTTGTAAACACCAACGAATTATTTGACAGCAGCGTATAAAATAATTTTTATTTAATATTGGGCCAACTGAAGAATACTCGCAACTGCGCCAGAGCTATTTCCTTTACTGAAATCGCGGTTGGAAAATTAATACTGAATTCAGGGTTAGTGGAGTTTACTGATATCAAGGTGGTTTTCAGCGGATTTGTATTTGCGACTATCTTCTGAAGTAATGTCATTATTTAAACTGCCATTTTCTAAATCAATTACTTCATTGTATGTCTTAAGCATTCTGTCAAATTCAGGATCTGCTATCGTTTCATCGCTAAGGCTTGATGATATCAACGATGACAATTTAGCGTACGCGTGTGTTGCCATGTGTAATTTTACAGAGTAATAATGCAATTTTGTACTCATGCAAGTCGATATCTTTCTCGCGAAAATATTAAAAAACCCAGCTGATGATGAAACGCATATTGTCAAAGCTACTACTGCAGTTAATGGTGTTAAGGCTGATAATACTACGCCAGTACCGGCAGTGATAACAGATACCGACTATACAACAGCATCAATGAGAACCGCACTTCTTCGATATTTTTTTTTTACTTTGTTGTATACTTGTCAACGATGGTTTGCCATTAGCAGCAGAGGGGGCGAACAGACCGACTTTGGAAGCGTCCAAAAACTGAAATAAGCCTTCCTAAAAAAAAGGATTAATAACCTTAAAAATCAAAATAACTAACTACAGAGGCTGCTGCTCTCAAAGAGTCCCTGTCCCTAGGTTAGTTCTCCGCGATGGCGAGTATATTACAAAAAACGAACCAACTTGAGGTCATGGCCTCCTCTGCTGCTATTAATTTATCCAAATATTTTATCAAGTCCAATACGATATCTTGTTCTAGGATCGTGCAAATTTATTGTTATAACTCCATGCTGATGCAGCAGCGGTTAAACATTCTACCGCTAAAGCGTGGTTATCCAAACAGGCAATATGGCAAATTTATCTACCGCCACCTAAGCAAATTCGATTTGCACATTTCAGTGTCAGTGTTCTTAATGAAGTTAATCAAGCTGATATTATGTTTTTACCACATGATACTGTACGTAGAAAAACGGATAAATACGCGCTAACTGTTGTTGATGTTTCAAGTAGATATAAAGATGCAGAACCGCTATCAACGAAAACAGCATCTGACGTAGCCGATGCTTTTAAATGAATTTATCAAAGAGGGGGTCTACGATGGCCACAGCTGCTACAGGTTGACCCTGGCAAGGAATTTCTTGGTCCAGTATCATCGTTAATGAAGCAACATAATGTCAAAATACGACGAGAACATACTGCAATTCATCGTGATCAGGCAATTGTTGAACGATTTAATCGAACACATGCAGAGCGGTTATTTGGATATCAATACGCGAAGGAATTTATTCAAGATAAAAGATCTCGTGAATGGGTTGCAAGATTACCAAGTATGATAGCAGCGTTAAATAATGAGATTACTCGAACAACCAACATGAAACCTATTCATGCAATTATAAAAAAAAAATATACCTACACAACAACGTGATCTTTCAGCGCAACCATTATTAGGTAATATCACTGTCAGGTATTTATACGAGCCCGGTGAACTTGAAGGTGGTAAAAAAAGAGCAACTGATCCTTTTTGGAGTATTACGACGCACAGGATATCCACCGTGACAAGATCCTCAGGTAGACCCGCAATCTACAGACTGGATTCAACTGCTCCTCAACGTGGATTTGTACGTGAACAATTACAGATAATTCCCGATGACACACAATTACCACCCAAATCACTTAACTAGCACTGGTGCCAGCTCCTCTACGTCGGTTAGACTCAAGACAGGTTAACATGATATTTTCTCGTGTATGACCAAGATTGTTATTTTTTCTATCTACGGTAAATTGTCTTGGATCATTTTTCAGATACCGCCATAACATTATACAATTACAACTTGCACAATGATTATTCTGTGGTTGTTTCAGCGCATTAATAAAATCAGCATCAAGATCAAAATCGCGTTTTTTTTTTTTGTCACCTTGTTTATAACCAGATAATTTTTTTCTTATTATATCCCTTTGACATTCGTCAATATCATCACTAGTCACTGACGAGTCCATGACGATTCGTCTCAATTGAGATATTTTTCTAACTCGAAACACTGCAAGATAAACTAGGTTCGACCATTCGATACGATCATCAACGATCCAAACAACTGTATCAGTAATAGTTAATCCCTGAGATGAACGAATCGTCATCGCGTATCCAAGCGTCCACGGGGATTTATCAGCACGTAGAGCATCTTCAACAACATCAACATCAACTGCAACAATATCACTCAACACAACATTTTGTTTCCTTGACTCGGTCTGTCCTGGTATATCAACGTCAATATTTTGCCGTCGCGTATCTGCTGATCGATAACATAACGGAACTGGCAACGTTGGAAACTTTTCTCGTTGTAACTGAAACAACTCCTGCTGAAGTGTATCACGAACTATCTTTCTACTTGCAACTATCAAATCGTTTGGTCTCCACGAGCGCACAAAGTCTTTCATGGGTGTTTCTGAAATTATCTCGCGCATTACTTCACACTGAATTTTATTCGGTTGTAGTCTGATTAATTTTTTAAATTCATTCAACGTTGCATCAAGTGCTCTATGATCATCAGCCACTTCTTCGAAGTGGTCAACGAAATCTTTCAGCCAATCATGTGGAGATGGTCCAACTACGGGTGGTGGTTGACCGTGATCGCCGCACATTATCACAGCAGTATTTCTTGTTAATAACCAATCAAGAAATATTTTTAATGTTTCTAGTGGTACAGTGCATATTTCATCCCATATTATGATCCTTGGAATGTATTTCTCGCCCATCCTTAAAGATGTCCATGTATCACCCTTCCATCGGAAAAAGCTGTAATAAGTACATGATTGTACTCCTCGTTGTTTCATTTCTCGCGCGAGTCTGTGTGTAGGTGTTAGCACAATCATATCTGAATTCTGAAATAGTTCGATAGCTCGAGTGGTTTTACCAGAACCGCTAGGTCCGTTTAGATAAACTGTCTTGTGTCTAGTTATTGCATCGTATACCTTTGGTGCAGACGATATCTGATTATTTCTGCCTGATTTTATCAGGTAAATATCTTTAACCGCAACATCAGCGGATTCGGAATAATCGAGTATATATTCTTTTTTTATTCTCCACGAACCCCACGATGCATAAGTGCCTATGCTTAATTTTTCTAACAGTATTGAATATTTTTTACTTATATAAAACGAATCAGTAGCGACTATGACGTCGAGTGTAGAAACCTTATTTATCATCGATAATAAGTTTATTGAAACGTACGCGAGCATAGATGATCTTAAATGAGTATACTGAGGTGACTCACCGTCCATGTAGCTCACAAATGTACCTAGTTTAGTTCCATTTGACAAGAAAGCTATTTCTCGACTTATAAACGTATTTCTGTTCGTTCTATCAGCGATTATAAAATCTAACTCAGCATCATCCATAATCAATCTTGTACAATGTCGTCTCTGCTCATATGCGCCTCCTTGGGTAAACTTGCCGATTATTTTTCTACCAAGATCTTTTGTAATTTTATTCTCGTAATCGGTTTCATCCGAAAACTCCTTTTGTTGTGGTAACCAAACTTTGGTTTGTTTCCGGTATGATATACTTGCTTCACTTACAATCAACCGTGTTAACCTCGCACAATCAAGCATATACCGTATTAGTACTATTGGTGTCCACATTTTTTTCTGAAAAATGTTTTCCAAACCAAACATAACAAATTGGATGAAGTCCTTTTTTACATTTCGAATGACTCGATACGAGCGAATCCAGTCAGGTCAAAATCCGGTAATGGTCCATTTATCGATACTCGAGTCATTTCGTGCGTCGGATGACCGAATCTTTTAAAGTATACAGACAATCTCCATATCCAAGAAAACTCCCGGGATAACACGCGACCATATCAACTGAAATAACATCTCTGGGATTGTATTTAGTATTCCATAGTCCGCCGTGTCCATATTCGACACAACTGGATACTATGTCATCAAGAAAATCAAACCTAGTTGGCTTCCACGAATTTTTCTTTCTAGCAAAATGAGCCGCAACTGACGGAACAGTAAAACAGTTGCTCAATAGTTCGTCAGTGTCATCAGTCTATTGCAGTGCAAGATTTTTCATTTTCTCGTGAAGATCTGTTCGATAAATAACACCATTTGGTCTCACAAACTGATCAAATTTATTTTTTTCTTCCACGCAAGACTGAAATAACCATACTGACACAGGATCGTTTTTACTTATTTCGTTAATAAATAAAACATACCTCCATCAGAATTATCTATGGGATAACATTTAACAGTTCGATCTCGTGGAAATATTGTTACTGCATTAGTCCACGCGTGTGCGTTATGATCAATAATTTCGATCGAAGCTCCTTTTGATCTATATTTTGATTCATACAAAATCTCTCCTGTTATCGTCGCTACGGTTATTGGAAAGTTTAATCTTTTTCCTAACTCAGCGACATCTTTGATAGACGCGCTGTTATCTTTAACCATTTCTCCCCACGTGTTTATTATTTTACGTCTTTTATCCGTTAGACCGTTTCCAAGAGTCGAAACGGTAAAATGTTCTGTTACTCGTTCAGCCACACAATTTATTTTTGAAAATTTCATCGGCGCCAGTTTATCAACGCTAGGTTTTTCATTTATCACATAGATTCCATAAATAACCGCGGTCACAGGATATGTTCGTTCATAATACGGTTTGTCAATATCTGTCAATAGACCTGGTTTGGAATCTTTACTTAGTACGACAGATTTTTTATTACCGTGGACAGTATCATATTTGTCACGGATAATCCAATCATCTGTTTCTGTCAACACGACAAATTTTATTCTGAAAAGATATTTGCGATTATCAAGATAGTCAATGATTATTGCTGCTCGTTTGTCGTTCATCATAGCGTCGAGGATATCTTTGTTGCGTATAATCTTGAACGTTGACCAGACATGAGATGCACCATCTGTGTGAAATTCTTTCTTGGCGTCGTGAATTTTATTAATCAAACCTTTGTTTTTCGGATCAACCAGATCTTGCATCGGTAGGTTAGGAGATATTCTGTCGAGATTAAATTTATCTCCGCTCCAGGGATTTATTCGGGATAATCTATCGAATTCGTTCATATTATATTTCAAGCAAATATTTAAATTAAAATATTATGTATACAATGTCTCAATGCAAATGGCTCATGGTGGGTTCATTGACTCGTTGTAATAAATCCTGTACAAAGGAATTCTGTGGACAACACATGCACAACGTTCACCGTGGAAGCTTAGGACCAATACTATGTCTGCGATGTGGTGCTGGAGTGCGAGGAAAAAACACAGTTGTGTGCGTGTTGTGGTGATAAACGATACAGAGAGCTTAAAAGATATTATGACCCAAAAAAATAACGTCAATAACAACGCTATAAAATCCGTGGAGGATTATCTAAGTTTTCAGACAAATTATGATTTAAACAAATAATATTATTGTATAACGGAGCAAAATAAGTTTATTCCACATCCTATAATAACAAACTACGAATCAAATATTGATGGTATGATCAGAAATTGTCAGAAGAAAGTACCAGTTGGTTGTATTAATAATCATGGTTATCTATTGTTTACTGTTGAAAAGAAAAGTTATCTCTGTCATCGTTTCACATACGAGTGTCACAAGGGGTTGATCAAAGACGGTCTTGTGATCAATCATATCAACGGGGTGAAAATTGACAATAGTTTATCCAATCTTCGAGCTGTTACACAGAGCGAGAATAATGCACGGGGTAATACTGGGAGATGTAAAACAACCAGAAGGAGGGCGGTAAAATCCACAAACATAGAAACTGGCGAAGAAATTATATTTCAATCAATGAACGCCGCTGCGAAATATTTTGATATTAATCCGCCTTCAGTACAATTTGTCGCGGAAAATAGATATAAATCCACTTTTTGCAAGAAATATAACAGAAAATCACCTTCCAATATTGTTAACGAGATAAACTATCATCATTATCAAGTAATTACCTCGATTTATATTTATTAACCTTTTATTATTTTGGGTCGCAGCATTTCCCCCTTATACTATTGATTTTTCGATTATGCGAAAGGGAGATTACTTCTGTAATATTTAGTTTTCTTCGTAGATTTCCGATTTTTATGGTCGTAATTGGTTAATTAATCATCTACGTCGTAATTAATGTCAATAATTATACCAAAGAAAGATATTTATGGTTTCTAACTTACAAAATAGAAAAATAAAAGTATTTCACATCGTACAATATAGCGAGTTATTTTTAGATCTGTTATGAGAAATCGAGGCAAAACACCCTGTTTTTAATGCAGATATTTACAATCTGTTCAGAAATGCACAAGTATTTAAACCGATCTGTAGGTGGTAAAACGTTTGATGGTGCAGTGGTAGTATGTAAATAGACAGAACACGCTGTTAATATAAGATATTTACAAATCTGCTTCGAGAAATCTTGGCAGAACACGCTGTTTTTAATGCACAAGTATTTACAATCTATTCAGAAACCGCTGTTTAAATGCAGAAATTTACAATCTATTCAGAAACCGCTGTTTTATTACAGAAATTTACATTCTATTCAGAAACCGCTGTTTTAATGCAGAAATATTTAAACCGATCTTGTAGCTATATAATAACCTTTGAAACATATATTGTTAAATGATTCGATAGCTCAGTTGGTAACGTATCTGGCCGTGACGGTCCCAGGATCGAATCCCGTTCCTCTCTCTGTCGCAGTAGAAAAAAATAGATTAGAGTTATCCCACGAATACGAGGCAAAAAAAATTCATTAGTAGTCGCATAAGACAATTAAGAAAAATTATGTTAGATCGTGAAACGATCCAATGTAACCTCGTTGGTGAAGTAGTACAAAATAATTCTGGTGAAAATGAAAATGAAAGTTTCGGTAACTGTGGTCCCTGTCAACGCTGACCACGTGTAATATTATCATAGATCTTTGATCTTAATATTTTATTTTATCATAGATCATTGATCTTAATATTTTATTTTTTCTGAAATATTATATATTTATTCTGAAATTTTTATTTATTCTGAAATATTTTATTTATTTTATCATAGATCTTTGATCTTAATATTTTATTTTTTCTGAAATATTTTATTTTTTCTGAAATATTATATATTTATTCTGAAATTTTTTATTTATTCTGAAATATTTTATTTATTTTATCATAGATCTTTGATCTTAATATTTTATTTATCATAGATCTTTGATCTTAATATTTTATTTTATCATAGATCATTGATCTTAATATTTTATTTTTTCTGAAATATTATATATTTATTCTGAAATATTTATTTATTCTGAAATATTTTATTTATTTTATCATAGATCTTTGATCTTAATATTTTATTTTTTCTGAAATTGATGGGCTAGTTGGTACTTAGAATCATGCAAGCCAATCAATTTCGTAATTTTGATGGGCTAGTTGGTACTCAGAACTATGTAAAACGATCAAATTTTCAGAAAAAAATAAAGTATTCCAATATTTTTTAATCAAAATTGTTATTTTAGTCGATTTATCAAGGAAAATTGATGAATTTTCCAATATCATTCAAGTCAAACCTCAAGCGGTTCTCTAATTGATTTATCGATAAATCGCCAAAAATCAGTAAATTTAGCTCAAAAATGAGATTTTTCATGCGAATTTTGTAAATTTTTCTGGTAATTTTCGGAAAAAAATGAGAATTTTTAACGATTTATCGATAAATCAATTAGAGAACCGCTTGAGGTTTGACCTGACGAAAAACTGTAATTTGACGAATCGACTAAAAATAACAAATTGACTAAAAGTGTTGGAATATTTCTGATAAAATAAAATAAAATATTAAGATCAAAGATCTATGACCAAAAATCATTACGATAAAAGTATTTAAGACAGAAATCATTACGATAAAAGTATTTAAGGCAAATATCTATGATCAAAAATCATTACGATAAAAGTCTTTAAGATTTTACATGTAGATTGACAATCAATTCCTCCCCACGCAGGTCAATTAATCGTCCTATGTGGTCTGTGAGTTTGAAATTTATTCGTGACAAATACTGATTATGTGTACGTAGATAAACAGGATTGATTGGTACTTGCACGATCAAATCCCCAGGGGGAACTTGTGGTGTGAACGTGTATAGGATATATCCTTGTTGAGCCTGATTTGATTTTCCAAGATCTATTTGATAGCTGCCATCGATTACGTCACAAACTAGATTAACCGCGATTGTCGATGTTATATTAACGATTCCCGGAGATACATGTCTGCCGCCGCCGTGTGGATCATTATTATATCTAAGAACAGTTACTGGTACGGCTATTTTTCTCCACACAGCTAGTATTTCAGGAAAGTTTTTGTTGATAATATCGTTGAGTGATCTTATCAATTTGCCGTTTTCAAATCCTGGTAGTGTAAAATTTAATAAATCTGCTTCAGTTATTTTATAATGATCAATATATGCTTGTTTGATACTATTTTTTTCTCCTGTAAATATATAATTATTGACATTTATTACTTCAATAATAGTCTGATTAAAATATTTAAGACCTAATACAATTTGGTTTAAATGTTGTAACGTTGCAATGATCTGATGTTTTAGATTGATATTGGGATACTCCAGGATATAGTTTTTAAATAAATATGCTAATGTCGTTAATGTAATTGTGTATTCGGTTTTAATTTCGTTAGCCTGTGATCTAAATTCTCTTTCATAAACAATATTAGTTGAAGTTTTTATATCAAAATCAAAGATAAAAAACTGTACCTTAGGATATCTTTTTCCATCATAAATATTATAAGCATCCCTACCAGTCCATGGATACAAATTTCGGTATTCTGGAGTTGTTATAAACTTGGCATCGTCAGTGAGAAATTCATTTAACCTTGGTTCTGGTGGTCCTTCATGCACTGGGGGAGCATCCGGCCAACCTAGTACAGATCTTATCGTGTACTGATAAATATCAACGACGTAATCAGGAGAGTTTATTTCAATTGCAGAAGACAGCGTTGGTTCATGAACATTACTCGATATTTTTGCTTCTTTTCCTGTTATTGATTTTATTCTACGAGCAAATTCATCATTGATTTGTTCGATCTCATAACTGCCAGTTGGTATTCCAACAACAACCCAGTCAGGTGTTTCATCGGGTTTATTCTTATTAGCAAATACAAGTGAATTATTTGCTGGTGTACCATTAAATGATCTCGATCTGATATTTGGCCAACTATGGTATACCCGTAATTGCGCTAATGCAATTTCATTTGCGCGAATTGCAGTTGGAAAATTGATGCTAGATTCAGGATTAATCGAGCTTACCGAGATCATCGTGGTCTTGTGCGGGGTTGTGTTCGTCACGATCTGCTGGAGTAATTCCGTCATTGTTAATACTCGTACCTTTAATACCAGCGCAGTTGTATATTTTAATCATCTCCGAAAACTCAAAATCGGATATAATTCCATCACTGAGACTCGCTGATAACAACGAAGATAACTTCGAGTATGCGACAGTTGCTATGTGTAATTTTATCATGTAATCGGATAATTTTTTATTCGTGCAAGTACATATTTTTTTTTCTCGTTGTTGCAGCTGAAATACAAATAGTCACAGCTACTGGTACCATCATTGTTACCACGGATAATTTTATTCCAGCTCCAGCAACAACAGTGGATACTGAATAAACAACAACGTCAATGATAACTAATCATCGTTGATACTTTTTTATTTTTACTGTATATTGTTCGACTTGATCTTTCAACGCTGCCTGCCATTCACGCGCTTGATTGTACCTAAATTTTTGAACGTCGATTGAGGTACTCATTATATTTTATGCAGTAACCAATTGAGGTGTTTCAGCTACAAATTCCAAACACCACCAGTAAGATGTTGCGGTTAATTTCTTATTAGCTGCTTCCAGAATAAATATTTCTTCGTGTCCGCTATTTAATATAACAGATACAACCCCGGAAAACTTATCAGTTGAATGACGCAATGGATACCTTGTAAATATTTCAAATTTTGCAGCACTAAACACAGACAACCTGTACACGCCAGTGACTGTTGCAGTATATTTGATAGTTTTATTTTGCTGCGACCATGTTACAAATCCCGATGATACCGTGTATATGATGTTGGTAATATGCCCGGGAGTAACCCCGCCGGGAATTTTAATCAAACTGGTTTTATTAACGATCTCAGGAATCCCCGCTACGATGTTTTGCTGTGTTTGTTTGATCGTGTCTAGGTTAGTTTTGATATCAACGAGTTTTACGTCAATGGCGTGCGGAGTGCCGAAGAATTCCTCTGCGGTTTCATTAATTTTTCTAAAGTTTCTGCGAAGATTTGTGAACGCGTTTGCGTGAACGTCATACTTGGCCCGCAACGTGGATAATTTACCATCTACGGTGTTGTAGTTGACGTCGACGTATTTTTTGTTGCTGCGTCTTCGTCGGATGTTGGATCTCTTAAAACTACTATCTTATTCCCATTCATGCTGAGTTCACCTGTCATTGTGTCATCGGTATTTTTCACGCGATTAGCAACACTTGCTGTAATTTGATCTCTGATGGTTATAAACGATATACTTGAATCCCTGATTCTACCGCTGTCAGTAACAACATGTATATTATCCGTGACCGCACCGAGTACTCGTCGAATTATATGATTCCATTTGATATTGCTCGTTTTTAGTTTTCCGTATCGGTCCTGAAAAATAACAACCTCATCTGGGTCAACTCCAGCAAGATTCATAATATCAGCTAGTTCATCTTTAGTCGCGTACTTCGACAGATCAATGTCATCGGACTTTTTCTTAACGCGTGAAGAAGATCTTCCGTAAATATCAACCATTATAATCTAAGATCTGTTTAAAACGCTTTGCGCTTAACGAAGCGGTTGCTTGTATAATCATGCACGACCTTATGTGGCGGTTTGGATGATTTTGATATAGCGCTAAGTACATTAATTACTTCACGGCCGCATATTGGCGGATCTGTGATTGTTTGTGTGGGTAGCGTTGAATACCAAACTTGCGCGTGAAATGGTGCAACATACTTGATAAACTCACTGGGTGGAGCTAACCCGTATGAATCAAAATAAACGATTCCACGTGGATCAACCGCGTATGATACCCAATGAGTCCCAGGTCCTGAATTCGAGTCAAGATTAATAATACCTGTTTCGAGTTTGTTCGGTTGTTTCGGTAATTGATCTCGCACAAAAACACCTCTGAAGTTTTTTTTATTTTTAATCGCTTAGCAGCATCAAGTAAATCAAAATTTGATGCTGGGGCATTTAACGAAGTGATCCTGGAAGCCTCAGACCTCTTCCCCAACGAGATCCCGGTAATCTTAGGCCGCGTCCCTTTTTGATATCCATTTCCTGTTGCTTTCTTTGAAGCCATTTCAGCAGCTGTTCCAACAGCACCTAACGCGGCTGCTTTTGCTACGGCTGGAGCGTCAGCAGCTATTAACGCTAGAATAGCCGCGAGAAGTGGAAATATACCACCTGTTTTAATTGAGTCTTTAACCGCACCCGCAGAGAGATTAAGTTTGACTCCTGTTTTTGATTGTTTAGCGCCGTTGAAATGTTTAAGCTGGCGTTCTGATAATGATAGTTTATTTTGACCACCCGTAATCTGATCTCGCTTTAGTGATATTTTCATTCCGCAGATTTTTGCTGAATTTGATTGAAGGTTTTTAATCTGACCAGGAGTCAGACTGACACTAACGTGATGATATGGCATTTTATGATAATACTCGTGTTTATAAATAACATGATTAAAGATTTTCCACTGATGCATCAACGACTCTCATTCGACCACTACCACCTTCAAGTAACATGGGTTTATCGCTGAGTATAACCGCGATTGCTCTGTAATCAACACCATCTGTATCTAATGTTGCTTTAAGATGTATATCAACGACAGATTGTTTTGATAGATCAAGATGCTCCAGTGAAAAATAATAAATCGGATACAAAGTTCTGAAATCATATTGTGATATTTGCAACCCCGTATCTACATTTTGATCACGTCCCATGAATGACATCAAACGATGATATACACGTCCTGTATGATTTTGTTCATAATTTAGTTGTATATTCTCTCTTGGTTCTTGTTGTCCGTTTATCCGTAAGGAAATATTTGTGATACCTAGTTTATCAAATATCATATGAGTACGTTCTTGATTACCTAAACGATCATGGTTCTGAAACGCAATAAAAATATGCCGTGGTGCAGAAACACCTTGTTGTGATGCTATATGCCATGTAAACTGACCGTTAACGTCAGTTTGCATACTATCCGTGCTTGTTGTTGACCATGACAACAAGGATTTACCACCTGTGTCCATGAAAGAAATCAATTTTTGTTCTTCTGCAATCGTTGGAGTCATTACCGGCATCCACAGTGAAAGTTTCGATAATACTACTTTACCAGCATCACCAGTGGGTCTCCACAGAGCATCGTTATCATCACCCTTTCTTACAAGAACAACCGTGTGTCTAGCTCCAAAAATAACCTTTTTAACATTCCTACAAAATCCAAAAATATGCGATAGTGGAATTGTACATGAAAAACTTCTATTGGCTCCTAGCAACATATTTCTGCGTGCTGAAAATCCCAAGTTGAAATCTGGATTAGAGCCATGAACAACCGGCGTCACATCAGCATCAGCGTTTCCGGCAAAATTTCTTGGTCGTCTTATATTATATTGAATATCATCGGGGTGACCAGAATTATCTTTTACAAACATCATTGTGGGACCTGCTGATTTTGTATAATCATCAGAATATCTTGCCAACCCTATTATTGTTGTAGCAACGTCGACATCATTCTGAATCGATTCAATATTTTTTCCATCAATCATATACGTGGCGCTACCAAATAATGCCATGATCCCGTTGTTGACAAAACCTACTTTACTGCATCTGCGTAATTAGCATCGTTTGTTCTTACAATTGTACCTTCTACCCCAATTAAAGCCTCAGCGGGTAGAAAATATCTACTTGTGTCATGAACTTGTAGTTCAATTCTTCCTCCACGTTGATCTGGTGTTCGTGCGTCATAAGAATAAAACTGATAATCACGTACCGATTCATCTTTAAGGACAGGTGCTTCCATGTCAAATGCTGTGTCGGATACGCGTTTGAACATTTTATTGTAATTATTTTCGTCTAACACGTTGATTACCGCGTTCGGAAAATTCCACTTCGGGAAGTTCCTCTTCCTGATATTAAACTTGAGATATTATTTCCCGATTCACCGACTTCCCGATCTGCCAACGCTGCTAGTTTTTGATTTGCAGCTTGATTTATTATTTTACTGACATCTGCGGAAATAATTTCAGTACTTGGCAATTTTACTGGTTGTTGTTTTCGTCTTATTAATCGTGCTAGTCTATCTTTGATCGCCGAGAACGCATTACCAGCAACATTGACAATTGCACCAGGAGCATTTTCACGAACAATATCAATAGCTTTCATCGATAATTGTTTTGCAATAGGCGCTGCTTTTGGGGCTAACCTTGTAAATAATCCCTGAATAACATCACCAAGTCCATCTCCGTAAATAACGCTATAGATTGGTAATCGTGAGTTTACCTCTCTGACCGATACGGATTTACGATGATTATTGTGTATGATCGTCTTATTTTATTTACCAATTATCTAATCGCGGTGACTAATCATCAACGAGCTCATCAACAAGTTCTCGGTAAACGCCAATATCCATGAAGGAAGATGATATGAAGGTTCTTGCTGGGAGAGTTGTTCTTGTTCTAGTTGTTCCAGTCTCTCTCTATAGTCTTTTTACTTCTTCATAAATACTTTTGAATTCTGGACCTCTGGCTTGTTTTTTGTTTCTATATACGCGATATATCCATCTAATAAGATCATCATCACTCACTTTTTTACGTCTGGGTTTTAAAATATTAGATTTATTAAATATACCAAATAACATTATTTCGGTAATTTTTTTCTCTTTTAGTATTTCTAATATCTTCAACAAACCCTTCGTTAAATTTTGCAATCAATTTTGCGTTTTCTTCTACTGGTTCGGGTTCAGATGCAAGTTCTTTTCTCACGTCGGCGACTTCAGTACGAAGTTTTCCAATATCTTCACCAACGGCTGGAGGTTGAGCTGCAGCTATATCAGTTGGAAGATCTCGTAAAATCTTTTTTGTTTGTTTGGTTCTTTTTGCTATTTTTTCAGTCTGCGCTGCAGTTTGTTCTAATACTGGAAAAATACCCTTTTTCCTCTTCTCATCTTCCTCCTCAATATCTCCCCATATAGTTTTTTCAACAGCCGCTGCAGCTTTCTTAGTAGCTGCAGTGACGGGTTTAAATAGTTTTTCAGTGTCTTCTTCGTACTCAACTTGTGCTTCCTGGTGCGCTTGTAGTTTTTTTCTGAATGAATCTCTAACAGGAAGAAATTTTTTTGATTGCTTCTAATCGTTCTCGAGCTATCCTTGCCGTATGAGATTCCGGATGTACCATTTTATTATAACATAATGATTTAATTATAGCAGCAGAGGGGGCCATGACCTCAAGTTGGTTCGCTTTTTGTAATATACTCGCCATCGCGGAGAACTAACCTAGGGACAGGGACTCTTTGAGAGCAGCAGCCTCTGTAGTTAGTTATTTTGATTTTTAAGGTTATTAATCCTTTTTTAGGAAGGCTTATTTCAGTTTTTGGACGCTTCCAAAGTCGGTCTGTTCGCCCCCTCTGCTGCTCCATTCACGTATTTGGTCATATCTAAATTTTTGAACGCTTAGCTCTGTTTAAGCCATTATTATATTTTAAACAGTAACCAACTGATGCATTTCAGCAATAAATTCCAGACACCACTAGTAAGATGTTGTTGTTAATTTCTTATCAGCTGCTTCCAGTATAAATGTTTCTTCGTCCCCGCTATTTAACACAATAGACACGGTTCCAAAAAAACGTATCGGTTGAATGATGCAATTGGATATGTAGTGTATATACTAAATTTTACGGCGCTTAACACAGACAACCTGTACGCACCAATGCCTTCCGCGGTATGTTTGATAGTATTATTTTGGTATGACCATGTTGAGAATCCCGATGACACTGTGTATACCACGTTCATGTTCTGTTCCGGAGTTACTCCGATGTGAATTTTAATCAATTTTTTTAACGATATCAGGAATTCCACCTATGACATATTCTAGTGTTTTGTTTTTTTAATCGTTTCAATGCTCGTCTTGATATCAGAGAGTTTCACGTCAGCAGTCAACCGGGTGCGAAAGAAATCGTCTGCGATTTTATTGAATTTTTTAAAATTTCTACGGGTGTTCATTTACGTGAAAGCCATACTCGGCCCGCAGCTTGGATTATTTAGTGTCTACGTTATTGTAGTCAACGTCTACATATTTTTTTGTTGCGGCATCTTCGTCGGATGTTGGATATCTTAACACGACTATTTTATTTCCGTTCACGCTGAGTTTACACCTGTCATTGTGTCGCCGGTATTCTTCAAACGATTAGCAACGCTTCTTGCAATTTCATTTCTGATAGTTGCGATTGATATACTTGAGTCTCTGATTTTTCCGCTGTTAGTAAACACATGGATGTTATCCGTAGTAGCACCAAGAACTCTACGAATTATGTCATTCCTCTTGATGTTACTCGTTTTTAAAACGCCGTATTTATCCTGAAAAACTACAACTTCATCTCGGTCAACTCCAGAGAGGTTCATAATATCAGCGAGTTCATCCTTTGTCTCGCAATTTGACAAATCCATTTCGTCGAATTTTTTTTATAACTCTTAGTAGTATTGCCGCGGGATCTTCTGTAAATACCTACCATTATTCGTTATAACATCCACTTGTATAATTGTGCACGCCATTGTTAGGTTGTAATTTTGATTTTGAAATAGCATCGAGTAGAGCAATTGCTTCACGACCACACATCGATGGATCGGTTAGTGTTTGTGTTGGTGATGTTGAATACCAGACCGGGATTTGGGTGGTGTGACATAGTTGATAAATTCCTGCGGTGGGGCCAACCCATACGAATCGAAATAAACAATTCCACGTGGATCAATCGCATATGCAACCAAATGAGTTCCTGCACCGGTACTATTATCAAGAATAATAATACCCGCTTCGTTGCTGTTTCGTTTATGAGGTAACTGATCGCGCATAACAACACCTCTAAAAAATTTTATATTTAATTTTTATCAGCATTAAGTAACTCGAAATTTGACATAGGTGTTAACGAAGTGTTCCTGGAAGTCTTAGACCCTTTCCGTATCGATAGGGAGTTCCTGAAAGCCTCAGACCTTTTCCTGTTGCTTTTTAATGCCATTTCAGCAGCGCTTCCAACAGCACCTAACGCGGCCGCCTTTGCGACGGCTGGAGCTTCAGCAGCTATCAATGCTGGTATCTCCGCGAGAAGTGGAAATATATCGTCGGTCTTAGCAGTATCTTTGATGGCTCCGGCGGAAAGTTCAAGTTATATTCCAGATTTGGATTGTTTGACTTTATTAAGATGTTTAAGCTGACGTTCTGTCAACGACAATTTATTTTGACCACCTGTGATCTGACTTTCTTTTAGCATTATTGTGGTTCCGGATTTTTTACTGATGCAAGAAGAAACAAGAAACCAATAAAGAAGACTCCAGCTCTTCGATTTGCAAGCTGGAATGTGCGCACCATGTGTACAGGCATCTCCGACGACCTCAGAGAAGTGGACGACACCAGAAAGACGGCCATCATCGATAGAGAACTCACCAGACTAAATATCAGCATAGCTGCCCTCCAGGAAACCAGGCTCGCCTCTAGTGGCTCCCTCAGAGAGGAAAACTACACCTTCTTCTGGAAGGGTCGAGAACCTGAGGAGCCCCGTCAGCACGGAGTGGGCTTTGCCATCAAAAACAATCTCCTGGCCTCGGTTGAACCTCCAACAGGGGGCACTGAGGGTCTCTTGTCCATCCGCCTCACCACTACTTCAGGTCCTGTCAACATCATCAGTGTCTACGCCCCAACCCTCACGTCATCAGAAGACGTGAAGGATCAGTTCTATGGGCAGCTGGACGAACAGATCAAAGGATGCCCCAACAATGAACCACTATTCCTCCTCGGCGACTTTAATGCCAGAGTAGGTGCGGACCATGAATCCTGGCCTACCTGCCTCGGATATCATGGCACTGGAAAGACCAACGAAAACGGCCAGAGACTGCTGGAGCTATGCACCTACCATGGCCTGTGCATCACAAACACCTTCTTCAAGTGTAAGCCACAACACAAAGTGTCATGGAAACACCCCAGATCTCATCACTGGCACCAACTCGACTTGGTCATCACCAGGCGCTCTGCCCTTAACAGCGTCCTCTCCACCAGAACCTACCACAGTGCAGATTGTGACTCCGACCATGCCCTTGTGAGCAGCAGAGTGCGACTACAGCCACACGTGCTACACCGCACAAAACCAAAAGGATGTCCTCGCATAAACACTGCACAGATGTCAGTCCCTGCCAAGGTGGAGGAGTATGTGTCTGCCCTGAACAAGGCTCTCCAGGACCTGCCTGAGTATGACGCTACAGCCAAGTGGAACGCCATGAAGGGTGCCATCTACAGTACAGCTATGTCAACGTTTGGCAAGAAGGAACGACCCAGCCAGGACTGGTTCAATGCACACCTATCAAGGATGGAACCACAAATCGAGGAGAAACGAAAAGCCTTCATAGCTTACAAAAAATGCCCTAATGAACGGACGCTTGCTGCTCTCAGAAGTGCCCGAAGTAGCACCCAACGCATTGCTAGACAGTGTGCGAACGAGTACTGGCAACAACTGTGTGAAGGGATCCAGCGCAGTGCCGAGTCCGGACACATCCAAGGCATGTACAGTGGCATCAAGAAGGCTCTAGGCCCTACAGTGAAAGGGGTCGCTCCCCTGAGATCCCTGACGGGAGAGATGATCACAGACCGTGGGCAACAGATGGCCAGATGGGTGGAGCACTACTCAGAACTATACTCCAGAGAAACGTCAGTCACTGATGCAGCCCTCAGCAGCATAAAGAATCTGCCCACCATGGAAGAGCTCGACAAAGTGCCAACCTTAGAGGAGCTCAGCAAAGCAATCGACTGCCTTCCAAACGACAAAGTACCAGGTAGTGACAGCATCCCGCCCGAAGCTATCAAACGTGGAAAACCAGCATTGATTAAACCACTGCACGAGCTACTTTGCCGCTACTGGGAGGAAGGAGTAGTCCCCCAAGACATGTGTGATGCCACAATTGTGACCCTTTACAAAAACAAGGGCGACCGCAGTGACTGTAATAATTACAGAGGGATCTCGCTCTTGAGTATTGTTGGTAAAGTGTACGCCCGCATCATACTCAACAGGCTGCAGTTGCTGGCAGACCGTGTGTACCCGGAATCACAGTGCGGCTTCAGAGCAGGCAGGTCGACGACAGACATGATCTTCTCCCTACGACAACTCCAAGAGAAGAGCAGAGAGCAAGGTCAACCACTCTATATGATGCTCATCGACCTCACCAAGGCCTTTGACTTGGTCAGCAGGAAGGGCCTTTTTGAACTTCTGAGTAAGATCGGTTGCCCCCCAAAACTCCTCAGCATGATAATCTCTTTCCATGCAGATATGAAGGGAACAGTCCTGTATGATGGATCATCCTCAACTTCCTTCCCAATTAACAGTGGTGTGAAGCAGGGCTGCGTGCTGGCACCAACACTTTTTGGGATCTTCTTCTCCCTGCTCCTGTCCTACGCCTTCGACACGTCCACGGATGGCATATATCTACACACCAGGTCTGATGGGAGCCTGTTCAACCTGGCACGACTGCGCTCAAAGACCAAAGTGAGAGCTGTGCTCATCAGGGAGATGCTTTTTGCAGATGACGCAGCTCTTGTGGCCCACACCGAGGAAGCCCTCCAGAGACTGGGAGACCGTTTTGCTGTTGCCTGCACGCACTTTGGTCTCACAATCAACTTGGAAAAAACAAATGTCAGCGTGCAAGATACCACCACTGCCCCTTCAATCAAAATCAACGATGTCACAATGGAAGCAGTCAACAACTTTACCTACCTAGGGTCAACCATCAGCAAAACTCTCTCGATTGATATGGAGCTGGACAGAAGGCTTGGAAAGGCAAACACCATCATGGCTCGATTAACAAAGAGGGTTTGGGAAAACAACGCGCTGACAGAGCACACCAAGGTCCGAGTCTACCAGGCCTCCGTTCTCAGCACCCTTCTATATGGAAGTGAGACGTGGAGTACCTACATGAGGCAAGAACGCCGGCTCAACTCCTTCCATATACGGTGCCTAAAACGCATCCTGAAAATCAGCTGGCAAGACCGTGTTCCACACAGCGAGATCCTGCAGCGTGCAAGTACCCCCAGCATGTACTCCCTGCTAATTAAACGCCGCCTTCGATGGCTGGGTCACGTCCGACGCATGGAGGATGGAAGGCTGCCAAAGGACATCTTATATGGACAGCTGGCCACTGGCATGAGAAGAGTCGGACGCCCCTCACTCCGTTTCAAAGATGTGTGCAAGAGGGACATGAAGGCATGCAACATTTCACCCGATGGCTGGGAAGAGCTGGCTGAGGACCGAGGCACCTGGAGACTGATGGTAAACAATGGCATATCAGTCGCTGATGCGAGGAGAGGCCAGTTGGTGGCAGAGAAACGTAAGAGAAAGAAGAACGCAACAGCAACCACAGTAATGCAGACTTCCCAGTATGTCTGCACCAACTGCAGTAGGGACTGTCACTCACGTATAGGCCTGCACAGCCACAGCAGACGTTGCCAACAGAGACACGCAACACCCCAAGGGCGCTATTCGCATGGTCTTTCGAGACCGAGTCGCCAGTGATGATGATGATCTGTCAACGACAATTTATTTTGACCACCTGTGATCTGACTTTCTTTTAGCATTATTGTGGTTCCGGATTTTTTACTGATGCTTGTTGTTGTTTTTTTAATCTGACCAGGAGTCAGAATGACGCTAACATGATGATATGATGACATTTATGATTATACTCACGTTTTTAAAGTCACCGCGCGATTATATGTGTTCTAATGGTGCATCAGTAACTCTCATTCGGTCACCAACACCTTCAAGCAACATTGTTTTGTCGCTGAGTATAACCGCAATTGCTCTGTAATTAACATCACCTGGATTCATGTTATCTCTGAAGTGTATATCAACGACAGATTGCCTGAAGAAATCTAAATGTTCCAATGAAAAATAATAGATCGGATACAGTATTGTAAAATCCAGCTGAGATATCTGCAACCCAGTGTCTGTATTTTGATCACGTCCCATATACGACAACAATCGATGATGATTTCGCGCAACACGATTGTGTTCAAAATTTAAGATTATATCTTCAGATGGTTCTTGGTGTCCATTTATTTGTAAAGAAACCTCACTGACTCCAAGGTTGTCAAATGTCATGTGACTATGTTCTTGATTGTTCAACCGATTAACATTTTTCAGCGCAATAAAAATGTATCGGTGCAGAAACACCCTGCTGAGGCCCTATTTGCCGTGTAAATAACCCGGCAACATTGCTCTGAATGCTATTTGTGGTCATGTAAACCATGACAATAACGACTTAACACCTGTATTTATAAAAGAGAGTAATCTCTGTTTTTCAGCAATCGATGGATTCATTACTGGCATCCTTAGTGAAAGTTTAAACAGTATTACTTTACCAGCAACAACTGAGGCTGCTCGCCAAATAGCATCATCATCAATACCCTTTCTCACACGCACAACTGTCTGTTTCGCTGCAAAGATAATTTTTCTGATATTTCTGCAAAATCCAAAGATATGCGACAGTGGAATCGCACAGAAAATTGTATACGGCCATCTTTCAGCATTAATTTATTTGCAGCAAATTCATAATTGTAATTGTTGTTGGTACTCTGTAACATCAAAAATTCAGCGCCAGGTCTATCTATCGCTGTAGCCGGTTGTGGGTCAGTCGCAGTATTTTGTGGTACTTGTACTTAAAGAAATTGCCTATGATCAGGATGATTAGTGTTGTCTTTGGTAAACATCATCGACGGGCCAATTGATCTTGTATAATCGTCAGAGTATCTTGCTAACCCTACTATTGTTGTGGCAACGTCAACGTCCTTTTGAATTATCTCGATGTTTTTTCCATCAGTCATATATGTGGCTCTGTCAAATAACGCCAAAATACCATTATTAACAAAACCAACTATAGTATCATCCCCGTATACTGTATTGAGAGGAAGATCTGTTACAAGCTCACCTTCTACTTCAATAAATGCCTCGGCGGGTAGAAAATATATACTTGTATTGGGTACACATGCGTCGCAAGAATAAAATTGATAATCACGCACGGATTCGTCTTTGTGAACTGGTTCGTCCATATCGAATGCTGTGTCTGATATACGTTTGAACATCTTATTCTATTGCCCATTTTTCCGAATGGTTATCGCCTTGACCTACCAAGGAAACGAAGACCACTTCCTGAAATAAAACTTGTGTTTATATTTTCCTTTTTAGGTAAAATTTCTCCTTGATTTATCAAGGCTGCTAGTTTTTGATTTGCGGCTTGATTTATTATTTTACTGACATCAGCGGGCATAACTTTGGTGCTTGGTAATTTTACCGGTTGCTGTGGTCGGACCGCCTGAGGTCTGAGTATTAATCGCCATAGTCTTTCTTAGATTGCCGAGAATGCTTTACCAGCAACGTTGCCGATTACACCAAGAGTTTTTGCACGAATAATGTCAATAGCTTTCATTGATAGTTGTTTTGCGATCGGTGCTGCTTTTGGGGCCATACTTCTGAATAACCCCTGAATAACACTACCAAGTCCATATCCGTAAAACGTTTTATAAGCCGGTAATCGTGAATTTACTAATCTGACCATTACGGATCTACGCTGAGAACTGTGTATGATTATCTTATTTATTATTCATGTATCTAATCACTGTGGTAGTCATCAACGAGTTCATCAATGAGCTCTCAGTAAATAAAAATATCCATTACCCCGCCTGTAAACAATCGTTGACAAATAGCTACTTCACTAATAATTTCCGAAGAATTATTTCCAGCACGTTTCCCTCCTATGAGAACTTCTAGTCGTTGCACGTCTTCGAGAATAGTATTAGGACAAGCAATAAGACCGCTTCCTTGAGTAAAAAACCACTTCCTGTAGGTGCATCGTAAAATTGTTCTGGAGAATGTGGTCGAGTAGTTTGCTGTTGCTTTATTCTTTCTACTACACTCTGTTTAAATTCTCTAAACCTAGTTTTTTTTTCCATCAAGCCGTGATTTTCTGGCGGCAAAATATAATGCAGAAATACAACCTGCAGGTTTTACTGCTTCAATAAATTCAGGTTTTAAATAACTTCCTATACAATTATATTCACGCGCAGCAACATTGATTAATTCATCCGGATTTTAGGCAAAGTGTCTAAGAGCTTCATTGGTAAACATTGTTGCAGGTAGTGGCAGTAACCTAAGAGACTTAGACTTAGGTTGTGGTTCGGGTTGAGGCTTTAGTTGTTCTATTTGTTACAGAGGTGGTGAAGTTGAGAGGAAATATGTTGCTCAGGAGGTTGTGGCGGTGGCGAATAGGGATGTGGTGGCTCTTGAAGTTATGATTTATATTGTTTTGCTTTTTCATCACAAATTCTTCGTAATTTTTCAACAAATCCTATAAATTTTGGATCCTTATTTCTGGCTTGCTTTTTGTTGTAGTATATACGATATATCCACCTCGTGAAATTATCATTGTTTATGGTAGCATACTTTGGATTTTGAGTTCTGTCTTTTTTATTCATAAATTTCAGCGTCCTAGTAGGTAAAAAAAAAAATCTTCAATTTCATTGAGTTCCTTAAGAACACCTTCGTTAAATTTTGCAATTAGTTCAATATTTTCTTTTATTGGTTTAGGTTTAAGTGCAAATTCTTTTTTCACGCCGGCGATTTCAGTAGGAATTTTGCTAAGACCCTGAAGTATTTTTCATCGATAGGTGGAGGTTGTGCAGCAGCTATATCAGTTGGAAAATCTCGTAAAATCTTTTTTTCAGTTCTTCTGTTATTTTTCCAGTTTGTTCCGCGATTTGTTGTAGTGCTGGAAGATCATCCTTGGTAATCGTTACAAGTCTTTCAGTAACCGTTGTAACGATTCTAAATCTAAAAAAAAAACTGTTCTGTTCCCTCTGCATATTCAACTTCAGATTCTTGACGTTCTTGTACTTTTTTTCTGACAGAATCTCTCACGGGAAGATATTTTTTAATTGCTTCTAGTCGCTCTCGAGCTAATCTGGCTGTATAAGACTCCAACGCTGGGGCCATTATTTGATATGTTTTTAAATTATAGCAGCAGAGAGGGTGCGACCTCATATGAGGCGTCAACGCAGTAAAACGCACGCGCATACTTGAAAAAAACACTAACGCAAAAAAAAAAGTAACCAAAAAAACTTAAACCGGTAGAGAAACTCTCGGAAAGTTAGAAGCTTCGGTTTCACGTTATCGGCGTATATTTTTTTTTTCTTTCGTAAAAGCCTTAGTTTTCCGAAATGGACCTTCTAAAAAAGTGGTATGTTCACCCTCTCTGTTGCTGGAGACATGGATATAATTAAATTTAAAAACTTTTTTTCGCGAGCACAGTCAACCCCGTACGGATTTATAATAATATATGTACATGATCGTCGATCAAAATAACGTATTGTCCTATTGTCCTTGATAAAATCTTTGGATGAGAGACTGATTTAATTACAGCAGCAGAGGGGTGGGGGAGACCTAAATAGTTTCTGCACAAGACCTCTAGTTCTCGACAATCTACATTTTGTTTCATATTTTGTGAATGGCGTGCGATTGGGGTAAAAAAGAGTTCCATGGATTTCAGGGCAAATTTCAATCTCACTGTGACTGACAGAATAAAAATGGTTTCAGCACAAAAACTTCGGTTATGAGCCATCTGTAGTTATCATGCCTTGTAGATAGCTTTCACTTAGGTTCAAAAGCCTAATATGTTCAAGGTCAAAGGTTATATTCTTTGCGACTGAAAGAAGAAAAAAATATTCATGCACAATATTTATACTTATCCGTCTGCTCTGGTTAATGAGCTTCGTGCACTTGCGGTAAGAAACAAAACAACTGATTTGGAGGTTTAAGGTCAAGGGCACAGTAAAGGAAAGAATAAAAATGGTTTCCTCATAATCACTTTAGTACAACATCACACACCAATATCAAAATGTGTACCCTAACAAAGAAACTTATCACATTTTATGTCAGAAGGTAAAATGTCAAGGTTATTGACGGAAAAAAGAAAATGATTTCGAAACAGTAACATTAGTTTTAAATCATATACATAAACGAAACTTCACGGAGGCGTATAATTTGATTGAGGTAGAATTATGTTGATCAAGAGTTGAAATGGCGATGATCAAGGTCACTGACAGAAAGAAGAATATTTCTTTCCGCACAGAAATGTCACATGTATGCATGGAATATTAAATTATTAGACAGGTTTATAATATGCACTGTATGAAATAGTGTTGTATATTGTAGTACAATATGATATATTGTATGGATCACAGAAGATATGCGTATTAATCATTGTTCTTATGGTATTCACAAGGACTGTGCCACCTTTTCCTATACAGGCTCGTTTCTATGATGGGACAGGGTGGGTTGTGGGATAGGAGGGAATATATTTATATGAGGAAATCGCTCAACATTTTTCTCATTTGTTATTCTTCCTTTGTTATTGCTGTAATAGATTTGTCTTGTATGCTACTGTTATGGTGTAAGCATACTCTGCGTCATTTTAAACAATAATGGTGGTAAGAACGGTCACTGTGACCTACTTTGTATGTCACAAATGAGACACAAACGGTTTTTACAAATTATGGTATTATCAGGTTAGCTAGTTTAAACGATTTGCCTTACACTCTAATTTAATCTTTAAGTTTTCAACTTGGTGTTTTACTGTTGTTAATTTATATTGTGTGCTTGACATTATTCCTGACTGAGGATAGGGTTTTGTGTGTGTCTGGTTTTGTCATGTTTGAAAGTTATCAATAAGTTGTCTGCTGATAATTAAGTCCAAGGTCGAGTCCTAGTTAAAACGTTGGAATGTTCTGCAAGCGAAATTGTGACCCACATCCTGTGCATTTTATTGTGTGTTAGGTCAAGTGAAATCAGTATATAAGAATGAAATAAACATACATATGCATTACTCTTGTAAGTGAAGTCTGGAATCGTTGTCTTCAGATAAAATTGGAGTAATCATTTATTGACATTCTTCATTTTGAATTACAAAGTAGTCATTTACGTTTTGGTGTAAAACTATGTTAGTATCATTGTGTGAATTAACTCAATATAATTCTGAATAATATCATGGTGATACATGAAGACTGCTGAAACATCAATATATTCAATAATATTGGTTCAACAGCACATTCAATATGGAATTCATTCGGAACACTCTTTACTTTTGGATGTGTGATTGAACATTTCGTATTGTATGGGATTTAAATCAGAATGATGTACCTTCCTCCTAAATTTTCACCTTGTAACTTAGAGAAAACGAGTATGTTCTTGTTGCGTTTGCTTCTTTACAAATAAAATATACATAACATGTTATCGTGAGACTGTATGTGGGGCCACGATCTGCTTGGGTGACAAGTCTACATACTTTTGTATATATTTACTTATCCACACTAGTATACAGTCAGCACAAAATGTCCAGTTTGCTCCACCTCCACTGATATGTACCATACTTACGATTCGAGATGCGGGTAAGGTACGTGTTTCTGACCGATTTGTTTGTTGGATAGTTGGCTTATTTATTCATTGTGTGGTTCATTCATTTGTTGCACTTTGCTATACCATCAATATACCAGGCCCAATTTCAAATAGTCTCGTGAAAATCGGTATTTAACAACTTGTGAATGCTAAATTCACTCGTATCAACAGTGTCATTGTAGCTAACTTTTTTACAATTGAATGACTGCCATTTCATAAATCACATTATATCTCGGAACCTACTGCATCAAAGGTCTTATTTGGATTCTCCTCACGAAGGTAAACTTTTCCAACCAAAAGTAGGCCAGTGACCTACTATTTACACTTGACTGACTGACAATTTCAGATGGGTCAAATACTGACTAATCAGTATATTAGTCTTAATTTCACCTCCACTGACAAAAAGTGCTATGGATGTTTGAGTCATTGTGACCTATTTGAAAACTTGATTTGCATTTTCCGAGTTTCATTTTATCACTGTCACCTTAATAAACATTTCATCTACTAACTACATCACAGCTCCGGTGGCCCAAGTGGTTAGAGCGTCCGCCTCAGATGCGGGAAGTCGCGGGTTCGAAACCAGGCCGAGTCATACCAAAGCTGCCTCGCTTGGCGCTCAGCATTAAGAGGTTAGTATTAGGAATGGTCGACCTGGTGTCTGGATAACGTGACTGGGTGAGGGACTTCATACTACAGGTCTGATGCATTATGCCCTTGTGCTAGACATCACTATAACTATCACAATGTAGACATCGTAGCGATACAACTGGAAAAGCGTTAAAACTACATTAATCTAAACACACACATATACCTACTCGTTACAAATGTATTATAATAGACTAATGTACATGTGCATGTAATGTACAAACATGCAAGTTAGTTGACTTGTTATATACAGGTCTATATCTAGCACCTGTATTTCACTGACTACACTGGACAACAAATTTTTACAAAAGTCATGTTACTGAAATAAAATTAGTCAATTCTTATCAATTTTTATGTGCTGAACACGAATATGACAGTCAAATTGCAAAATTGGCTCTAGTTTTTTTGTAATCTGCAAGAAATTAATGTTTACATAACGAAATGCATTCCAATAGTAAAAGGTCAACTGTAATAGCCTACCTATAAAAAATCAAGTCATTGGCTACATCTTAGATTTCTTCGCCTGTCTCTTGTACAGCTGTTCGGGAGCATCTCTGAGGAGTGTCCAGCAGTAGTCAGCCAGCATTGTAGTGGACCATTTTCCCTGGTATCTTTGTTCCATTGTTGCGATATCTTGATGAAAACGTTCGCCGTGTTCATCACTAACAATACCACAGTTGCTAGGAAAGAAATCCAAATGGGAATGAAGGAAGTGAATCTTTAGAGACATATTGCAGCCAAGTTTCTTATACTTCATCAACATGTCTTCTACTAGTTCCTTATAGTTTTCTGCCCTAACATTTCCGAGGAAATTTGTAGAAACTAGGCGAAAAGCATTCCATGCTTGTTTCGCGTCACCTTCCAGCAAGTTGTTGAACCGGTCATCTTTGAAAAGCTCTCGAATCTGAGGACCCACAAAAACTCCCTCTTTAATCTTTGCTTCGCTGAGTCGAGGG
Organism: Sinohyriopsis cumingii; assembly: GCA_028554795.2. Taxonomy (NCBI): domain Eukaryota; kingdom Metazoa; phylum Mollusca; class Bivalvia; order Unionida; family Unionidae; genus Sinohyriopsis; species Sinohyriopsis cumingii. The sequence continues at coordinate 67,353,108 of CM068832.1, read as the reverse complement.
AATTTTTCATGCAGGTATCGGAATGCTGGCAAAGTCCGGTCAATGGCTTTCACGAAGTTCTTCATCAAACCTAGTTTGATGTGAAGGGGTGGTAGCAAGATTTTCTGAGCCTCAACCAGAGCTGGGTGTTGGATATTCTTCTCTCCAATGGCTACATTCTGCCTGTGAGTCCATTCCTTCCTCATGTAGTGCATTTCCCTTGCTCGGCTATCCCACTCGCATAAGAAACACATGTATTTTGTATATCCTTGCTGCAGTCCCATTAAAAGGGCAACTACCTTCAAATCACCACAGAGGTGCCAGCTGTATTTGTTATACTCAATGGAATTCAGTAGCTGCCTTAAGTTATCGTATGTCTCTTTCATGTGGACAGCATACGCTACTGGAATAGATGGAAGAATGTTTCCATTGTGCAAAAGCACAGCCTTGAGACTCAGTTTCGAAGAGTCCACAAATAGTCTCCATTCTTGTGGGTCATGAGTGATTTTTAAAGCATTCATGAGGCCCTCAATATCGGAACAGAATATCAGATTACTTTCCTTTCTGAAGAAAGGCTCCAGTTGCTGGTGGCGCTTTCGATATGCAGTAATTGTGACATCTTCTTCTAGAAGATTCCATTGTTGGAGTCTTGATCCTAGCAATTCTGCCTTGTTCTTTGATAAGTCCAAATCACGAATCAGGTCATTTAGTTCTTCCTGTGTTATTCTGTGTGGGGTTGATGATGCACCACAGTGAAAATCTGGATCACTGCATGCTGATGGACCAGGAGAAGAACAGGTCGACTCACCTTTGTCTTCGTCAGATGAATCAAGAGAATATTCTGCTGGAGGTTCTGGAATAGGAAGTCCCTCACCATGTGGAACTGGTCTCAATGCAGACGGAATGTTTGGGTAGACTATTCTCGACTTCTTTCGCTTCGTTATTCCGCCGGAAAGAGGAGGAACCAAGCAGAAGTAACAGTCATTTAGGTGGTTGCTTGGCTCTCTCCACACCATTGGGACTGCAAACGGCATTGATGACCTTTTGCAATTCAACCACTGTGAAAGCTGTGTTGTACATGTAGCACAGCATATATGCGGAGCCCAAGGCTTGTCTTGGTCACCAACCTTGCATCCGAAGTAAAGATGATATGCCTTCTTCACTTGAGAATTGATACTTTTCTTCTGGTTGGCAAATGTCACTTCCCCACAAATATAGCAAAAATTGTCCGCGGTATTAACACACTTTCGAGGCATTACTGTTCTTTATTGTACGTAAATGGATAAAATAATAAGTTTTATGTAACAGTAGCTTGAACTGTCTCGCACAACGTCTAAAATATTTTAAATGCTGAACCTATCTGATTGGGCTTTATATAGTACACTGCTTACGTCAGCTTCAGCAGCCGCCTGGCATTAGTATAATAGGCCTACACATGTATAGTACACTGCTGACGTCAACTTACTTCAGCAGCCGCATGGCATTAGTATTGCATTGCATCAGAAAATGATGCAATCAACTGTGGATGATGTGAGCATGATGGTATTATGCAATGTTACATCATTATTCCGGATGTTGCTGCAGTCCTACTGGAGAAATTTACACAGTGAAACATAGAAAATGAGGTATATGAATATCTTCAAAACGAGAGCCAATACAAATTTTTCACGGTTATATTCGTGTTCGGCACACCAAAATACTACAGATTAGGGCCTTTTCAAGTCAGTAATGATTTCACTGTTGACCAGTGCTATCCGCATATACAAATTCGCATAAAAGTGTATGTCATGCCCATATGTGTGTGTGTGTGTGTGTGTGTGTGTGTGTGTGTAATGTATCGATATGTGATTGAGAGTTTGGATTTGTTTTGGTTACTTTTATTGACTGAACATATGGAACATATAACCATCAGTCCACACCCCTTTCTACAAGTCCTCATATGTGTTGACAGGTTAATGTAGTCCGTTGACTAGCTGTCATTGTTATATACATGTCAGGATGAGTATTTGCAATTTGCAGTTCGAGGGGGGCCCGAGTGGCCGAGTGGTCTAAAGCGCTCTCCTTTACGGATCACTGCTATCGCACCTCTATCTGCGTGGGTTAGAGTCTCGGATTCGGCCAATGTGGGTAAGCAAGAAAGCTTGGCAGTAGTTTCTCTTGGGTCAGTGGTTCTTTCCGGGGTTTTTCCCGGGTTTTCCCTCCACCATTAATACTGGCCGCCATGTAAAGCCTTGCGTGTGCTGAAAAATGGTGTTAAACCCTACAACAACAACAACAATTTGCAGCTCTCGAAGTTAACGTGCTGACTACGCAAACCTATCTCACCCACATTCATATCTATACAATGTCCGTATGTCCTACATGAAGTATGCACTATAATTCAGTCGATACCTGGCAGTGACACATTTCATGCACGTATACACTGAAGCACACCGAATATTTGGAATTATCTTGATTAGTTCAATTAAGTGAGTAAACCTTACAATTATTGCATGTTTTCAACCCATCAATATCTTTCATTTCATGAAAGGAGTGGGAGGATCTAAATATAGGAGGGATTCAAAATCAAATTACTGGCATGATTTAAACATATGATGTGCGCTTTTTGCACAAAAAGTTGAAACTTCAGTACAGTATTACAGAAAATGGCATAATTTCCGTATTTGCACATCCTTAAAAGGAGTCAGTACACAAAAATGTATGTGTATGATTCCACATAATTCGCAATATATTTTTTACTGACATGTTATAAACACATCGGTAAATATACTGCGTATACAAGTCCGCATTACTTTCTATGCAGGACTCAACATGGTCCAGTAGATATTTTTGACTGACATGTTATAAACACGTCCTTAAATAGATTGGAGAGCACAGCAATTTTATGTGGACATATTATATACTCAGTTTATGATATGTAGACGAAAGGTCAAGGGTCAAGGTTCATGTCCACATAAAGGAATATATATTTGTTTGAAGAGTAAATATAATACTTGTCTCAGCCAGTGACAAGTACATATACAAGTCAAAAAGACTTATCTGAAAACAATATCAACTTATGTTGTATAAGTGTGGCCCTCCCCTCCCCTCCCAGTTTGCTGAAGGATAATTATACAGCCTCTCTATTCCCTAAGACTCGTTGGTCCCAACGGTTTGGTCTATCCCTACGGGTCCCCTGAGCCAACGTCACCATGGACAGTAACGTACGGTTTACACGAAACACCTTATCCAAACGTAACTAACAATATAATGACTGAGCCGTGTCGCATATGAATTTTTAATATAATCTTATAGTGATACTATTTTTTAAAAGCCACCAAGAAATGATAATAATAATAATAATAATAATAATAACAACAACAACAACAACAATAATAATAATAATAACAACAACAACAACAACAATAATAATAATAATAATAATAATAATAATTCACATATCTCATGAATACATTGATATGTGTTAGGTGTATGTTAATATTAATACGCTTCTTTTAATTGCGGAAATAATTTGCCTGGCCAAGAAAGAAAAAAATTCTCTCTGCTTCAAACAATGTTTCAATTTAGCATATAATGGAAATTAGCATTAATTGCATTGCTATCATATATATCAGAAATATGGACACTTCTAGAGTGTTCTTTCAAGTTCAAATAGTGGAATATTGTGCCACATACTAACACACAGAAGCAGTTGAGACTGACTGCAACAGACAGTGAATGGGGGTGATTACGAGCAAGGCAGATAAATGAATGATCTTTGTAACTGTGAAGTAGATAATTCAAGAGGCGCCATTCAGGGTTGGTTTGATTTGGGTTTGGTTTCGTGTTAACTGCACAGAAACACATGTAGGTTATTTAGTGCCAAGGAAACTGGAGTAAAGACTTTGCACATGGACACGCCACGGTAGCTGATCCGAGCTGGTCCGATGGTAGGATTCGAAATCCGAACCCTTTCGGTCGTGAGTCTGGAACGTTAACCACTGAGCCATCGCTCTCCATTCAAAGCGGAAATAATAATAATAATAAGAAGAAGAAGAAGAAGAAGAAGAAGAATAAGATTATGATGATGATGATGATTATGATGATGGTGGTGGTGATGATGAGGATGATGATGAAGCAGATGTTAACGACGATGATGACGATGTAGGATAATTCTTGGTAGTAGCATGCGTTATTTCATTTCAACATAATTATGATAAGTTCATATGTATCATGTACATGTTTTCTGTATTATCATCATCATCCTCGTCATTATTTTCGTCGCTCCATCGTATCGGAAGAGATCACCGCCGTTGTTGATGCTGCCGCTGTCATTGAAACGGAATTGAAGGCGTGTACTTCTTTTCACTTCAAAAAAAGTAATGTTGTTGAAAGAGAGACAGTTGCTTTCTATATGGCATTGCTGTCTGACTGATTTATTAATCTGTCGGCATTTCTACCTGATATTATGTATAAACGTATCCGGCATTACACGTTACTCCTGTCGGATCCTCTATCTGTCCATCATTAGCGGTTACACTGCGCATAATAATTGTCACGCGTACCTACTGCCCAGTCATTCCCCGTTTATCTGTCATCGCATACAAGAGCTGAGAAGTAATGGTCGCATATTTTAGCATATATATTACCATGTTTAATTAATCTTAAATTTAATATCAAAACTTGAATTCGTCATTAGGTTTGATGTCTTCGATATACATGGACTCGCACTGATTTGACTTGATGATTTTTCAAAATGGAATTGAAAATTGTTTGGAATACCATATGTCTGGCAAAACTATGGAATGGAATTATTTTTATATTTGTTTGTGTTAGACTTTCTCAGACTTTAACAATTTATAGGAGCTGCCAAGATGTTTATAAGGACCTTGGACAAAATGCTACTGATGGGGAATACGTGCTGTACTTAATGCAAGGAGGACAGGATATAGGGGTGTCCTTTTACTGTTCTGGTAAGTATGTAAAACCAATTTGTAGTAGACCTACTGTTGCTATGAGACCCCATTATTTTTGGGAGGTGGGTGGATGATGTGTTTGTGTTTTAGACTGTTACTATAACTTTAACAATTTTAGTCATATCGCTACGATATCTGCAGTGTGGCAGATTATTGTGTTGTTTAGCGCTGGGGCATCATGCCGCTGACGTGTAGCATCGAGGCAGCTGCTAGTAACATTTTTGTAAGTCTTTGGTATGACTCTGTCGGGGCTCCAACCCGCGACCTTCCGCACCCGAGGCGGACATTCTAACCACTCAGACAAACGGAACTGTCCTCGGCTTAGATCACATTTCACTTACTTACCTAAAATCATAAACGTTGTATCGTTATTCTTGGCATTACAACTTGAATCGGAGCTTTCAAAGCTTATTTACTTTCAAAATAATCTCCTTTTTGTTCTTTTTGATCCGTACTGATATAAACCATTTATAACTTTGTGTTATATCTCTCAATCGCTAGCTCATACGTCGTATTTTGTACGCTGTGCCATACAAGATCAGTACATGCTAAATGTGCATTGTTGGGTTTTGTAGGTGGGATCGTCAATTTAACACGGAGGTAATTAAAAAGCATACGTCCTCATGTTTTAAACGAAAATATCGTGCAGTACAATGCATTTTGTTGGTATTTTCGTGTTTAAATCAGTGTTTGGAAACATAACTGATAGAGAATTGCCGCTGGACTATTCAGATATTTGGATAGAAATGGGTTAAACAGATGGCCTTTGTTCGATCTTTTGACGGAGTGAAGTTGAAAAAAAAAGGTCACGATATGTAAACTGCAGACGGAGTTGAGGAATAGGTTGTTGTTGTTGTTGTGGGGGTTCAACGCCATCTTCACCACACGATAGGCTATACATGGCGGCCATTATTAATGGTGGAGGAATCCGAGACTTGAACCCACGCAGACAGAGATGAGATGGCAGTGATCCGTAACGGTGAGCGCTTTAGACCACTCGGCCATTCGGGGCCCGAGGAATAGGTGGATGGATTGATTCCACCAAGACCGCGATACAGTCTCAGTTTGTTTTATAGACGAGTGAGTCCCAAGTTTACATCAACAATCCAATTAAGCTTATTCACCTGTGAAAATGTGTTAATATAAGGAATAATTGTTTTAATAATCTATTCTTGCTGCATATGTAATAGCAGTGCTATGAAAAGTCACGACCCAAGCATAAATACAGATACATTGTTGTAACTTGTTGTAACTTTAATAACGGTAGCTTTGAAAATATTAGTAAATTACATTAGCTACCATAACGGAGAAAAATGTATTGTTTATAGAATATACAAAGATCACACAGAGCAAATTACTTGCACATCTGATTTTGAAAGATATGATGTGTATTGCCATCTTTTTGTATTGCTTGATAGACAAACCGTTACAACGTAAACCTACCTCCCATCAAACCTACCAGCCAGGTCATTTTAATGAATTATCTATCCTATCGAGACAACGACAGATAATATATATGTACATCTTTTTACCTCACTCCACATTTGAAACCAAATGTACATTAATAGATATGATCTCCTACCCAGTCATTCAACTGTTTAGTTCAAACATAGTGTATTGTCACAATAGGATACAATGGAATTGGGCACCATTTCTAACACCTTGAATTAGCCATCTTCCTTCAAGTATCGCATCAAATTTTAACATGACAATAATGACTAATAATTGGAAATGAAAAAGTATAAGAGAGAGAGAAGGAGAGTCAGAGAGAGACTCTGTGTGTGTGTGTGTGTGTGTATTCTTAACGTAGCTTTTAAAAATTTTTCATTCAAATTACTACGAGTTCTGCAGAGTGACAGTTTATAGTAATGTCTAGCACTGGAGCATCATACCGCAGATATGTGCTATCATATCCCACCCATTCATATTATCATGACACCAGGCCTATCGATCTTAACAATAACATCTTAATGCCGATAGCCTAGCGAGGCAGTTGCTAGTACCATTTTTCTTATAAGGTTTTGCTATGACTCGGCCGGGGTTTCAACCCGCTACCTCCAGCACCGAGGCGGACGGTCTAACAATTATGCCACCGGAGCGATCGGTCGATCGAGATCGAGAGAGAGAGAGAGAGAGAACGACGGAATTCGTGATTTTAGTAAGATATTGAAAACGTCCAGTATAGTTTATTTATTTCACACATGCTGTAGAATCCTATATTTTTCATTTGACATGGCCAGCTAGATGTTGCAATGAGAGCAGTGGCGTCGCTAAGGGGGTGCGGACCTCACCGGGTGACACCATCTCAGAGGTGTGACACCAAAATGAAAAATTGCAAATTTTACAGAGCACACACTGCTCGGTCTAGTCGGATTTCATAAGCGGATAACCGATCATAATTAAATACATGACTAGCAGGCACAGCAGTGGCGTCGCTAGGGGGAGGCGGGGGGGGGGGGGTGCAGACTGCACCGGGTGACACCATCAGAGGGTGTGACGCCAAAATGACATTACTAAGGATTCTGTATGGTCTGTTACGGAAGGAGGACCATGGGGGTGACACCATGAGCTACCGCACTGGGTGACACCAACCCGAGTGACGCCACTGACTGAGAGCATTTTAATCATGAACTTGGTTCATTGAAGACTATACTTGGGACAGAACGTGAAGAAATGCATAGTAGTTTCAGTTCCACCAGGAAGCAAAAAGTGGTGTTTTTAAGTTGAACTCGGTAAAGATCAGCTTTATGTAACATCCCTAGTTTTAGTCATCGAACTCTAGATATTATCCATACTATTATCTAGTGAGGATAATATCTAGGGTTCGATGACTAAACTAGGCATAATACTAGATCCGTTTATAACGGTGACGTCATACAATCTTGTGTTCCAGCTTTCTACTGAAATCGGTCGACAAACGGATGTCGCCGATCAAATGAATGGTACTCTTTAAAAAAATGGTCAACAATTAGGGTAATAGTTACGGTCCACTTCTTTCAGATAAGTCCTGCATCATTTAGCAGTGAGTGTATGAAAGAATAACTTACAATAAAAACAATCCCATACCTATATGTCCGCAAATGTTGATGTAGTGCAATATGGAGTCTGTATGTAGAGAAAATGAAATGCCACTGACGCTTATGAATAATCCATATAGTGGTAAGGAAAAATGGATTTGGAATGTAATTTGGAGAAATTGGGCATGAGCTGTTTTTCAGTGCACACTGTTTGCAAAGAAAATAGATTCCTGTAAGTCCTGAACAACCTTGACAGTGGTTCCTTAAAACGTGTAGGAATTCCTCTATTGTCCATATGCATCATTTTACGATGAAGACAATGACATAATTCTCCAAGTATTTTGGTAATATTTATTATGATATAATGTTAGTGCCACACATTTTTATATTCCCCAAAATAAAAGGTTTGGAATATTCATATTCTCTGCTCACGTGTCTCTGTCTTTTCTGGACGATTTATTGTGTCACAATTGCTTCTTCATTTTCCTAAACGCTATTAATTATTGAATCGTTAGTTCCATTCTCCAACCACTTTCTCTGTATCCTAAAAATGGGATCAAAGCAAAATGTACGAAATCTAAGACTTGGGTCTAATATTTTACCTTCATGTGGACCACCAGCCACATTAAACTGCGTTCTTGTTTCCTGGTTTATAAATCACGCATGTCTCTGCAAATGACTACACTGTACAATGTTATAAACTTTTTTACTAAATCGGGACAAGCACATACATAAATTATTGTATAAATAAAATCTTTTGCAAGAAGTGGCCTATTCGATACTGTACAATCCAGTGTAGAAAAGCACATGGATATATACATGAATGCATGTCACATGGATATATACATGAATGCATGTCAAATTGAAGCGTAAGAATGTTGCCCTATACTTCGTTTAACATTCACTATTAGTGACAATCGTGACATCCGCCTGAACTGTGTGAAATACCATCTTGTAAAGTATGCAACAGCTCATATATCGTACATGATCAGAGTGTAACTTTGTTAAAAATTGTGGATTCCTTAATTTGATCCACACTTTTGTTTTGCAGAAAGTGCCTTCTCACACACTAGCCGAAACGCATACCACAACTAAAATATTTATAATACTTGCAATACAATTCGACGCAAATCCCAATTATTAATGCGTAAAAGGTATGTACTTTCTGTTATCATAAGACGGGTATTAAGAACGAAAGGCTGATGATACCGGAAGATATAAACTTTGGCGGATTAATACTTAGAGAAGTACATGAAGTGACAGTCGTCACAAAAAGAAGTAAAAAATAAACAAGTCAATAAGTGATTTTATTGTACGTATTTCAGAAATGTGTTGTAGTTTTCTTTGCTATTTATCAATACCAACCACAATTGTACTTTTAATATGGAAATTTGTCCAGCCATCGTGTTACATGTAGACGTGTAATATAACTGTCAGTCAAGGGACCCATTTGGCTATAAAGAGACCAATTTGGTAGCCCACTTTACTTGACATAATGATGTTTGCCACGTGCATTGTACGCGAGGGCCAATGTATACGAAAAATGTAACACTTTTTGCGTCTCGATTAGTTTTCATGCAACAATATAATTACAATGTAGTTGCCCAATCCTATCTCAACGCCCTGATATGTTGCCCATAAAATAAAATATTAAATCGCCTATTTTAGCTCATATAAATGCATTAAATACAGACTGCTGCTGGACATTTATATGAGAGTTGCTTAAGTTAATAATATATCTATTTAATCTCATTACGTACTATACGTTAATAATATATCTATTTAATCTCATTACGTACTATACGTTAATAATATATCTATTTAATCTCATTAGGTACTATACTTGATATATGACTATACCACAACCACTCACCCACCCTTTAGCCAATTTGTATCACCAATAGCCCTCATTGTTGTGAGGTGCTAATCATTTGTTTATTTCGTCTAGAATGAAGATTTTGCCCCCATTTCAAACTATAGAGAATGCATAGAACTGTATTACGGAATTCCTTTAGCTATTCTTGCCACTTCAAGCTGTATTATTTCCAGTTATCTGAACTGATCAACAAACTTCCTTCCTTGACTACAGTGGCATATTCCAAATCTAGGAAGCATTTAATAAATATGGCCCATTCTCATCACACTAATCTTTCACCATATGAAAGCGTTTATAGATAATATCATTCTTCCTTAGTTGAAATAATCTTTATATTTCCTTAGTTGAAATAATATTGTAGTAGCATATTTCAAGCTAATTCTTTTGTAAAATGTTTTCTTTAAAACTTTTTTCTTTAACTATTCAATAAAAGAATGCAAAACTTGGAAATTATTTGAAATGGTCGTACTAATCATTTTTATTGAGCTACACCCATAAAATCACTGGGTCCCTGCGCGCTATTAATTTTTTGACAATATATCTATAGAGAGAAAGTACTTTTAAAGCGATGGAATTAATTTTTAAGTTCATTATCATGTAAAACATGTTTAAAAATTGTTTCGAAATGCCGTGCTCACAGGGGTCCCTGTCATGCCGTGCTCACGGGGGTCCCCGTCAAAATGTATCATATCGTACCCAGCGTTTGCTAAGGCCGTTACTGGTTTGTTTTCTTCCCTGACGAAGAGCTTGCTTAGCCCGAAACGTTGAGAAACACTGTGCTGTGCTAGCATCTACAAACTCTATTCCTGTTTCAGTCTCCAATTCTTCACGAGTTATCTATCGTGTCTGCCCCATCATATCATCGTATTGTCTCCCCGTCATCTCATCGTATTGTCTCCCCCATCATCACATCGTATTGTCTCCCCCATCATCTCATCGTATTTGCTCCCCTCTCATCTCATCGTATTTGCTCCCTCTGTCTTCTTTGCAGCATGAGTTACCAGTGTTCTTGTTTTTGCTGCCTGTGTGGTTAGTGTAACTTGCTGACGAACTAGTAGTGAAGGGGGGCACTTTAGCGACAATGGGAATTAGCATTAAAAACACCCTTGGGGCACTTTAGCGACAATGGAAATTTAACATGGAGAAAAATCGTGGGGCACTTTACCGACAAGGGGAATTAACATGGCGATAAATCGTGGGGCACTTTACCGACAAGGGGAATTTAACATGGGAATAGAGTTTGGGCTTGTTTAGGGACAAGGGGAATTTAACATGGGATTTTTTTAAAAAAATTTTTTAAAAAAGGGGTAGGCAATTCAAAGACTATCTCTTTTCGAGAAATATGGCTGGCCCTGAAAAGGGCCTTTGGGTTTTCTTCTTCTTCTTCTAATTTCTTCTTTTCCTCCACCAAGTTCTTATTTTATCTGCTACACTCTTCTTCTCTTTCTTTTTTTTTTCTCCTCCTCTTCTTTCTTCTTCTCTTCCTCCTCTTCTTTCTTCCTCTTTTCATTTTCTTCTTCTTTTTCAATTTTTTCGTTCCAATTGCGTATTCTTATTCTTTCCTCTTCATCCTCCTTCTCCTCCTTGATCTCTTTCATGACACCACTAATCTTTTCCTTTGCTTTCCTTAAGTTATTAATTTCCATCTTCACACGATGGGGACTATAGGAATAATGGTCTTCAACCAGTCTTAATAGCATCTGTTCCATTATTCCTAAGTTGTCTAAAACGTCTTGCAAGGTTTCTATTTTGCCCATTTGGTTTGACGCCATCTTCTTTTTATTCTTTGCAGAATGGTTTGAACGACGAATACTGTGGGTTATTATAGTGAAAGCGCGGACGTGATGGAAAACATCCCCTAAAAACATAAAATTAATCTTACCTAGATCATGACCCATCAACGTGCGTACGTGAAGTAAAACACCCCCCTACTTTTTCATTTCATATAATATAACCCCAACTATACTCTCCACATGCCCTAAGAAACATTAAAAAAACCTATAATCTACTATTCACACAAACATACCTGAGCTCTTACAAACACACAATCACACAAACACATACCCTCACATTTTTTTTAAAAAAGAGTTAGTGTTTATATACACACTACTCTACCTACACACATTAGCAAATTGATCGTTATTTCTTTTCTAGAGTATTGGGTAGCCCTGAAAAGGGCTGTTTTGTTTGGAACTTCATGGGCACCTGGTTAATGGTGGCACCTTCCAGGCCTGGCGCCACATACGCATCTTATCCCCCAGTTACTTTTTACTTTTTGGGGGGAGAGAGCAGAGGCAGGATATGTCGCTTCAGAATCCCAATTTTCGCTCTCTGGGATTTTGAAATTTCTTCTCTCCTTTTCCTCCTCCTCTTCTTTGTTTCTTCTTTCCTCTTTATATCTTCTTTCTTCTTCTTCTTTATATCTTCTCTCCTCCTCTTCTTTGTTTCTTCTTTCCTCCTCTCTTATCCTTCCCTCCTCGACAATGGCTTCCGCGGCCAGTTCATTTAATATGCGCGTGGCATATTCCAGATGCACATGAAGCTCCAACAGTTTCTCAAGTCTCGTGTTCATTTTTTGGTGTTGATCAATCAACAAGGGTAGCTGGACTGCCGAACGACTTTCAATTTATACTGAAAGCGCGGACGTGAAGGAAAACATCCCCTAATAACATAAAATTCATCTTACCTAGATCATTAACCAAAAAAAAAACAACAACGCGCGGACCTAAAAGAAACACTCACTCACTTTTTATGCTACCCATCACTATTGTAAAATTTTTTTATAAATCACTTCAATAGACTATCCACATACTCAAAGCAATCCAATCTAATCCCAAATATACACCTCAAACACCAAAAAAGACATCATTTTAATCTACTATTCACACCAACTTACGTGAGCTCTTACAAACACACCAACACACCAACACATACCCTCACATTTTTAAAAGCAAGAGTTAGTGTTTATTTTCACACTACTCTACCTACACACATTGGCAAATTAATCGTTATTTCTTTTCTAGAGTATTGGGTAGCCCTGAAAAGGGCTTTTTTTTTGTTTTGCTATGGCATTCTTTTTAGTTTCTAAGAATGCGATGTCCTCTGAGGATAGACTTTCTGGCGATAGGTCTGCTTCTTCGAAAAGAGAAGAAGAACTCTTTGGTGTCGATACGGCAATCGACAAAGCCTCTGTCAGCTTCAGGTTGTTGCTGCTGTTGCTGTTGCTGCTGCTGTTGCTGCTGTCTCTGAAGTCTGTACTTCTCTGTCCATTCTTCTTTTTCCCTGTTCACTTCTTCTCTGAAGAGCTCTTCTATTAGGTCTTCAGTGATTTTTAACATTCTCACATTCTCTATTTCTTCTGGCTTCGGTATCAGACTGTGTCTGACCCTATGCAAATTCACGTAGGCTTCGTTGAGCTTAGCTATTTTGGAGCACATCTTCTTAGGAGGATGAGTCGACAATGGATGGTTAGACTGGGAACAAACCGGTTCTTAAAGTTAAAGCGCGGACGTGAAGGAAAACATCCCCCACACGGTTTTTTCGAGCCGCAACGTTCATGAGAGGGATAGTAAGAAATGAAAGAGCATCAATCCAACATTCTTATAGCTAAACAAACCACAAAAGCATTTTTTCAAAACACAACATTTTTTATTCAAAAATCACTTAACACTAAACAACAACAACTCTAACATTTTTAACAATAATCCAACACTATAACATCAAACAATTTTTTTCAAATCACAAACATTTTTTCTCAATCTACAATTTACTTTGAACAGGGCTGACAACGTTGTGAATGAAATTGTGATTTCCACTGTTGGAAGTCATTAGGCCATTGATAGACACTACGTTTCCTAGCTTGAGACAAAAGATAAGCATAATGGTCACAAAACCATCGATCTACTTTCACATCGTTTCTAGCAGAAGAACGAGGATCGAAATGAGTCACTAAATGTTCTAAGGAATAGCCCAGGCTGCGATGATGCAGAAAATACACACAGTACTGTCCACACACCAAGGAATCTGTGCCTTGTAATTTCACATTATTGAATCGGGTGGTTTGAGCATTTCTTCTCATAAAGTCGATGATATCGTCTTCCAAAGGGGGCAATCCGTACGAATCGAAATATTCCACACATCCTTCTTGAGGAAAGTAGACGGCTACCCAGTGGGTTCCTGGGAGATGACTGTCGTCCGTGTTGATCACATAAGCTTGATGGTCTTTAGGTTTGCGATGAGGGAGTTCATCTTTAGCACAGACGACAGGATTCCAAGAAGACGTATACGAACTGTGGTTCAAAAGGTAATAAAGTTCCCAGGTATCCATTTGTGTGGTTTTTTTTTCTTCTTCACAGGTAATAATACGTCGTCAATTCGATCCTGACTTTTTGCTTGAAAATGTCTGACGAATAAACGGTTATTCGTTCTGTTTCCTCACTCTGATTCAGGAGAGCTTCGATACGATGGATCTCTTGAGTGGTTAATGGTGGACAAGAATGTTCACGCAAGTCTTTATACCACTGGTGCAACACGTCTTTGTTCGAGATGAGACTCCAAGCTTCGTCCAGATACTCGTCCAATTTTTCTTCTTGACTTAACATCAGGCATTTATCGTGTTGAATTTGACTGGGATGATCGTTTTGACATCCATAGCAGTTTTTCTTGATCAATTCTGTTATTTTGTCGACCAAGTGTTTGGCAAAACAGGAGACTAAATGGGCTTCTTGTTCTGGCCATCTTGACTTCATCATGATCACTTCTTCTTCCACAGTCTCCTCACATTTCATGTCCAAAGTTTCTTCACTAGGTAAAGAGGGATAACAGTCTTCCATGGCTTCTAATAGTCTAGAATGACTTCTCTCAAACTGTTGATTTCTATGGTATTATCGAATTCTGCATACAGGAGGACGTTCACCGTCTCTGGTAGAGCACTCAAAAACTGAAGTTCCACACGAATCTGGCCAGATTTTATAGGGTGGAAATGTCCCTCATCGCTGCCTTGGTCTGGAGTGAAATCAAAAGCCCACAAAGCATAACCTCCTACATAATCGTCGTACGTAATCCCGTGACTGGTGTTGGTTCCTAACTGGCCGGTGGCTTCGTACAGGGACAAGTACGATCTCAAGTAATTCTTCTCGGGATCAAATTTAGGCTCGAAAGGTCGGGTACACAAGGTCTTGCCATCGCGACTGACTTCGATCTTGGACACTTTGTAATGTTTAAACTCAAAAGGATTTTCGTTATGGACACCATTGAAAGCTGAATTCTTGACGATACCAACAATCAAACGCTTGGGTAGCTGTCCTTGGAACAGATGATCTTGGATCATGGATCGCTGTCCACTAGGAATGGTGAACGTTTTCACTTCCACACGTCGTATCGGATACTTGGCGGTCGTTCTGCTCAACGTCTGACTGATGTCGTTTCCCACTTTCGGTAACACTTCCACACGGCGTACGTAAAGTTTGGCTTCTTGGATATCAGTTTTGTATTCGTTGTTTTGGGCCATCAAATGGAAAGCGACAGTGCTACGATTCAGTCTCAGGCGGATATCCACGCCGTTCAGCAAATATTTCTCTTGTAACCACATGTCCAAATGCAAACGATCCATCAGTTCTAAACTTCGCCCTTGCAGAATTTTAGTTCTACGTGTGTTAAACCCCACATTGTGAGGATTGTCATCTGCTGTCAGGGCTGTGTCGCTAAACGTGTCTACACCTGCCGTGTCAGGTTTCCATACCACGCAAGCATCCAGATGAGTATTCTTGGCTTCTTTTCCGTACGTCAAGAGATTTTCCAGGTAGGCACGATACGGGTAAGTATCCAAGCTGCTGCTGACCAGTTTGTTATTCAAGTACAAGTCCACTTCGCTGAACAAGGAATGCATGAAATTGTTGACGGGTGCTACCCTATCATTGGCTCCAGGATTGGTGTTGTCAGTTTTGATCACTTTGACTTTCAAATACAGGTAACTGCTATTCAGATCGATGTAATCTTCGGGTTGTCCTTTGATTTCAAACTCGATGGGAGCAGAATCGGTCAATGTGGAGATGGGATTAAATTCCACTCACTGGGATTCTTGCATGGTCATCATCGTGGGGGGCATGGCAAACAGATCCAGTTCCGTCTTGGAACAAGCACAAGACTCTCGGTGCATCATTTTTTTCGCTTTCTCAGTAATCGAAAACGTCTAAGTCTCGAACGGTTTTTCTTTTCTTGGCCTTTCTCGCTTGAAGTCTGGTGAAAGGGTGTTTTCTTCGTCGTCTCTTTCTGCCTTGTCCTTGCTGAATGCCTGATTCGGTAGCGTGCAGGGCATTTATAGGTGTGTCTCGTCGGCCCAAAATGTCTTTACCCGTTTGCAGCAAGACATTTTTGCCTGCCCTCATGAAGGCTTCTTTAGGGTTTTGTTTGTCGATGATGACATTTTGGAGAAATTCTTTGCCTTGCGTAAGTGCCGCATCTTTCAAGGCGTGCAATCCGCGTGTCACCATCGGTTTCAACACCGGGGCCACCGAACGAAAGGCCGATTTTAACATATCTCCTAAACCGTGTCCTCGCTGTCGAGCAACCCCTCGGTACACTGGATACATGACTTACTTACGAGTCGTGACAGAACCGTTTTCGAAAATGGAGTTTCACCGTGACTTTTCCTTTGGTGAATGGAATATTTTGTCCCAAATCTCCTTTTATAGTAATGTTGACCGTGTCCAAATACGACTTGCTGACCGGTAAATAGTGAGGATGGACAAATTCGCGGTGAACGTGGTAAGTGTTTCCACCTTCCTCGTCAGCGTTTGCGGCAGAATCCACTTTGAAAGGAATGACACGCAGTAACGGTGCGGAGGTGTGTCCCACCACGTTGTATTCCACCACATCGGAGTACACGAACATCAAATTCAGTCCTTGGTTCAGTTCTACTGGGGTATGAAAATACTGGCCAAAAGACTCGTTGTTGTAAATGACTGATAATTCCTTTTTTTCTTGTTCTATTTTCTTCCTCATCTTCATGTTACCGCCCAACATGTCAAACAATTCATCACAGAAATAGAAACCCATGATTTTATCCCCCTCAGGAAATTTCATCAGGAAGCGACGAGCTGTTTTGTGGTATTCTAGGGTGACACTTTTGTTCTTGACAATGTCAAAAGCTTTCCCAAACACACCATTAAACCTGGTGGCTATGGTGTTGACCAAATGTTGGCCACTAAAATAATAACCTGGGGGAATGAACAAGTGATAGTCGGTCCACTTTGGATTTTTTGTGTTAGGGATTTTATGCTTATATTTGCTATTGGTATCCATCCATTGTTGCAATGGCTCGTCATAAACTTCCACCGTAAAAGTATTTTGATTGGGAAGGACATTGAGGACTTGGGTCGGGTGAATCATTTCTACTAAAGCCACTTCCCAATGGGCTTCGTGATCTAAGGGGATGGCTTGAGGTAATTTGGCCGTGTAACAGCACAACGTGTTGTTGGGAAACACCTCCATGGAACTGTCACTGGGTAAGGTTAAGTAAAATTGGTTTTGGTGACTCATAATTCCAGAGTTCTGTGGCTGTCCGAGGGAATATTAGTGGATGTCAGAGGTGTGTCTCCGCCCAAAATGGGGTTCTGGTTGTGGTTGTTGTTGGAGTGGTGACTGGCACTGGCACTAGACACAACGTTCCCGTTCGAGGAGAATTTCAGGGAGGGATTGGGAAGCAGGTAACCGATGCAACTGCTCAATAAAATGGTCCACAATTGTTTGTCTCCTTGTTGCAAACTCAAATTGGCAATGGCTGCCCCGATGACACAATACACCACGAAGATTTGGCAGAAAAAGACGATTTGCGTTTTAGGCACACGTTCTCCACACCACACCCACAAGGGTTGTTTTTGTAAATCTTGCACAGAAGAACTAGGGGAAGAAGGAGTGGTCGACGTAGCTGCGTCTGCTGTGTGAAAGGGCATGATGGTCACTTCTTCTTTTTATAGTCGATGACTTGCGAAGCGTCGATCCAAGAATCGAGACTGGGTGGATATCCTTTCCAACGTACTTTGACTTCTTTGACACGTCGTTTGCCCACTTTACGGGTTCTGTGTTCGAGAATGCTTTCGATGTCGTACACGTCGTCTTCTTTTTTGGTGACACGTTGTAACTCGGGCAAATAAAACGTTCCTTTGAGCACTTCTCCGTTCATGTCTTCCAATTTATAGACGGCAGGATGACGGCCATGCACTCGTCCAGTGACGCGAAACAATTCGGTGGTCCAGTTAGGTAAGTAACCTTTGTCGAAAGTGCGTTTGGTTTTGCCAATGCGCACCCAATCTCCTACGGTCAACTCTCCACTTTTCTTGGGGACAGCCCTCGTCGGGGACGTACCAAACAGGCGCTCAAACACCAACACTTCGTTCTCGGGGGTCACGTCTTGCGGGGCACGTCCGATGCTTCGATGGTAAGATTGGTTGTACGCTTGCACCAGGTGAGGTAAGATGTCGATGTACTTCAGAGTGTGGTGATGCGTAAAATATTTCCACATGCGTTCTTTCAAAGTGCGTTGAAAACGTTCCACGATGCTGGCTTTGGTTTCGGGATTCTCGGTGGTAAAAAAATGAATGTCACGTTTCTTTAATTCTTTTTGGAAAGCTTGGTTCAGAAATTCGGTGCCTTTGTCCGTTTGCCATCGAAGAGGGTGACGACCGCTTTGTTTCAACACTCGTTGCAGGGCTCGCACTAACTCGCTGCTCGATTTGGAAGTCAAGGGCACGACCCAGGCAAATTTGGAAAAGACGTCGATGACACAAAACAAATATTTGTAGCCACGATTGTAGCTGGCCAAATGAGAGACATCGGCTAAATCGGCTTGCCATTGATGATCGATGCCTTCCACTCGGGTGCGACTTCTGGCAAACTTGCGTCGAATGGGTTTGTGTAAAGTGTAGGTAGCTTGTTCTTGTAACCATCGTTGCACTTGAGGTAAACGGAGACTTTTCAGTCGAGTTTTGGCAGCACGATACAATTTTTGAACTCCTGCGTAACCTGCAGGATGGGAGGGATCGTAGTAAATGCTGGCTAAGACTTTTTCCATTTTTTTTTTTTGTTGGTTGGTGTGTTAATAAGTCACCCACTCTTCGGTGATGCTACTTTGGGTGGGTCGAAAGGGTGGTTTGGAAACGGATTTACGTGTCCGATGGGCTACGGGAGTAGAAGTCGAAGGTAGTGGTGGTGGTGGTGGAGGTGGCAATGGAATGGCTTTGGTTTTCTTTTCTTTTTTCGCTTCTGGTTTCCCTTCTTTCTTTTTCACTTCTGTCGAAGGAGGTGTGGACATCATCTTTTTAACCCAAGCTTTCATTTCTTCTCGTTGGGGTGTGGGGGACGGGGTCAACAAGGATGCTGCAATCTTACTAGAAATGGGAGCTGCTGACGGTGTTTGAAACACTTCGCGCGTCTCTTCTTCCTCAGGTCTTTGTGGGGTAGCATCTCTGGTGACGGTTGGGGATGACAGTAGTGGTGGTGGTGGTGGTAATTATGATGGTGCTGGACTTTTCATCAAGGTCTTAAAATCTTTCAGAGTGGGTAAAGCTGTTTCGTCTAAAGCTTTCTGGTGAAAGAGTTGCAGTCTTTGCAAGAGTTGACCGTACTTTTGCGATTTTTCTGTTTCGGACAAATCTTGGCGATCCATCAAGGATTGCAATTCGTGTTGTAACTGGGACATCTCGCTCAAATTGGGATTGGGAGGTAAATGCGGGGTGCGTTGTTCTTGCCACCGATGGTATTCCATCCATCGTTTGTAAGGCACTAAAGCTAGTTTTCGTCCTTCCATGGGGTTGTCAGGGGTCGATTCTGAGATCTTGGGACTTCCGAGGGTCTTTTTATCTTGCTCCCACCAGTCCTCCCAACATGGTTCCCAAGACTCCTTTCAGTATGGGGCGTAACAAGAGAGGTAAAATGCCTCCACGTTGGACCAACATCTTCTTTTTTTTGACGAATGGGAATTTTCTTTTGAACCATTTTCCGAAGAACGTGACGATGTTTGCCTAAGCATTGTTTCTGGTGTTTGGACAAAGGGATCGTGCCTTTCAAGACGTTCAAACAACATTCGCACACGGTATCGATGACCTCTTTGGAGGCCGTTTGAATGAGTTTTTTCGTAGGGGTGGAGAAGCTTTGGACAGGACAGATAACATGTCCCCATGTTTGGCTAAACGTGGTGGCAGTCCTTTCCTTTTCTTTCCTTGGGGTTTTCTGGAGGGTGACATCTTTGAGTCTTCAGGAGCACCAAAAAACACTGATATCCTACTCGGTCACAGGCCTTTTTTATACTGGAACGCGTCGCCATTGATTGTCTTTACGTCGTATCAGTTTGAGGACAGGCATGACACGTCGTGCAGGGGTACGTAACGGACTAAATCGAGCCAGTTCTTGCTTGGACAAATCCAGTAAACTTTGTAACATGCCCGATCTTTCATGGACTTTGATTTTGGGAGAAGGTACTTTGTGAGCAGCAGCCACTGCCGCTAAATTGGAAGGTCCTGCCACTGGGGAAGTTCTTTTGGGGGTCATCAACGGAGAAGTTCTTGGTGTGATCAACGTCTCCAAGTACTCTTCAGTTCCTGGTGACATCAACGGAGAAGTGGACAAACGTGAGGCTGTCGGAGACGCTGTGGCAGGTCGTGGTTTGCGAGTGTAAGGCTGCGTCCTGGCCGCAGTGCCTCTCTTGCGACTAGTTTTCTTCTGTGGACTTTTCTTTTTCTGAGGACTTTTTCTCTGTTTCTTTTTCTGGGGGCTTCTTTTCTTTTTTCGGGGTGGTGTCTGGTAAGAGGAGGGTCCCGCCACTGGAGAAGTTCTTCTCTTTGGGGACCTGGTATTTTTCTTCTTGGGGCTTCGTTGAACTTTTGTCTTAGGGATAACTTTGGAGGCATTAGGATCCCATCTTAAGAGTGAGCGAATGATGACCCCTCCTAGAGTACCGCTCCCTCCAGGTTTCAAAATGATTTGTTTTTTGGTTTGAGTGTCGATGCGGGGATCGGCCAGTTGGACCAAAGCGACTTTGTTTCGATCGAAAAAGCGTTGGGTTTGATGAGGAATCTGAATGATTCCTTGGAGTAATTGACGTGCCGTCACCGTGAACCATCGTAAGACTTCTTTGAGGCTAGCTTCTAAGACACGAGCTCGTGTTTGTGGATCTTTTTCTCGACTGATGCCATACAAGGCACGAATCAATTTGACGGGAAGATGCGACTGAAGGGACGTCATGTTCGCACTGAGTGTGAGACAGACGAAAAAGGGTCTGAGGTTTTTATAGATTTTTTTCATGGGGAGTGAAATGAAGTCGAGGACGGAGACGTGTACAGGACAGGCCCTCCGTCTTGGCACCAGTGGTGAAACAAGTGGGTACGAAATCGCAAATCCTCGGGAGTGGTAGGTTTCAAATCGACGAGTAAATAGGCGTGTGGCGTTTGAGTGGCATCGTCGTACGCCTGAGTCAGCCAAGGCGTTCCTAACTGTTTGGCTAAGACTTGCACTTGCGATTTATCTCGAGGGCTTTTAAACAAGACCACGTAATGCGCATTGAGACTGATGGTGCGATGGGCTTTACTTTGTTGAAACAAATTTTGGGTGATGTAAACGACACTGGCATTACGGTGATGCCCTTTGCGCGTGAACCACAATTTAATTTCTTCTTCGTCTTCTCCTAACATGTCGTCGAAAATGACCAAATGGGTTAGACGGGAGTCAGAGACGATGCCGTCGTCTTCTTTAGGAATGCCTTCCACAAACACGATGGAATCGCCTTGACTTTCTCGCAAGAGGCTGTACGCCGATTGCCACTCTTTGTAACACCACACGATCCGTTGAGGGGGCCGATCGATCAAATGATGTTTATGCTCGATCAAACGTTTGACGAATTCGGTTTTGCCTGAACCGCTAGGTCCAGCAATGAGCATGTTAAAGGGATGGCGAAGATACAAAGCCTCCCAACTGGCACGATCTAAGTGTTCGTCGATGACTTTGACAGTAGAGGAAGAGGGAGCAGAGACAGCAGAGGTAGCCATGGTGTGAGAAATGTCACTTGTGACACGAAAAACAAACAAGACAAGAGTTTATATACTTTTTTCAGAACACGTTTATTGAATGTTTCAAATATGAACACGAAAGACAAAAATACATACAACCCAAATAGTGATGTACAGGAATATAAAACACAGCAAAGCGATCAAAGTGGAATATAAACAAGTGTCTGTACAACATGTTTTGGTTAACCAAGATGTCCTAGGGACAGTGTGTAATGTTCTTACAGTCTCTACATGAGGTATTGTCACACAAGTGTCCTCCCGGAATGACCTTTCAGGAATGTCCATGACAGTCCTGTCCTGAAGCGAGTGGTTGTTCTCGGTGACGGGTTCTTCTGGCACCGTCACTAACACAGGTTGAAAAGTAACTTTTTTCCTTGAACAACTCTTGTGCATACTGGGCCACTTCTTGGGTCCAAACCTCAAAACCCCCCTTTTTCCAGTCACGAACATCTGTCCAATGAGGGTGTAAGTCACAAGCTACACACACATCGTCATACACGTCTTGGGTAGCTAAAAGTTGACGAATCTTTTTTTCCTGTTGAGGTAGAGAAGTATCCAGATGAAACCGCAAGGCTTTGAGCAAAATGAGTTTTTCGTGACCATTTAAGGCCATGGAGGTGGTAAGTACTGATCGTAAAGAGTCCACAAAGAATCGGCTGGTAAACGAAATCCCAGAAAACAAGTCACTAAGACACACACCACTTGTCGTCCCAAATTGAATGGATACAGTTCTTGCAATAATCGATGGTAATGATCCACGGTTTGAATATGGTCATTGAGTTCCTTCCACGGAATCTGTTGGATTACATACGACATAAGTCGTGGCATAGCTGCCTGTTTTTATAGTCTCTTTGTTTCGAAAAGAATACACGTACTTTCTAGCCAGTGATGTTCGTTTTCCAGTGGGTAATGTAAATCTTGCATACTGTAACCGAAACGTCAGAGTTCGATTAGAAGTTTCCTCTTCCGCTAAGTAGATTCCACGTAAAATATGTTGGTAATCCTTTACCTCGTCTTCCTCAATGGGTTGCTCTAGGTGAATCTCGAAGTAACCAAAATGATCAACACGTGAATCATCGGGGGCCTGGAAGTATTGAACAAGGTCTGACCACTGAAACAATTTCTGACGAATCAGTTCTCTTATACCCTTCAGGTACCAGTGGTTAAAGATCTGGTGACGTAACGGATGCAATTGTTCTTTACGTTTCACTTGTATTTTGACCAGCTCTCGGTAAATGCGTTCTCTCAACTCCACAGGCAAAGCACGAATGTTCTCTTGTAAAGTATCCATGAATAGGTCATACTAAATCCTCTTTGGTCTGACACAAGAAATGTACTCTTTGCACAAACATGGTTTCACTTCAGTGTCGAATTTAAATCTTTGAGTCACTAATCTACACATTACAATTCGTTCAGAAGTTTCCTCTTTCACTAAGTTGACATTGTGTTCAAGATGTTGGTAATTCGTTAACTCTTCCTCTGGAATTCGATGCAGTACGTTTACAATGATGTAACTACAATCGTCCATACCAAACCAATCCTTTTGAAAACTAGAGGATCGTTGATCAATGTCTGTCCGATGGAACACTTTCAATTGAATCAATCCTTGTATAGCTTTCAGGTACCAGTGGTTCAAACACCGGTGACGTAACGGATGCAATTGTTCTTTACGTTTCACTTGTATTTTGACCAGCTCTCGGTAAATGCGTTCTCTCAACTCCACAGGCAAAGCACGAATGTTCTCTTGTAAAGTATCCATGAACAGATTATTATGGTAAGAAGTTACTTCAATGTCTCGGTCCCACTAAGGGTAAGTAATGACAATTCGGTGACCATCGAGTATGTTCTACGTAGGCCGAATCTTGCGGTTCCCAGTGGTGAAGTGACACACCGCAACTGAAGCACTTGACTTTATCTCCTTCGCCCAAGTAGAAAAATCCGGCTCTGGCTAATTCTTCGAGGGTCGGTCCTCCCAGATACTTAGGCCATTTTCCTTTGAACGATTGAAGACGATTTTCAAAGTCGCAGTATTCCGACAAACGCACAGGGAACGAATATTCGTCTTTCACAGGTTCGTTTCGATGAGGGTTGAGTGACATGGGTAGGAGTTTGCTCAGGGCTGGATGACATCCGTAAGGGGGTAGACGTGAAGGTGATCCCCTTTAAACCCGGTAAAATGTCTAAGAGGACGAGCGGCATCGCTTTCGCATCCCTCAGGTTTGACACGCACAGCATCACTTTCCATGACAGGGGCAGTGAGAACAAAGTTCCCATGATGCTTTACGGCATCGCTCAGGTCACAACGTGCAGCATCGTACCCATCGCAAGGCTCACAATCGCACTCGTCTGCAAACTCCGTTACGCAATTACAATGGTAACCACATGGACAATCGCAGTTTCCTTCCGGACATTTTCCGTCGCAATGCATGGGTCTTATCCATCCAATATTAGTCACACTAGAGGAAGATACAACTTTTTTACAATCCCCAAACTGGAACGATGTCTCTTTCAAAGTATTCATCTTGTTCGCTCGGTCTTGGTAGTCACAATGAACTATCGATCTTGACCATAGCCCCCTTTTTATACTAGTCTCAATGCAGTCTCCAGCTTGTACATCTTTCCTTTTTTACGTTTTTTATGTCTTGTTTCGGAAGGTACCGTCTTTAAGGTACCGTCAACATTGTACCGTAGTGTAATGGGTGGAAAGGCCATAGAAAGGTAAGGGCAGTGCGGAGACCATCGAGTATGTTCCAGAATAGCTGAATCTTTATAGATACATAGATCCATTCGTAACTTCAGTCCGCAAGCGAAACACTGTACCTCGTATCCCAATCCTGACTCAGGTCCCAAGTAGACAAATCCTGTTCTAGCTAAAACATGCGAAGAAGGTAATCCTTCCCTATCCGTAGGCCATTTCTGAAATGTGTCAAATCGACGGGCACAATCACAATAGTCAGGTAAGAAGACTGGAAAATGGTAGGGTTTGAACTTGGAGTTCTCATTGGGTTTCTCACTCGATTCTTGCTGTGGCGAAGTCATCTTTCTGGTGGGTGGATATCCTCTTACAACCAATGTTTTATACCAACGTGTCCATACGGTAAGGTGAAATGATTGGGAAGTCGAACTCGCTTCTGGTACACGATTTGATAGACTTTTTCCAAAGGTCGACTGACGATGTGGTGAGTGGGTAAACGTACAATCTTGTTCGGCTGGTAGGTGGTCACTTTAAAGTTTCCATCCTCTCCCGATTGCAAGGCTTCTTTCAATACCCCAAAGTTGACCACTCGACTGGTACGATAATTCAGAGTCAGTCCTTTCACTTTGCACGTCGTGTGCACTTCTCCTTGTTTGTCCCGGTATTCGTAGCCGTAATTTTTGGGACCGCCACTGACGAAACTTAGAATCTTGTCGTCGGGATGTTCGTCTGTCCAGGCTCCTAAACGGTCTCCTTCGATGTTAGGGTGATGTTGAATCGGGTGATGGATGTAAATGCAGCTGTCCGTGTCAAAGTACAGGACGCGTTCCCCTAAAAGTTCTAAAGCTTCGTACAATTTTAAGCGAGCATGGGCTGTCACGTAAGCCGCAATGATGACGTTTCCAAAAGGGTCGTCTTGTACAAAGTCCAGATCTTCTTCGTAATTGACCAAGATCAAATTCTCTCGAACGACGTCCACGTGTTTCATGTATTTGGTTTTGTCGTGAATCATCTGGAAGTAGCGGGAAGGTTCTGTCAAATATTCCGTCTTGGGTAAACACGGTCGTTGTGCCATTTTACCCCACAAGCAATTTAACATCACTTTGGCAAACGATCGCCTGCCTTCGTTTTTCTCGATGTGGTCTAAAGTGATGCCTTCTTGTTCGTAGTATTTCTCTTTGAATTGTATTTGGTCTTCGGGAGTGTGACACCAGGAAGGATAGCCGCTGGCTTCTTGTTTCAGTTTCAAAAAGGCATCCACGTAGTCGGCGAAAATGCCTTTCTGACTGGGGTCACCCTTGCGGTATTGTTGTGTCTTGGGAAAGTGGCAAATTTCGTACACTTCTAACAGTTGGTATCCCATGTCCAAAGCTTTGAACAATTCCACGCTGACCCAGGTTCCCGTCAAGGCCCGTTCTTCCTGGCTGTGCTGACAAGCTTGGTCTTGGTTGCACGTTTCGGCACAAGTACGGCACAAGGGAAACATCAGTTTGCCTTGACAATGGTGAGGTAAGACGGGATGGTATAGGTTCGTGGGAGGCAAAACTTTACACTTGATCAAGCCTTCGTACTGTCGAATATTTTTCAGTTCGATGTGTTCCGTCAGCAATTGTGGGTGCCCTACGGGAAAACGACAATATTTGCACACGTAGGGATACAGCGAACACACGTCCAAGTATTTGATTTCTTCTCCTTTCTCTTCGTCGGCTTGGTACAGCAAACAGGTGGCATTGGTCCTTCCTCCGTACAAACTATCCCTCGGGTTCAGCGGGTCCACGAACTGGTAACTTTCCACGAGGCGTTTAAACTCGGGATCGGTTTTCATACGGTGATCGTACTCGTGTTCCCACATTTCCACCACTTGGTATCCTTCCTGTTCTAACTTTAGGCGCCGCTGACAAGTGTCCTGGTACAAGTCTTCCATGGTTCGTTGCAAAAACTGATTTTTAGTGCCACGGTCAGGGTAACAGACGGGACATCCGTGAAATAAGCAACCGTTAAACTCGTACACGATCTTGGGGTTTTCTAAGTCCCAGCCATCGACCGAATACGTTCCGATGGTCTTTTCGCCCCCTCCGTTGCGAGCATGCTGAATCCACTTGTCTTCCTTGTCGCACAAGTAATGTAACCAACGTAGGGCTTTGACCGAGTATTGACGTTTGACAAAGTGGGTCGTTTGAGGACTGATGACAGCCACGGTGTTTTGAGGCATGAATCGTTGTCGATACACTAAGGAACACGCTTTGGCAATGGTGCAAGCTTCTTTCAAAGGATCGACCCCTCCGTGTTCCATGAACAGTTCTCGAAATTTTCCACAGCAACGCCGTAAAATGTCCACGTCGGAACGACAATACTTTAGCATTTCTTCCTGAAAGTCGAAAGGGTCCGAGGCGTGAGCCTGGTACCAAGCGTAGAAAGCTTCTCGTTGTTCGGTACGCATGTTGTCGGGGTCGTAATAGTGAGCCTCAGGTAAATGGGGTAGAACGGCATGTTGATTGGCTTCCGTATTGAAAAAGTGTGGAAAGTACCCTTTAGCCATTTCTGTCATTCCAAACGTTTTAGGCATTCGACTCAAAGGCATGGCCAAGTAACTCATCGAATCTTTAAACTGTACTTGTCCCACTTGCATGAAAATGATTTTGGCTCCGTTCAAAGTCACTTTAGGACGTTCGGTGCCTTGTTCCGTATAGTATCTGAGAAGAAACTGTCCATCGTATCCGGAGAAATTGTGAGCCATCACCGTGGCATGACGATGACAATCTCCGTAACGTTCGATGTCCTCTTGGCTCCACGTCTTGTCGACGGGGTCTAAGACCCATTGGGCAAAATCGGCTAACGTGTTTGGTCCCCGAAAGATTTTTTCACGCCCTCCGGGTATCTTGCTGCAGTGAGGACAATGACTGAAGATAGGTTCTTGAATGCACTTCTCGCACGCTCGATGAGCCACGCAGAAATTAGGAATGTGAATGCCGGTCTCTTGCATGCATTCGAAATCGAAAAAGATGAAATTGCCTCTCTTCTTGTGACCGTCCTCTTTCTCTGGTGGGGGTTGGTATTTTTGCACGTAACATTGGTGTTCCAAGTCCACGATGTGGTGACAAATGTGACATTTTTTCTTTCCTGAACATACGTGTGCCTTGGTATTATTGGTACGTATGACTTGTTCACACGTAGAGCACAATCTCAGCAGTTGACAAGCGCATTTCTTCTGTGAACCTTGCGTTTTCAGATGTTGTTGGTAACAGGTAGGGCTGACAAACGTGCGCAGACAAGTTGAACAAGGCACTGGTTCTTCGCTCAGACAGGGTGAAGAGGCCAAACATCCTGTGCATTTCGATCCACAATGCTTGTGTTGCTCTCGATTGTTATAACCATGGTCACATTTCTCACAGTAATAACTGTATTTCAGGAATCCGGTGATACTGGTAATGGTATCGAAATGTTCATCGTGATGATAAAGGTGAATGTATTTTCCGTCCTTAAAGTCTTGGCCTCGAAACAACAGAGGTCCGCGCACTTCTTGAGGGTGCACTTTCAAGGTGTATCGTGGAGCTAGGGCATCTTGCAATTTTTGCATCTCAGGAATGCCACAGGGTGTGTCTTTGGACAGTCCGGCTTGTTGTAACAGGAGTTCTGCTTCATTTTGTTGTTTGGCTCGATCGGATCGTTGAATAGTTTTCCAGGTTCTTTTCCATTCTACCGTGTCGTTCTTGTTGGCATAGGTTCGTCCCACCACGATGGCACGGGCTAAACACATCTGGTCATGAGAGTTGTTAATTCGGACGAGACTCTTTTTGGTGTTGCGAAGGTCGTCCACCAATAACATCTTTTTGCGTCCAGTTCCTTGAGGAGGAGAGACGTGGGTCATGTCCAATGTGGCTTTACCATCGGTGATGTCAAACTGGTCATTAGATTGTTGCACGTGTTGAATCTTGTCCATGACTTTGGAAGCGTTCAATTCTGCAGGGGTGCTAAACTCGATCCAAACAGGGGATTTCAAACCGTCGTGTTGTATGGAAAGTCTCAAGCGATCGTCTTCTTTGGGTTGACATTGTCGCTTGAGTGAAGTGAGCAAAGAATCCCACACCTCGGTGATGAACACTTCTGCTTTCTCTAACGGCACTTCAGCCTTGAAATCTTTAAACTTCACCGTGTATTTGTAAGCCGTGGTTCTAAATTTTCTAGAGGAGCGCTTTTCGGTCTCTCGAATGGAATAGTACTTTTCAGGGTTGACTAAGGGTGGTGAACTTGGTTTAGAGGTTTCAAATTCTGGTTCACTCATGTCCTCTTCAAAATCACTGGCATGAATTTGTGCCAAGATTTCAGCCCTGGTTCGAGGCGATAGATCACGTTTCTGCCTCTTACTTTCTTCTTCTTTCTTCTCGAATGAATGGGATCGTTTCATCTTGAAAGCAAAAAGTCAAATGACTCAAGTTCAAACACCATAAACTACTTTATAGTCATAGCAGACCAGCGTATATAAAAGGGTGTGTGTCTTGTCCTTTCACTATTCATTTCACTCTCAAGCCGAGCACAACAATGGAAGAGACTGACCAGATGGAACGTTTCGTCAGAGCTTTGCGAGGGGTCATTAGAAAATTCTCTTCAGACCAGCCGACAGACTACTCTCCTTCCTTTCGAGATAAAAGTCAAGATACTTGCTATATCTGTCAGAAGAAAGGGCATTGGTCTTCAGAGTGTCCAGACCGTCAAAAAAGAACAAAAACAGGGACTAAAAAAGACAAAAGTCAAGATACCTGTTATTATTGTAAAGAAAAAGGACATTGGTCTCCAGATTGCCCAAAAAAGAAACAAGAGGAGTCAGAAGAAAAGAGGAATTCTTCAGAAGAAGAGAGGGATTCTTCGAAAGAAGAGAGGGATTCTTTAGAGGAAGAAAAAAGACAATTCTATTTACAAGAGGCAAAGAAAGAGGAGAAGAAGAAAAGAAGAAGGGAAGAAAATGAGGAAAAGACAGTGAAGAAATTCAAGAAACAGAGAGACTAAACAAGGAGAAAGAAGAAGTCAATGAACTTTTTATTAAAGTGTTGTGTTGTGAATTGTGAATTGGATTGTAAAAAATGGAGAAAAGAATAAATGAATGATATAAGGTAAGTGTCTTTGAGTTGTGATTTTAAAATAAGAACGTACACTCACGCACTCATACACAGACACGTACTATAAGGGTAAAATGGGTGGGGTTTTTTTTTTTTTGAGTTATTGGCAAATTGAAATTGTATTTCTTTTCGAGAAATGTGGGTGGCCCTGAAAAGGGCCTTTTTCTTCATGGTGAAAGGGTGAGTTTAACCAATCAACTTTAACTGCCTTATGCCTTTGCCACGGCCAAGGCCTACTTCTGAACTGCGTAATGCTGATGATGATTGGGTTGAAATCACTAAGGGTGGTACGGTAGGCTTAGTCACAGGGTTGACGTGTTTAGCTCGGGAAGGTCGTATTCTCTTCGGTCGTGATAATGAAGTCTGATACATTTGTTTCAGACTTCTTAACTCCGCTAAAATGTCCAACAGTACCGTGACCGTTTGATTTTCACCCTCTTGTTTCTTTGCTGCTACTACTTCTTCTTGCTGTTGCTGCTGTTGTTTTTTTCTTACCTCTTCTTCTTGTTGCTGTTGCTGTAGGAGAAAAGCCTGTTCCGCTTCCTTTTGTCGTTGTATAAATTTCTCCAATTCTTCTTTTTGTCTCTGTCTAAAATTTTCCACTTGCGGTAATGAAGAAGGTAACGAAGGTTCCGGAACAAATTCTTGCGAGGAGAGAAAATCCACAAAATCCCAATTCACCTCTTCTGAAAGTAAGTCCGAGTTCCCTTGGGCAGTCTCTCCTGCTGGTGCACCCCAATGGATCGTTTTCTGAGTTTCCGTCATGTTGAATCACTGTCGCATAGATTGACTGCACACAAGCGCTAGCGAATCTATATAGACTACGTGACGTCACAGACTGCACTCTTACGATTGGATGCGGGCTGACTGAATTCTGTAACGCGTGTTTGGATTGGTGAATGAACTCAATCCGTTTCAATCCTTCCTGTCCCTATAAATAAGCGCCGTTCACTGCATTGATTCACCTATTCTCGGAGCCTCAACATGTGGACAGACGTTGAATCTTCAACCCTTGTGTCAACAATGATGTTCAGGACGGACATGCTCATGTATGTCCGAGCCAAGTGGACCGTTGTCCACAGGACCAACAGCAGCCTGTGGATAAGAAGAGTCTATATAGAGAGACAAGGTTGCCTCAAGAGGACTCTGATGTATGGCCCTGCTGTAAGACGAAGTTTGAGGAAAAGAAGATGTCGTAAATGCCCTCTATGTTAAGGGTATATTAACATAAACCAAAGGCCCTTTTCAGGGCCAGCCATATTTCTCGAAAAGAGATAGTCTTTGAATTGCCTACCCCTTTTTTAAAAAATTTTTTTAAAAAAATCCCATGTTAAATTCCCCTTGTCCCTAAACAAGCCCAAACTCTATTCCCATGTTAAATTCCCCTTGTCGGTAAAGTGCCCCACGATTTATCGCCATGTTAATTCCCCTTGTCGGTAAAGTGCCCCACGATTTTTCTCCATGTTAAATTTCCATTGTCGCTAAAGTGCCCCAAGGGTGTTTTTAATGCTAATTCCCATTGTCGCTAAAGTGCCCCCCTTCACTACTCGAACTGTAAAAGGGTAAAATAAACCCTGCCGATCATATCATCAAGCTGCTTATCCACTTCTTCGTTAGCATGTTCAGGCACTGGTAGGCGACACAATGGCTGCTTTACTGGGCTTGTAATATCCCGTGTTTATAATTTGTTTCATTATACCCTTGCATCCAAGATCATTGCTTAAAGATACAAATACATCCGAGTGTTGACAGACAGTGCAATTATTTTATTTTCTTTGCGACCGCTCCTGTGGAATAGTGGTTAGAGCTTCCACCTTGGATGCGAGAGGTCGCTAGTTCGTACCCCGACCAGTCATACTAAAGACTTACACACACACACACACACACACACACACACACACACACACACATTTTGTCTGCTTGTTCCGGTGATAGTTCAGACTTTGCGGATCCGTAATGCTCGTTCAGATAGTCTTACAGGAATCTACCAGTATGTCATTATTATTTTTTTTGGCTTGAACATCAGTTATATTTCTTGGTGCTTTCGGATATGCTAAGTGAACAAGTAGTCTGATACTTTATTCATGTTGGACATGAGAAGACAACTCTTTGTCTGCTCTTACAGTTGCACTCTATAAAATTCCGTCTGATTGTGCCGTGAAAATCGTTCCTCACGCGCCCCTGAAAGACGCTCATAATTCTCACCAACACCGTCCTTCGGGTTTCTGAGAACGCATTGCGCCTGTACACAAAAATTAACGGCAAAATGCATACCCTTTTGCTCAATACTCCGGCCTTTAAGGTGGGAAAATACCTTGAAATGGGACTTACAATCTGGTAAAAGTTACATGAAATGTTGCTGATTTGATGAGACATTATTTGTCACAAGACTTCCACCATGTATACTACTTACTGCACCTGGAACAAGTTACATGTATGTTATGTGAGCTCAAAAAGAATCATACGATCTCGCGAGAATTGGAAACATTTCATACAATGCATAATAGCAATGACAGAATCGATTTCTAATATCAGCATTTAAATTTCCCCTTAAAAATGATCCGAGGAGCTGGACACAAACCTTCAAATTACATACTGTCTCAGTTATCTCAAACGATAGCTTTATAACTTTCATCCCTCTTCATTTTCCATCTTTTTTCCGTCCCGATAAACAATGTAATTCACTAATAGCATCAAAACCATATTTAAAAGTTACAACTAAGCATGCCGATTTTGATCCCGATCTTCTCGTGGTAATGATATTTTACATGAGTGTTAATTTATCATAGCAACTATTCCATATAGCAACACATCGTCACATGCGAGTAAACATAATTGACATGTTGATACAAAACCTCTTGGATTCACTTATCCGTAAAATGTTAGTAGACTACTTTGTTACCTTTGTTTGACCTGTCCATCCCCTCATATTGACCGCTTAATGTATTGGCAGTGTACCTAGCATGACCTTTGCTTAACGCCATTCCATCAAAATATTGGAATGCTTGACCTTAGTTTAAATTCATTTCAACACTGTCTGATTACTACGGAGGCAATTATCTGCTATTGAAGATCAAGGGTTGTGTTTTTGTTGTCGTTGTTGTTGTTGGGTTTAACGCCATTTTCCAGCAAAAGATAGGCTATACATGGTGGCCAGAATAATTGGTGGAGGAAGAACCTTGCAAAACCACAGGAAGAACCACCGACCCACAAGAAGCTACTGGCAGGCTTTCTCACGTACCCACGTTAGCCGAGCCTGAGACTCGAACCCACGCAGACAGAGATGAGATGGCAGTGATCCGGAACGGTGAGCACTTTAGACCACTCGGCCAGTCGGGTCCCTCAAGGGTTACTGGTAATGCACAATTCGGTATAGGGTTGTGCCGGATGATACTCTGTTAAGAAATGGCTACCAATGATGGCAACAGTGATGTTCCATTTCTTCAGCTAATTATCGTACAACATTTAGCACTTTATGTCTGGAATAATAACTTTCAATTAAAAGAAAACAAAACATTCCATACATTTTTCATCCAAATAATCTGACGCAGTGCACAGTAATATTTAATATGTATGTAGCGAAAAAGAAACGCCTCTGAACTTAAGAATAATTCATTTAATGGCAAGGAGAAGAGGATTTTGTGTTAAACTTTAAGAAATTTAACATGAACTGTTTATCTCCAAATACGGGCCCCCGAGTGGCCGAGTGGTCTAAAGCGCTCTCCGTTACGGATCACTGCCATCTCACCTCTGTCTGCGTGGGTTCGAGTCTCGGATTCGGCTAATGTGGGTATGTGAGAAAGCTTGCCAGTAGCTTCTCGTGGGTCGGTGGTTCTTTCCGGGGTTTTCCCGGTTTCTTCCTCCACTATTAATACTGGCCGCCATATATAGCCTATCGTGTGTTGAAAAATGGCGTTAAACCCTACAACAACAACAATTATCTCCAAATACTATTTGCAAATAACATGGATTCAAACTTGGTAGTAGCCACTACAAAAAAGTACGAAGGCCTGTATAGGCCATAATCGGCATCCTATGATGGTGATGGCAAAACAATATAGGCCATACTCGGCATCCTATGATGGTGATGGTAACACAATATAGGCCATAATCGGCATCCTATGATGGTGATGGAAACCGGCATCCTATGATGGAGATGGTAACACAATATAGGCCATAATCGGCATCCTATGATGGTGATGGTAACACAATATAGGCCATAATCGGCATCCTATGATGGTGATGGTAACCGGCACCCTATGATGGTGATGGTAACATAATATAGGCCATAATCGGCATCCTATGATGGTGATGGTAACCGGCATCCTACGATGGTGATGGTAACCGGCATCCTATGATGGTGATGGTAACACAATATATATTATCCATAATCGGCATCCTATGATGGTGCTGGTAACCGGCATACTATGATGGTGATGGTAACACAACTTCACTATTTATTTTGGTAGTAATCATAATGACGTTATCTTCAGTCCCAAACATTATAATGAAACCCCAAATAAACAGTCTCGAATATTTTCATAATATCTGCGCACATACATTTCTGTACATGGTGTACATCTATACTTATGTATATAGTACCACAAATGGTAAATCCGTTTGCTATACGTGATGAATTACTGGATCTTGATTTTAAATTTCTAACCATTCTGTTGGCATCCTAGTAATGAGTTCAAGGCAAAATTTACTATCATTTGTTGAAACAGTAGCACTAGGCCCTGCCTCGGATGCGGGAGGTCGTGGGTTCGATCCGCAGCCAAATCATACCAAAGACGTACAAAAATGGTGCGTACAGCAGCTGCCTCGCTTGGTGCTCAGCATTAAGAGGTTAGTGTTAGGACTGGTCGACCTGGTGTCAGGATAATGTGACTGGGTGGGACATCATGCTACATGTCTGCGGCTTGATACCCCAGTGCTAGACATCACTATAAACTGTCACACTGCAGACATTTTAGCGATATGACTGAACAATTGTTAAAGCGACGTTAAAAATCCAAACCACACACACGTGCGCGCGCACTATAGGCCCACACAGTCAAAAACAACCTTAATATAGCTCAGTTGAGTTGCAGAACAATAATGAGGTAGTTGTGTACACGTCTGAATGAGATCCATCTAGACTGCCTTAAACATTTGACTTGTCCCACGTGTAGGCCTACTCGTTTTGACAACTGATTGAGTGGTGACAAAGAGTAAAATAACGAATTGTGGCAAGTGTCAAAATATATTTTTTGTAGATTGCGCACTTTGCCGCATTACTTAAACTTTGTAACACTTCGTAGATTCCGAGATTATAAAAACTTGCTTTTTATAGGATCGAACAGAAAATACTTTTACACGTGTGTCGTCAGTGAAACGTGTGTATTATTTAGTGTACTGTATGTATGTCTGTTTGTATGTCCATCTCTATAATAGAAAGGTTGCAGACGTGTTTCTACGCGTCTATGAATGCAATGCACACATATTTGCATATATTCCCCCGGACAACCTAACAGCCTATATGCAGCTACGCTCCTACTTAGACACACACACACACACACACGGAATACATACATACGGATGGGGAGAGCACTTGTACACAGAGTTAGCAGCAACATTCTAAATAGGAGTTAAGAAAGGAGGATTAAGTTGTTGTTGTTGTTGTTGTAGGGTTTAACGCCATTTTTCAGCACACGGCTATACATGGCAGCCAGTATTAATGGTGGAGGAAGAACCCGGGAAAACCCCAGAAAGAACCACCTACCCACGAGAAGCTACTGGCAAGCTTTCTCACATACCCACATTGGCCGAATCCTAGACTCGAACCCACGCAGACATAGGTGAGATGGCAGTGATCCGTAACGAAGAGCGCTTTAGACCACTCGGCCACTCGGGGCCCCGGAGGATTAAGTTGTTGTTCTAGGTTTTAAGCCATTTTTCAGCACAAGATAGGCTATACATGGCGGCCAGTATAACTGGTGGAGGAAGAACCCTGGAAAACCCAGGGAAGAACCACCGACCCACGAGAAGCTACTGGCAGGCTTTCCCATGTACACACGCTAGCCAAGCCTTGGACTCGAACCTACGCAGACAGAGGTGAGATGGCAGTGATCCGGAACGGTGAACGCTTTAGACCACTCGGCCACTCGGGGCCCCGGAGGATTAAGTATTAGCTAGGCAAACAGCGACCATACTTTTTGGAGAATCAGTGATGCTCTGGTTTCATACATTGTCTTCAAGATTGGTTTAAAAAGAAGTTTGACCTGGAATCAATTTATTCATCGATTGCGACGACAGCGGTGACAACATTACACAACAATAAGTTTTACGTCCTAGCCGTTGCATTCCTAAGCTCTCCTTACATCAAACATGTCTCGGGTACAGGGTAGATCGTTAATCTCCAACAACAATCACCGATGTTCACTGATACACAGATCTAGTGCTCACAGCCTGATTAACTGACCTGGTTGGTTATCACGAATTCTCGGATGTTATAGTGATAAAGTGTACCGTGTAAAGAGTGCGGTATGAAGACACAATACATGACAGTATACTCTCTCGCTATGGATTTATAGGAGGCCTGCAGCTATCGAAGGGAACCTAGTCCGAGTTTCCTCTGACCCTTCCCACCCAATTTTTGATATTTGGACATTGATGATGGTGTGTAGGGTCACAGTCCACTCACTATCGAAAAGTTGGAAGTTGCCGACACCATTCGTCAGGTTTGTAATCTGCAGACTGACGAGACGAAAGTACATCGCTGCGGAAATTTGACCTGGATATCGCCATTTGCATCCCGAATCACATGACTATACAAATCTCGCAACCTACATGTCAATGACATCAGAGGTCATATAATCACGTGACATCAACACTATCCCATTCATTGTGTTGCTGTAGGAAAATAAATCGAACATATGAACAAAAGTCACGTAATCTGTATAGAACAGTGAAAGAACATAAACTAACCAAAATATTTATTTTGAAAACAAATACCGGAAATTTGTAATTGTTGAAGCAACTTAAAGTAAAACCTGAATCACTAAGCTGAGAGCACATGTCAATGCGGTAGTCACGTGATACCAACAATAACATCACTGATACGTGCTCGGTACTTGTGGAAAATGGGTTTCTCCACCCTGTTGCGATACCGACAGTTTTCTTGTCATTGTTGTTGTTGTTGTAAGGTTTAACGCCATTTTTCAGCACATAATAGGCTATACGTGGGGGCCAGTATTAATGGTGGAGGAAAAACCCGGGAAAACCCTGGAAAGAACCACTGATCCTTGAGAAGCTACTGGCAAGCTTTCTCACATATCCACACTGGCCGAATCCGAGACTCGAACCTACGCAGACAGAGGTAAAATGGCAGTGATCCGTAGACCACTCGGGGCCCCCTGGTCATTGTTGTCGGAATATACATGTTGAGAATTAAGTGTGCATTATATTTATTTACAAACACTAAGTGGCTTCTATATAATATTTCAAAATTCTATGCACAACAACTTTGGAAGTTTGTTTGTTGTTGATATCACGTGACTGTATGACCTCTGATGTCACTGACATATAGATTGCAATATTTGTATAGTCATGTGACAAGCAATGCAAATGGCGAGATCCAGGTCAAATTTCAGCAATGATATACTTTCGTCTCGTATGTCTGCACATTAAAGGCACGACTAATGTTATGCTCGCGATATTTTAGAAAATAGATAATATTCTTATCGATTTCATGCAGGTATATATTTATGAAAGGTCGTTCAAGTTTGCTAGTCCGGCTAGTAAGTGGCTACCTAATGCCGACACCGTCGGTAAATTCCAACTTTTCGACACGGAGTGGGCTCTGACCCTACACACCAACATTAGTGTCCAAATATCAAAAATGTGGTGGCAAGGCTCAAAGGAAACTCGGACTAAAGGGAACCCGGGTGGCCGAGTTCTCTAAGGCGGTTACTTTAACATATTAATCATCTGGCTTCTGTCCACGTGGGTTGAGTCTCAGCTCGGCCAATGTGAATATGTGGGAAAGCTTGCCTGTCGATTTCCATGGGTCAGTGGTTCTTCCAGGGTTCGTCCTTCCCCAACCATACTGGCTGCCATGTACAGTCTGTCAGGTGCTGAAAAAATAGCGTTAAACCCAGACGACTAACCAACCAACAACCACAGAACAGAAGAATCCAAACGTGTGTATCACATACGTGTAAAATTATCTTTTGACAAATCTTCAGCAGGTCAACACTCACATGCTTTAGTTTAGTGAAAATGTTCCCTATAAAACCGCATGAAAATATTTCACAAAGCGAATTTTTTTGCACTTTAGAGAGAGAGTCATGAATCTGTAGCTACCTTTATTCGTTCCGCTAAATGACTATGTAAACTCGCCGTCATCGAGATTTACGTAATGCGCTTTTATCACATAGTAGGTATAGTTTTCCTGCAGTATGTGCAGTTTCATATGTTTGATATTACCACATGTTAAAATATCACTTTATGTGATTCTGATTGATCCAAATAAACCCATGAAATTATTTTGCATTATCCTCTTTACTGATTGGCTTGGATCGTGGAAAAACATTTTTATCCCCGCCTTCTGGAATGTTTGGTTTTTAATGAACATTTTTGGCGGCCATTTTTGAACTCGACTCGCTAAAGGAAATTGGGGAAAAAATTACCTCCGCTGTCTGAATATGGATATGTTACACACACACACACACACACACACACACCAGGGGTTTATAATGTCATGTATAATAATATCATACTGAGAAACATGACGTAACACTACAAGACAAGAACAACAATAAGTAAAACCAAGGGCATTGCTTATTTGATGGCGGGGTGGGGAGAGGGAGCGTATATCTGTAACATAGATATAGAATCCACCGTATATATAAGCGTGGTTTAAATGGTAACTTACAGAAGTAAATCAACTCACCTTTTCTCAGAAGAATTTGAACATATATTGGTCTCCTAACTGACAGAATTTTATCCAACCACAGCATCTTTACGCAGTATATATGGGATGCAAATCCGATTCAAAAAGAAATTTGTGTACGTTTTCTGTACGTCTATTGTTCCAGTCAAATACTGTAAATATCCGGTAACTAATGCATTGCAGTAAATATGGGAATTTCTGCATCCAGTAATCCTATTTCCACATAAAAATCGCAACAATGTAGTGTTTAGTTCTGCAAGTGACATTTTAGGGTAAACATGTACTCTAGGCCTACTGTTTGCCGTAACAATGTGGCATGACATAGCATTGATCATTCTGTTTTGAAAAATGATTTTGTCGTTATAAAATGTTCCGTTTATTCGGATGGAAGCTTTTTCTTTGATTTATAGTTTGTAAAAATGGACAATCTACTTTTACTTGTTCAACTTTGTTTGGGACTATATTTTATGCACAACAAATGAAAGGTGCACCGTCTGTCAGAATGAACGAAATCATTGGTTCTTCTTTCTATCTAAAAAAATTCCACTGAAATAAAAACTACGTGATAAAAAGAATCTCAAATGGGTAATGATTTAATATTAAAATTTATGAAACTCGTTGAACAAAGGATCGCAAAAGCTGGATATTATTCAACTCGTTTAAAAAATTCATTATTAAATCGTTACCCATTTGAAATCCTCTATGAATCTGCTAGTGAATGTGCTGTTGGACCCATCAGGGCAAATTTTAATAATAATAATAATAATAATATTAATAATAACAGAAAAACGACATGGATTTTGCATGGAAGGAAAGGCTAGTTATAAAAAGAATGGGTGCTTAAACGAACGAAGTGTTGACAACTAGAATATATTGTTGCATTTTTTATGCACACAATGGATGCTCAACACACCTGTTGTTTTTCTTAAAGAGGTAGCATGATGCGTTAAAGAATCTGAATTTCGAAATAGGAAGTATCATTTATATACAAAAGTTTTTTCAAGGCTGAATATCAATGTGAATGCATCAAAATGAGGTATGTAAGTACACGTAACTTTGTGAGCACTTACACAAGTTGTTTTAACAGTGCTGCCGATTTTAAAACAAAAATTGGTCTGTGCTTTGTACAACTTAAAAAATGTCTTTCGACATATTTATAAGGACATCAGACATTTTGAAAGGGCATCTTTTTCTTTTAAAGGAAATTGAATTTTCTCCGGATTTTATTTATTACAGCTTAAACGTCATTTATAAATGTTTACGTTATAATTTTTTGCAAAGGTCAGATTTAAAATGAACGAGTGGATGAAAAAAAGAAAGGAAAGAACTACGAATCAATCAATCAATCAGTGTATGAATCAATCGATAAATCAATCAATCTGTCAATCAATCAGTCAATAATAAAGACAACTTCATAATAAACTGAAGATGAAGAACAGATAACGTGAGAGATAACATTTACACTAAACTGTGCAATTTGCTATGTTTGTGTTGTCTCGTGGAGATTTGCCCCTACTGAGCCCGAAGCTACAAACTGTTTGAAATGTACATATATCTGCATACATTATTGATGAATGCAACTTCTGTTATTGACATTAACAAATGTCATTTTACTTTTTGATAGAGGAATGTATTATACCAGGATGTTTACGACGTGTTCACGTGTTTACTTTTAAATTAAAGGTCCCCTACTAAATTTTTCCATTTGGTTCATGTTGATTACGAAAAGTTTTTCTTTTTGAACAAATCAAATGCCAACAATGAAGATAGTATATCAAGGCAACGGCGCGAAAAGCTGACAGATTCAATAAATCAATTGTAAATTATACGAGATAAAGTCGTCAGTTTCTTTTTAAGTGTAACATTCATTTGTCTTATTTTAAAACTTGTACAAGCATTCATACAGGATACATGATAATCACATAGATTTTTTCTGCAGTTGTTGTTATTAGTGTTCTGTTGTTGTTGGTCTTCATGTTATGGGTCTTTGAAGTCTA
This sequence comes from Sinohyriopsis cumingii, assembly GCA_028554795.2. Classification (NCBI taxonomy): domain Eukaryota; kingdom Metazoa; phylum Mollusca; class Bivalvia; order Unionida; family Unionidae; genus Sinohyriopsis; species Sinohyriopsis cumingii. Next base: position 67,312,481 of record CM068832.1, on the reverse strand, counting down.
TTTGTCAATAAGGCTTGAATGAAGTCTATTTGTCAATAAGGCTTGAATGAAGTCTATTTGTCAATAAGGCTTGAATGAAGTCTATTTGTCAATAAGGCTTGAATGAAGTCTATTTGTCAATAAGGCTTGAATGAAGTCTATTTGTCAATAAGGCTTGAATGAAGTCTGTCAATAAGGCTTGAATGAAGTCTATTTGTCAATAAGGCTTGAATGAAGTCTATTTTTCAATAAGGCTTGAATGAAGTCTATTTTTCAATAAGGCTTGAATGAAGTCTATTTGTCAATAAGGCTTGAATGAAGTCTATTTTTCAATAAGGCTTGAATGAAGTCTATTTGTCAATAAGGCTTGAATGAAGTCTGTCAATAAGGCTTGAATGAAGTCTATTTGTCAATAAGGCTTGAATGAAGTCTGTCAATAAGGCTTGAATGAAGTCTATTTGTCAATAAGGCTTGAATGAAGTCTGTCAATAAGGCTTGAATGAAGTCTATTTGTCAATAAGGCTTGAATGAAGTCTGTCAATAAGGCTTGAATGAAGTCTGTCAATAAGGCTTGAATGAAGTCTATTTGTCAATAAGGCTTGAATAAATATGTATCTCTGAGGTGATTGTCAGAATTGTAGAATACTGTGCTATTGTTACAAACCAACATCCACCACCACCACCACTCGGCTGCTGATATTTACATAGCAAAGAGAAGATAACTTAATTACCTTTATAGTGGTAGCAGAACCGGATGTACCCAGTCGTTTTAGGTTGCAGGGATATGCATAATAAACTAATCCACAACTATCTTAGGCTAACCACGTTGCTGGTTATTATAAATGCGTATTGCGCAATTTCTGGGCAAAGAATGTCTCTAAATGTGACAAATTTTTGTAATAAAATAAACATTTTAAAAAACGTTTAGAAATAAAAATATTTTTGTATCATTTTGATGTAAATATAAATAATGACCTTTAGTATTTGAAATTTTATGGCAGAAAATAAATGTATTTTATATATCAAAGTAACATTTTAAATTGTTAGTTCACAGATGGTAAAGTAATGCCCCATCTATGCCACCGTGTCCAACAAGCCGTATATTACCAAATCATCTGAATGATACAGAATCTTGGAACGTACTGGTCCTAAACGCCGTTGGATTCCGTTACAACTAGACAATATCGACGTTTCATCCCACGTACTTTCTCCCTCAAACTGAAAAACACAAGCCATTTTTCATATGGGTACGAATTTATTCCAATGTTGATCGGTGAAATCCTTGGGTCAACCGATTTTAGTGGAAAGATGGAACACAAAATTTGATAACGTTGCCGTTGTAAAAACATGTGAGACTAACACCAGCCCATGTTCGCCTTTCAAAATATTTTAGCGTCACTAATATTCAGCCGAGTCTTATTTTTATATAATGCACGCTTTGTCTTCTCAGATCCACTTTAAAATAAAGTTGGCTTGCTGTTCTTCGTTTCCTCTCGAATCAATGTGTGTGCCACGTGTGAATTTAGTTATTATTAGATTAGTCACTAACGGAATTCGTCGAATGTACCGCATCACTTCTTTTGGAGCACTGCTGAAAAGGAATTGAATTATGAGAGACTTGGTTGACTAAATTAATGGGTGGCACTTCTTATTTCTAATCAGAATGTTTGAACGTCGTTTAAACATATCGATTGATGCAAAGAACAATTTATGTCAGACAGCTTCTGTAACAAATCATTTCCTTCCTTCAAAATTTTAAATAGATTCAAAGAATGGAAAAATTTACGGTAAACGGCGGCATTGAATATTTAAGGGGAAGAAATAATTCACGGCGGAGACAAAATACGTAAATCTAAACTTTCTTCTTAGGCAGTGTATGGGAGATAAAGGATGTTTTGAAATATATAAAAAATGTATTATTAGGATTAGGATTGGTTGTTCTTGTTGTCGTCGTCGTTTGTTGGGCGTAACTCCATTTTTTAGCACAGGATAGGCTATACATGGCGGCCAGTATAACTGGTGGAGGATAAACCCTGGAAAAAACCCAGGAAGAACCACCGATACAGAGGATTGGTTGCACATGACCTTGTACTAAAACAACGCTGTAGCAGATATTTTTGTACTTGTCCTTTTTGCGTTGGAAAATATGTCCGAGACTCTTCGACTTGTCCCAGTACAAGTGTTTCGATACAACATAGACCAGTACAATACAAGTCCATAAGGGGCCCCGAGGGGCCGAGTGGTCTAAAGCGCTCTCCGATACGGATCACTGCCGTCTCACCTCTGTCTACGTGGGTTCGAGTCTCGGATTCGGCCAATGTTGGTATGTGAGAAAGCTTGCCAGTAGCTTCTGGTGGGTCGGTGGTTCGTTCCGGGGTTTTCCCGGGTTCTTCCTCCACCATTAATACTGGCCGCCATGTATAGCCTATCGTGTGCTGAAAAATGGCGTTAAACCCTACAGCAACAACAACAACAAGTCCATAATGTACAGGGTTGTAAAAAAAATTAACTACTGGCATATGACCATGGCTCCAATTAACCATACAATATAAATCAAGATGCTATTTTATTTATATACAGAGATACAAAATTTGATAAAATCGATAACTTTTGATTTTATTTAAGTACGTTTACGATCCAATATCGATAATATAAAAAAAATCTAAGTGACGATCGCTGACATAATACTCATGTTCAAGCAATGCCGATTTTCATCCTTGTCTTAGATACAGCAAACTATTTTTACATACTAAAATATGATTATTGTCCAGATTATTGGTTTAATCTATTGCGTTTAACAACATACTGCTACGAAAATATAAATAGTAACTAGAGGATTTGTTGTCAAACTCGTTTCGAGATATTACTGAGACGTAACAAGATAACGAGATCCATGTCTCGTGTTAACAAATCAATGCAACCCTAAGGTTCAGTAATTGACTCTGATAGCGAAGTTACAAAATGCTAATTATCAAATTCATAATAAAGTGTTTCATATATACGTACGTACAAAAATGGGTCAAGGTACATTTGTATTGGTTGAATGTATATATCAACAAGCTTTCTGAAGTACAAAAGTATATAAATATTCACCTTTGGCCCTGACAACAAAGTCTTTATAGATATTACCCACGGGCCACGTTTGATCACTGTACATTTGCATTTCATTGAGTTATCGTGTCATCAGTGTATGATGGCGGACGACGGTGGGGAGACAGAAGACAATAAGCAGGTACGGAAAGAAAAACCCAATACAGAATTTAAACTTCGTAGAACTGTATCCCATCATATACAAAGATTGCTTGCAATTTCAGGTTTTCGATCAGGGAGCCCGAAAGAATATTTATCACTGACTTCTGGGAGGAGTAACAACTTTGCATACTTTTATGAAAATGTGGGTGAGTACTGCAAATTGTAAGTATAAGCAATATGAATACTGTTAGCATAAGTATAAGGAATATGAGTACTGTTGGTGTGAGTATTAGCAATATGAATACTTTAGTGTAAGTAAAAGTAATGAGTACTGTTGGTGTAAGTATTAGTAATATGAATACTTTAGTGTAAGTAAAAGTAATGAGTACTGTTGGTGTAAGTATTAGTAATATGAATACTTTAGTGTAAGTAAAAGTAATGAGTACTGTTGGTGTAAGTATTAGTAATATGAATACTTTAGTGTAAGTAAAAGTAATGAGTACTGTTGGTGTAAGTATTAGTAATATGAATACTTTAGTGTAAGTAAAAGTAATACGAGTCCTGATAGTGTAAGTATAAGTAATGAGTGATGTTAGTGTAAATATAAGTAATATCAGATCTTTTCGCATCATAAATAACTACATTGTAAAGAAGATTCTTATGTATGTATGTATGTATGTATGTATGTATGTATGTATGTATGTATGTATGTATGTATGTATTATATGCATGTATTTATGGATGTATATTTGTATGTATGTATGTATGCATGTATGTATGTATGTATGTATGTATGTATGATTGTATGTATGTATGATTGTATGTATGTATGTATGTATGTATGTAGGTAGGTAGGTAGGTATGTAGGTAGGTAGGTTGGTAGGTAGGTAGGTATGTGGAACGTCACCCTCTTAGTAAGAGGGGTGGTTAATTGGATTCAGCTGGCGTTATCTAGAGGATGACCTCCCTCATCACAGCCCGGTGGGAGTGGAAAAAATATAATTTCAACAGAGAACTGAACAAGACTGTTGGGAAGAAATAGTGCAATACGAGCCCCCTTAGACCAAAAAAAGAATAAATAGCAAAATCGAATCAAAAATAATTAATAGCGGCAACTCCAAATCAATCTAAGTTATGTCAGCAGAATTTATTAGCAGCGTAGCAGTGTCTAAGTTTTAACAATGACATGGGGGGTGGGAGAAGAAGGGTCGAAGGGTCTCTTGACAATGACTTGTCTGGCTAAAATGTGATAAAATTGTAATGCTCAATGCATTCAACTTCAAGGTTCAATACAATTCAAAATTCGACACTTTGCATAGCCACCACCACCCCCACCACCCATCGTAAGAGTAAAATCTGGCATTTCGCTCTCCGAATTTTGAAATTGCATTTCAAGTTATTGTTTACATGTCCTAAACCGACCCCTTCACCGCAGAATCAGTCTATTCAGACAATCCGTTCCTACATTGACCCTTCCTTTAAAGTAACGCAATTCAGCTTGTTATTGCTGAAGAAATAATGACCATGTCATTAAACGTCCATTTGGCTTGGGCCAAATAAGCAAGTATTTGGTAATCAGTTTCCAGAATAAACTTTTGCCCACACAGATAGCGCTGAAAGTTAGAGATCACAAAGATACTCACTAGGCATTCCCTTTCGGTAACATAATGATTACGCTCTGCTGGCAACAACTTCCTGCTACCATAAGCAACCGGAAATAGGTTCTCATCATGCTCCTGCAGTAAAACTGCACCAAGAACCCTGTCAGAACACGCGTGGTAGTCTCACTACGGCGTCTGTCGTCAACCTATTCTTCAACGTCTGAAAGGTTCTTTTACAAGCGTCTATCCAAATAACCTTCGTCGGAGCCTTCTTCCTTGTCAAATCAGTCAACGGACTAGCAATAGGATTGAAGTTTGCGACGTACTTACGATAAAAACCTGCAAGTCGTAAAAAAAGATCGCACTTCTGTCTTCGAAGGTGGACGTGCGGCGTTCTGAAGTTGGTCGACATTAGCACTGTCTGGGATTAATGTATCTTCACTAAGTGTCCTAGATAAGTCAGTCACCGAAATCCTATGTGACATTTAGATGGTCGGGCAGTGAGCCCAGTCTAAGTCGTTCGATGACTTTTCTCAGTAAGACCACGTGTTCTTCCCATGTATATGTCGCAATAACAAATCGTCAATGAAATTTGAAACTCCGGTTCCTCTTAAAGGTTCTAGCAGTTTCCTTGTCATTCGATTGAAAATGATGGGTGCAATCTGGACCCCGAACGTCATGACTACCCATTGGTATGTCTTATATGGTGTTTCAAAGGCAGGTTTTGAACAGTCTTTCCTACAAACTGGAATTTGCCAATATGCCTTGGATAAGTCTATTTTAGAGCAATATTCGGTGGTGGTTACTCCGACAAATATGGACTCGGGATCAGGTAACATTTCGACCTGAAATTCTGTGATGCTGTTTAATTTCCGATAGTCGACACAAAAGCGGTGATCACCATCCTTCTTCTGGACCAAAACCACCGGTGAACTATATGCAGATTCGGCTGGTTCAATGACCCCTAAGTCCAGCATATTTTTAATTTCGTCCGGTACATTTTCTGCATGAGGCAGTTGATAGGGTTTCAGTTTCGCAGCTGTTTCATCCAGCAACTTCAAACTGAACTCTTCCAAATCCGTCATGCCTGGTCTTTCTGTCAAGACACTTGAGTAGTCTTGGAGTATCTACTCCACCTCTTCATGTTGTTCTGACGTTAACGATACGTCAAGGACAACGTCGATGTAGGTTTCATCCCACGTCAAAGGACAACTAGGAAGTACTTCCACCACTCCTCTGTTGTCGTCGGGTTCTTCGGTCACAACTGTAGCAGCCACGACCTCAGTGGGTGTCTTCCTTTCACGATAGCGTTTATGAAGGTTAACGTGGTAAACGTCTCTTTATCTCCTACATGGAAACAGTAGTTCTGTGCACCCTTCTTTTCCGTTACAACGAACGTCCCCTCCAGGATACTTGGAGTTTGTTGTGCTCCAACATTAACAACAACAGCAACTTGTCAACCACTTCAAACTTCCGTTTCTTTTCCCTCTTGTCGTAGTACTTGACTTGACGTCCCCGTGCATTACATAAATTCTTCTGGGACAAGTTGCAAGCTTCCTCCAGCTTGTCACGGAGATCAAGAACATACTGATATGCGTTTTCATTCGTCCATAGCTGTTTCAATACAGCCATAGGTTCACTCACTGTCCTCCCATAAACTAGTTCGAAAGGTGAAAATCCTAGACTAGCTTGGGGTACTTCCAGGTGATTGGATGAGAGTGTGCACTCTCATATCGCTCAGCCATCACACTGATATCTTCTAAGGTCGCAAATTCACGTTCCGCTAAAAATACGAAAAGGTCTTGTCGATACGTACTGAGGACATGTTCTTTTAAGATCTCCCCCCGTATGCCTTCATAAGTGAGCGCTATGCCTATCATTTTAATCCATTTATCGAAAAGCGCGCGTACGCGAGTATGAAATTACGCGTGTCTCCCTTGTTCGCTGAGAGGTGTCTCTGAAAAGTTTGCGAAAACTCTCAGCCGACAATTCGCAGTGCCTTAAAAGCGCTTTGTTGAGAGCGTCGTAATCATCTAATTCAGTCGTGCCATATCATGATATACATCATTGGCAGATCCTTGCAAAAATGCAGAGATATTAATGGCCCACTGATTTTTGGGTATATGATGGATTAAAGCTACCATTCGAAATGAGTTAAAAGTTATCGATGATTTCGTCTCTGTCCATAAATATCGGCATTATTATCTGAACGAAACGTCTGTCCTCTGATCTTTTGCTTGTTGGTCCTGAACGTTTATTCAGTTCTTCGGTCTAGATTCCGCTTCGACCCTTAGTCTCTCCATGGCTAACGTATGGTTTCTCTCCCTGGCTCTTTCTCCGGCCTGCAATCTAGCTAACTTGATTTCTCTTTCTTTCCCTCGGTTTCTCTGATTCTTCCGTTTTCTTTGGCTTGTCTAATTCTTTCTTTCTCTGCCGCTTGCTGTTCTCTGTATTCGCTGAGACTCCGATCTTCAAATTCCTTTAATTGGGTCCCTTCGTAATCTAATTCGTCTTTACCGATAGACTTAAACTCTCAGACCAACTGCCTATCAGTTGCCATTCTAGGATATTCGTCTTTATCACCCACCAATTTACTTAGCCTAATTATTTACTTACGCTTGCTGCCTTGCAGGAAACAGCTTCCTTAAGAATTTTTACCCGTCATATATTCCAGTAAAGTCTTAACCTACGGACTTACACAAATAACTCCAATGCAACCTAACAATCTTTCGGATGTTATTGAAGGCATCTTTCTTTCAGATGGACATTGAATCATTTAGGTACGCTTGGTGGAGGTGATGTTTTTTTCATCCAACAACCGCCAGATTTCGTCGGAATTCTCATCAATCCAGTCCCTGTGCTTTCTGAAAGAGGTCCATATGATCTCTGTAGCGGTATTGTAGACCCGCACTCTAAGATTCCACCAGTCTGACTCTCATTAGTGTTGTCCAGAGTGATGGATTGAAGATAGTTTTCCAGAGTACTGAAAAGGACTATTTTGAGTTGGAATTCTTCAGCTTGGCGATTTTCACCAGTTTTTGGAATCTTCTTGCCTTGCTGGTGTCTTTTGGGTTGGATACGGATAAATGTCTTGGAGACCACAAGGCAGTTGTCAGTCCAACATTCTGCGCCACACATGGACTTGGTCAACCGTACATTATGGCTGTCCTTCTTCCTACCTATTACCTAGTCGATGAAACGTCTGAGCAATAGAAGACCATTGCTGTTGCTTTCCAATGACCCCTTCTCAGGAGATGTTCTGAGAGCCTACCCTTGCATTGAGGTCACCAAAGATGATGAGCTTGTCAGGTTTGTGAACAGAGATTATGGTATTATGTAGTTCTTCGAGGATTTTGTCCTTTACTTCTTCTGGGTTAGTCATGGTTGCAGATCGTAACATGTTTTCTTCCGTTCGATAGGGAGAGTTTCCTTGTCATAAGCATGTCGTTCACACCCTTTGGAAGCCCAACTAGCTCGCTAACGAACATTGACTTTACAGCAAAGCCGACTCCGGCCTTGCGTTGCTCCTTATTTCAATTACCACTCCAACTGGTCTAGCAGAGACCCTTTCATAAAGCTGTCCCACTCCATCCAGCCCTGTTTCCTTGTATCTGGCTAACACTCTACCAGTCAGAGCAGTTTTCTTCTGAGGTCGTTCAGCATCATTTCTGTCCAAGAATACGCACAGGCCGAGGCCGAGGGTGAAATTAATGATCCTAGTCTTTTTCGTTTCCTTCATAGTGTTTTGACCGACGAAGTAGGAGCTTCGCTAGCTAAGGAAAGATGATGCATGCAATTTTAGGACACTTTTTCTAGCTCCTTCCTCATACCATTGAGGTGAGCACAGCGAATCCCGAAAGGGGGCTGATCAGTCGCTCAAGGGTCTGCCGAACTCCAATGTTGTTCGATGCGTGAAGAACGACCTAATCCACCTCCGACCAGGTTTGTGGCTACGGCTGCTGTTTTTGTTGTTGTTGTTGTTGTTGTAGGGTTTAACGACATTTTCCAGCAAACGATAGGCTATACATGGCGGCCAGTATTAATGATGGAGGAAAAACTCGGGGAAAACCCCGGAAAGAACCACCGACCCACGAGAGGCTACTGGCAAGCTTTCTTGCATACCATCATTAGCCGAATCTAAGACTCGAACACACGCAGACAGAGGTGAGATGGCAGTGATCCGTAACGGAGAGCGTTTCAGACCACTCGGCCACTCGGGGCCCTGGCTATGGCTGCCAATGTACCCAAACCTGCCGCTTTGTCTCTTCTCCTTCGCCACAGGACTTTGGGTAGAAGGATGACCAAGTGACATGCTCGGTTACTTGGTGAAAAGTGAGAATGCGTTACGCGTCTTCAACCTCACTCTCCTCCAAAACCATCTGGATCCAGTGTCAGGACAAGGTCAATACGGCTAGAGATGGAATTGGATGCAGAGGATGGTGTGCACAAGCACTCATGCAAGCATACATACATACATACATACATACGCACGCACACACACACACACACACACACACACACAAACATTATATATATATATATATATATATATATATATATATATATATATATATATATATATATATACACGCACGCACGCACACATACACATATACAGACAGACAGACAGGCAAATATTGCTTGCAAATTCCTAACAAGAGTTAGGCCTATCAATAGTATTAGCAACATTAATAGTGGCAGTGGTTAAAGAATTGTTAAATTCTCTTTAGCAGAAACAGGGGTTTTCTTTTATTGTTTATGCTTCCTTTAGCAGTGGGGCCTCGAGTGGGCGAGTGGTCTAAAGCGCTCTCCGTTATGGATCACTGCCATCTCACCTCTGTCTGAGTAGGTTCGAGTCTCGGATTCGGCCAATGTGGGTATGTGAGAAAGCTTGCCAGTAGCTTCGCGAGGGTCGGTGGTTCTTTCCGGGGATTTCCCGAATTCTTCCTCCACCATTAATACTGGCCGCCATGTATAGCCTATCGTGTGCTGATAAATGGCGTTAAACCCTACTACAACAACTGCAACAAAATCCTTTAGTAGTAATGGCAGAAGCAACAAAAGTTATGGTGCCAACGTAGCAGCTGTACTAGTTGTAATAATGAAATGATTGTTGTCTTTATGGTCGCTGTTGTTCTTGTGTATGACTTTTGTGTCATTATTTTAAACTGTATTTTTATTTTACCAGGGGCCACTGACGCATGTGCCGATAAACTCCCTCGAGAAGCATTCCTTCAAGCAGGCAGATCTGATTATAGAAAGATAAGACTGGATCCCAAATCCCTTAATGTGGACATCACCGATTACACGTTCGCAAACAGATCCGGTAGTCGCTTTATCAGGTATCTAATGGAATATTACACAAGCTACACTATTTGGTTTGCTACATTAAAAGCGTTTGACACGAAAAACTTTCAAATAGTTAAATTTGAATGTAAATCATCAAGTTTTTGTACTAGGTCTTGCTCGCGTATACTTGGCGAAAGTCATATTTAGAATAACAGTAACTTGAGGCGTGTAAGAAATGCTAGGCACCAGGTTTATCTATCTTTGTTTCGAGCTCTTTGAGGAAAATATGATGGGTTCGTATGTTAGGGTATACTATCTGAAAATCCTATACTCTCTTCAACCAACCCATGCACAAGTTATGTAGGTCTAAATGTAATAATGAGCAACCTTTGCTCTTTGTTGTTTTCTTTTTTTTTTGGTTGATTTTATATCATGTGCTGACAAATGCTCTCTCTCTCTCTCTCTCTCTCTCTCTCTCTCCGCCTTGAATATTAACTGTTTAAATTTGTTACTATCCCGAAATATTTCTAAGAGAATTCATGTCAAAGAAAATTCATGTTATATATGTTATGATGCGTTTTTTTATCATAACATTCTTCTTATCTCTTGCTATGAGAAGGGATTATCCATAAGTTAAGCAATGTCTTTGTTCATGGTGTGTGTGAGAGAGAGAGAGAGAGAGAGAGAGAGAGAGAGAGAGAGAGAGAGAGAGAGAGAGAGAGAGAAGGAGTTCAGGCTCTCTAACAAGGGTATCACCAATAACCGTGTAGATACGGCTACATCTTGGGGAATGAGATACGGAATCGCTGTAAAGAAAATACAGAGCTGTTCTGACTCGAGGAACGAACTTTATATTGATATATATAAAGCTACATTCTAAAGATACATTTATAAAGCCTTTATATTAAAATACAAGAAATAAATATAAATTTACACTTTCCCATCGAGCTTACCAACTTCATTGTATAATTTCTGCCTTTTAGAATGCTATACAGATAGTTAAATCTCGGTTACTTCATGATATCCAATGAGTATAAAATTAATGCAACAATCATTTTGTCGAAACTTATTTTACTAAATTTAAAATAGAATACTAATAGTTTACTAAACATTACTCATTATTACTTAAAGAATCTTTTATTTCCAGATTAAATCTAAACATGAAGTTGGTAGCGAATTCACCTTTCCCAATAATACATACCACAAATACAATTAAACATTCCATTATATTATAATATAAAATATAAAGAACTCACAAAAATGTTTGGAAAAATACGAACTTTACCGTTAAAGTCTCAAATATTAAAAAAGTGCCCATTCTTTAAAGAAGTTTGCGAACACAGACGATTCTTACCTGTAAGGAAAAGACAGAGCTGGCCTGATTGAAAGAACGAACTAAGCCTTCGTAGTAAGCCCGCTTCTCTATTTATACAGTTTTTGCTTTCATTCATTCCAGTCAGAACAAGATTCTTGACTTTTCCCAGGGCAATCGTGTGAACCATCTGCGTAACTCATCCATTTATTGATTTAATACTTTGCATGTTCAGCAGCTTCCCCACCCCCACCCCCAATCTAAATTGCTGACATTTAGATACAAGCGAAATGTATTTTATGGATTTCTGCACCTGCTCGTAAATCGCGATCTTTATAAAATAGCATACATTTATATTACACAAATAGATACAATTTATCTCAGCATATTTTAGTGGAAAATCACTTTCAATATAATTTAATGAAAAAGTACTTTTAATACAATTTAGAGAAAATTTCAATCTTATTACTTTTACTTAAAAGTTCTGTCCTAAAATATCGTTAAAATACGAGTCTCCATTGCAGCAGAAACGTTGTTGTTTTCGTCAGTCTAAGTTTGTAGTCGAGAAAACCTGCTCTCCATGATTATCGGATTGACTGTTGGACGCATGAATGTACCCGAAAAATGTATCGGTTTGGCCGTTAGCCGTTTCGGTTCCAGTTGTTTTCGTCGACAACCATATCGTCCAAAATTAATTAGTCGGCTATTCATTTCGGCGACAGTCTTTGGTTGATTTTCATTTCGCTTAACTCCTGTAGGCGAACATGTTTCTTCGAAACTCATTACGTGGATAATTTTTAGTTGACATCAAATTTATCGACTCCACTTCAAAAATATTTTTTTTTGTTTTATTCAATGTTACTGCTGAGCACGCATTGTATCAATACTCATGCACAACTGAGCACGCATCTTCGTTTCGTAATCCGCATAATCATAATTTCATCATGGCCGAATAATCATAAAATTGGTTACGATTAAATGAGTGAACGTTAATGAAATATGATTCTAATGGCTACCTGATATGTATTCTAACCAGGGTAGTATATAAAACCTTAATCGCTTCTAGTTCATATGCTGGTTCTTGTATGGTTCAACTAATAGTGGGCACAAATTACATTAGAAAATAATGCATGTGTGAGCACACATCCGATGAAACCTGGGTATATAAACTAATAACTTATTTCGAAAAGTATGAATATATATTTATATGGAATAAAAAGAGCAAGGACGAAAACATATTGGGCTGTGAATTTCGTCTACAGAGCATTGAAAATGTTGTATGCCAGTCATCTGAACATCATCTACATGCTCCATCACCTGAACCAGTATCGGCAACGATAGTTGTCGGAGAGGTATATCGTAAAGCAACTGAGTGTGAAAGTGCACACAAAATATTACTTAACATGATGTTTCTTAAGTGCGTATTCTTGTCGTTCGGGTATTAGCCTCGACGTCTCCATTGTCGCACAATAAAGTAAGGAAACGCCAGGGAGCTATTGAGTTTGGTGGTGAGTCTGGTTCCAAGAAAATTTCAATGCATCTTCGGCAATCACGATTCTTGAGATTGTTATCTGAGAATATAAGATCTGGCAACATATTTGCTCAACGAAAAACCAAACTTGTTTGCCGAAAGAACCTTCTACGTATTACCAAGAAACTATACTCATCTTTACACAATTCATGCGTTACTAGGAAATTACGAAACAATTAAATGTGTTTATGGGCTTCTGAAGAACAAGACACAGGAATCGTATGCATTGATGCTTCAATTCCTTGTGATCTTAATCCGAGTCTTAATCAATTCCATGTGATCTTAATCTGTCGACTACGACTTGCAGTCATCTCAGACTTTAAAGTAAAAATTGCAGATACTTCAGTCCGTGGCTGCTTTTTAAATCTAAGTCAAAACGTACGGAGATGTATTCAGGAATCGGGGTTTCAGACTCAGTATGGCGCCCGTCCATAATTCGCTCTCAAAGCACGATGTTTCTCTGCCGTCGTATTTATGAGACTAGAAGACGTCATCAGCTGGTTTGAACAACTTACTGATGATCAGAATTTTCCAAATGAACTAGATCCAGTCGTTCATTATTTTGAATCAAATTATAACGGAAATATGAGCAGAGGATCACGTCGACGTCTTCCAGCGATACCACATGCGATATGGTCCCAGTGTCACCATTTCATGGAATATCTGCCAAAAACGACAAATTTATTAGATTGACGGCATGGCGCTTTCAATGGTGTCAATTTATGCCAATTTACTTAAATTGTTGATTTTAATATTGACATCTGAAAAATGAGTTCTCTTTTGATTTTAATTACCTAATATCATTGAATACGTTCAAACGTCGATGTTGATGTTGATAGTATTGTTAGGAGCAATACACATTTCCAGAGAAGTCGCCGTACCCGAAATCAGTTTCGATTTTCATTTTTCTGAAGGCGGATCACCATCGGTCAGTGAAGCTATAAAGTGATTACTTCGCAACTTTTCCAATTCATATGAAATATATGAAACGAGTTGAATAATATTATATGCCACAATCTGCTTGCAGAGAGTGATGCCTTTTAGTCAGCAAGTTTAATAAATCTGGTATTAAATCAAGACGAGTTTAAGATTACGTTGTGACATAAAGTCAAGGTCAATGTACTTCTCACTGATTCTGCGAAGTAACGTTACAAAATGTTACCACAGAGTATGGGGAAGGGTTTTAGTTATATGACTTTAAGCCTTTTAAAAAGGTAAGCGTTTTTTGATAAATAAATTTACATCATCTGTGTTAGCTTACGGGAATCAGACTGGATTTCACCAATACAAAATTAATTTAGTTTAGAATGCAACAGGCGGCGATTTAAAAGTGTCTTAAAATTGACCAATTAAGTGATTTAAGTTTATATTTAGTTTCAAGACTTATGCTGGTGAAATGCGGACCTGGTCCCGTAAACTATATAAAAATACATTAAATTTAGCGAAGTTTCGCTTGTAATATCTTTGAAAATATTAATTTGTTTTTGCTCTTTTAGCTGATATAATAAACATACAACATTTAATAAGTACTAATGACGGACTTTTTCCTAGATATGCCACTGCTGGGGACAAATTCGCCAGTACACCGAAATGCTCTCCTCTTGGAGGATTTAAAATAGATTTGACCGGAACACCTTTCCACGTGTCTATGCTAGTACAGTGGACATGGCAAGGGAATTTCTCCTCTGGGAATGTGTCTTCGGGAAGTGCGAATATAACTGATTCATGTAAGAAGAGTCAGACTTTATTACCAAGCCGAGTAGCTCTCTTCTCTTTGATGCCACTTTAATTACTTTCACTCTCATAAAACATACTTCTGAAATCTTTCATTTCTAAAAGTTCCTAATAAAATGCGCCCTTTCTGCAAATATTTATGTAAAACACTTCAACTCTGCATAGATCAAAACAAAATTTGATATCCTGTTCTAACGCTAACGACACCCGGTAACGTTCTATATTGCTGGCTATGCAAAAATAAAATAAGGTATGAAAAACGTTATTCCTCCTTCGAATACGTTTCCCAGTCACATTACGTTTTTGGAATATTAGTCTGCAACTGCCCAAATCCAGTCGTACTATACATACTATTTTCTAATTATGCTTTTTTCTCTTGTGTCGTTTCAGGACGAATGTTTACTAAACGGATGAAATGCGCGTTCACAACGATCGTCCTTTCGGCATTGAAGGGAAGGAAAGAGGGAATGAATAAAGGAAAACAACCTATGGTTCGTTGTTAGCGATACCAATTCATTAGGGCAGTAAGCCCCACTTTTAGGCAATCAACGAGGCTTAAGTCCCCCAGCATGTCAGAACATGGCGATCGGGCCTGTAAGTTCGGGTGCATGGGGTTCATGCCGGATCCTTTGAATCAAACTCTTAATTCTGCCGTACTGTTATCGGCAGTCAAGCCGTCACCGACATCGACAAGTGTCCAACCGACACCGGCAGTCCAGACGACAGTTCTAGCATGGGGACCGTTTCGTTTAAATGGCCCAGACAAATCGTTCATACGGGCATGTTAGTGTTTGATCCGTCCGTCTAGCCATGCCTACGGCATCTAATCAATACCATACTGGAGATTTCACTAAGAAATCTGTCAGTTCAGCTAGGCTGGTATCGGAGATTGCCGAACTGTCGTACATACCACCAGCATCCGCGCAGAGCACACGCTGTTCACACTGGATCTGTTGAATCTAATTAGACTGAAACCACACTAGCCATCCAACCTTACAGTCGGCGACATACCCTTTCTATGATTAAGATTTCAGTGAGAAATCTTTCTGTCCATCCAGACCTTTGGAGTGGCCGGTACTGGTGATAGCTGTACAGTCTTATATACCGCCAGCTTCCAGGTCGACTATTCGCCGAGCAAACCAGCTGACATTGACGACTGTATCGGCCTTCCGTAGGTTCATTGCTTTCCACAAAGACGATCTAGTAAAGCTTTACCGCGGATGAAGTTGAGGCTTCGCATCACCTGGTATGTCTTTTTTAGTGCTGCAAGTAGACCAACTATTCTAGCTTTCAAGCCGCCGTCGAGGACAATTTTTGTCAAGTGTCAGCTAATCCAGAATGTCTCCACCCGTACCGCTGCTCTAACAAATCGGTAGATCTCACTGTGGAGGAGGAAATGGACTTAGGGAGACAGACGCTTTCAGAACAGATCTCCTGTCACTTGATAAGAACGTAGTAGCTGTTCATATGTATGCTTGTCTGTTTTACTGGGCGGACAAATCTGCTTCATCCACATCAGATTAAGTTCAGGATATCGTTGCAGACAACCGGCAATAGCCATGCTTGGGAGGCGACAGCTTGATTTGATAGGGTCAATGACCAGAACTTCTCATCATATCATGGCCAATTCTTTGATGGGTTCGGCCAAAATAATCTTGATACCACGTGTCACATGTGTGGGATCCACGCGGCTTCTACTATCTCGTACCCTTCCTTTCTTGGCAAACTTGTTCAGGTCGCCGTTGCTTTGGAGGAAGAATAGAGGAAGTTTGGAGGCAGGCAAATCAGAAACTGCCCCTCCACATCGCCGCTCAACCCACACGGGCGTTCGGAACCACTCATTCCACATCAGTGTGAAAGGATGTTAAACGGCCTCAAGACAGGGGGTCTCCCGAGTCACATGGATCCCTAGGATGCAGTCGTACAGTGGCCGTATAAAAAAAAAAAAACAATTTGCGGCTCACTGTAATATCTCTATTTCCTCAGACGGGGACTGATCCAGGTCATTAGGAGGGGCTTTGGGTTTCTTTCATCAACATTCCCCTCTCCCCGCCTCACGATCGCGAGAAGGATGCCTTTCTACAACCGGAGATATGGTCGCTCATAAAAACAAACAAAATCACCAGGGTTATGGTCAAGGCTGTCTCCTTTTCGGAAAGCAAACAGCAAGTTGTGACACACCATCGACTGGGGTCAGCTCAACCAATTGAAGATGGAGAAGGCGAGTTTAACCCGCCTCTCCGTGCAATGCGGAAAGTATTCGGTCAATCTCTACCTGACCGACGCATATTGTTCACATTCCCATTCCCCAGAGTCACGAACAGTTTCCCAGCTTTTCTTGCTGACCGTGACACAGTTTATCAGATTGCCGTTCTTTCCTTCGGCCCCAAGATCAGCCCATGGGCTTTTACTGAGATTATGGATTTCATCGGCTCCCTGTTCAAGCCGACGTCATCTACACATCGACGGCAGCTTACCTGGCGGCATCCTACAGCAGCAGATTGTAATTTGTATCCTACTCCAAGGCAGGAATAATCTACTTTCTCTTCTAGATCACCTAGGCTTTTAGTGAACTAGAAGTCACACGCTCGTCCATCCCAAAACTCCTTTCGTCTGGGTATGAAGTTCCTAACCAAACATAATCTGGTGTGTCTCCCTTTTGTTTGCTTTACTAGAATCGTTGAACTCGTAACTCATAGAGTACGTTTCCTAAAACACATGAATTTTAGCGGGAGACTTTTTGCACCGACTCGGTTTATTAAACACTTAAGCGGACGTAATCCCGCTTTGTTGTCTATGCGAACCTTGCTGAGACAATGACGTCACGTTTTATGTCATCTTGAACACGCGTGAGAATCGATCGTTGCCGCGTCAATGAGACAATCCAGGACGGCTGACTATTGGTATCCCGCTGAAGAAGCCTCAAGCGGTTATAACGGTAGGTACCTCCACAAGTGAGTACGGTGGTGATCTCCATCAGTGACACCTGGGAGCCATGGGCACGATCTCTACATATCAACATCCTGAAAACTGTTCTCAATACCTTTCATTTCTAAACAGATTGACTCTGAGGCGATAACGGTCCTCATTAGGTTCGACAACTCTGTGGTGGTGACATATCTCCTCAAATAGAGACGCACCAAAAACACTCGACCTGTATGATCTGATTTGTCATTTTCTATGTGGGTGCAACAATTTCCGTGTACACATACAAATCAGACACATACCCGGAAGCCTCAGTCTCTTGGCCAAGAATCAATTCAGAGATGGTCAAGTCCTTCGCACGGAATGGTCTCACCGTCACTCAGTCTTCACTCAGATTTGTGCGCTTCGGTTGCTTCCGATGATCAACCTCTTGGCGATGCGGTAGAATCACACGCTGTCCACCCTCTTTTCTATATTTCCAGACCTAAATGATTGGGCCGTGGATGAACTGTCAATCATTTGAAAGGGGTTGTGTGCATTTGCTTCTCCTCCCATGTTGATAATACTGAAAATGAGCCTGAAGTTGTCATAATGGCAAGACATTTCTGGTAGCCCCTCGCCGATGGGACAAGTTCGGTATTATCGATCTACTTTCTCTAGCAATAGATCTGCCCGGGAAGATTCCGGCTAACCCGAATATTTTCCAACATCCATTGTTGGTGGTCCTTTACTGCCCGGACTATCATCTTCTTCTACATGCTCTGCTTTTGTCAGGACAGCCTTGCGACATAAACAATTCAAACCTTCTATTATGGAGAGAATCTCAAAGGTAAGAACACCCTCGACTCTGAATTCTCATAATGAAAGAAAAACATGTTTTCAAAGATTGGTGCCATACCAATATCTTCCCTCTGCGTGTCTCAATCACTCAACTGGCCGACCTTTGTTTAGCTCTTTGAGGAGAAACAGTTAGGCCCCAAACGCTGCCACTGACTACTTCCCCATGACAAACATATTTTTGGGCGGGATAGAGACCTATCTGATATTGTAAAACAAACAATATCTTTATCTTGTCTCCAAATGGAACCAATCCTTAATTTTAACATGGTTCATCTCCAATACATTTATGGGGCCCCGAGTGGCCGAGTGGTCTAAAGCGCTCTCCGTTACGGATGACTGTCATCTCACCTCTGTCTGCGTGAGTGTGAGTCTAGGATTCGGCCAATGTGGGTATGTGAGAAAGCTTACCAGTAGCTTTACGTGCGTCGGTGGTTCTTCCCGGGGTTTTCCTAGCTTCTTCCTCCACCATTAATACTGGCCGCCATAAATAGCCTATTGTGTGCTCAAAATTGCGTTAAACCCCACAACAACAACAATAACAACTTTAATATATTTAATCCTCTAGCCTGCACTTCGCTAAAGTCAATAGCATAGCGGTTATGTTTCCTGATAGCTTTAGATTCTGCATGCAGGGTAAGATAGTTGCATGCCCATTTATGTCAATCCTAATTCTCTTCAGGTCGGAGGATTCGGTGATTCGCTTGACACTATCGGGCATCGCAGCTCAAAATAGGTTATCGTCTGACGGTAATCAAACAGTCGTCTCTTGCGCGATCTCTTCCATAGGCAGGTCGAGAAAAGCAGACATGCAAGATCATGTTCGCGCTCTCAAGCACTAATTTGAAGCGCGCTCAGACAAGTCGTGGCACGCACAAATGTTTTTTCCTTCCGGTGTGAGCCTGAACACAGGATATCACCTTTCAAGCCCTTTGTTTGTGGCTGAAGTGGGTCATTGTACTCTGACGTCTCACCAGATTGGAGTCGCTTCACGTAGCTTACTGCTCCGAAGTTTCGAACCATCTTTTTAAACTTGAACATAGGATATCAAGCTTCAAGCCATTTCTTCGTGGCTGAAGTGGGTCGTACTCTTGGCGTAATCTGACGTCAGACATTTGGCATCGCAGAGGCAACCTAAAATGTGGTGGGTCCAGTGGCTGCAGCACTGATGGCCACCACGCCGAAATGGATCAATCAACACAGATTGTTGGCTTCACTGGTGAAATTTTGTAGGAAAGAAGATTTCAGTAATCGTCTTATTCACCGTATGTTAGAGTCATTGGTCAAGTGACCCCAGGCTGTGTTGCTTATGTAGTTAGGAGAATGGGTTATCATTCGTATGGGGGACAGCCAGTCTTCCCTAGTAGGATGCCCGAGGTAGAGGCTGGATGCTCAGCATCCCCTCCTCCTATTACTTGCTCTGCTAACGTAATGTGATTGGGGACGTATTCGAAGGAGAAAACAAATTTGTGAACTTTTACATAATTTTTTTTTTCTGTTTTCTTGGTAGCTTACATAGGTTGTTTTGAAGACAGAGATCGGCGCATACTTCCCGCAGGACGCCTAGACGATCATCAGCAGATGACACCTCGTTTTTGCATGGACCACTGCCGGCAGCTCGGTTTCCGATTTGCAGGTGTTCAGGTAAGTAATAGAAAAGCAATAAATTGATTTGACTCACTTTTTCAGAAAAGGAAATTAAACCTGTACTTGAGTTGCAATGAAATATAATGTCCTAATATCCGACTTTATTTATTCCTCACCATAAAAAGCTCTGACAGTTTCTACATGTATGTAAATCACTATAGATCCAAACTTTATTACCTAATAATTAACACACTATTGATGCTGTATCATTCTACTTTCCATCGATGTATTACCTGCAACCTTGAATATTTACAAGTTTGACATAAATAGTCTGTATTTTAACTAATATTTAATTTATGTTTAAGTAAAACGCTGACATTAGCCATTGATCATACTGCCTGGTCAGATGGATTGAAGATTGAAAAGCCACATACAGATAATAATAAACCTATAACAAACCAACTTATATGCAACTATGTAGGACAATGAAATCAGAATCATGTAGCAACATCAGCATTCAAGCAGAAATAAATAATTTTGAGCATCTTCAATCAGACAAATGTCAACCTATCTTTGCGTTGTGTTAACGGCGTATTTTTTTGTTGGAAGTATTGGTTTATTCTGTTGGTACTCGTGGTATTTCATTCAAAGGTCAAATTAACGTTATCTTCTCAGTGACAGACACTACTGACGTGGTATTGTCAACCATCTGAAGTAATCCTGTTATCGTTGGATCCAAGCCGCATCTGAATATTTGCTTATGTTGTCTGTAAAGCTATTTATGCTGTTTATAGATCTGCGTTTACATAGGGTTGTGTTGATAGGTGATTTGTATATCTTCAGGATTTTGCTAAATCCTGCACATTCAGTTATAATGATGCTGTTATTTTCTGCTTCTTTGCATATACGATACCATATAATGACTTGGAACTTGTTGAATGTGTGCAGGCTGCTTGAAGTGTGTATGTTCATATCAAGATCCATGCTTCTGTAAGAGCCTTTTAGTTTTCTCTGTAGTCGGTTCGTGTTGATGCCCATGATAGGGGGCGCTTTTCCTGTGTTTTGTTATGCATAGGCATATATCATGATATCATACTGATAGATTATAATGTCCAATACATTTTTAATTATGGACAAAATACACACTCACGGAAACGTCAGTAATTAGGGTATTTCTTCACAGTTTAATTGTGTGTGGATATTTTGAAATGTGCAAAATTTGGATTAATAGTTTTCAGTTGTTGCGATGTTTGCAATATTTTGTTTCTTTTGCGATATTAAATTAATTATCGCCATGTTTCACAAGATCGTAACCATTTCCTTACGTACGAGATAGAATGGTAATAACACTGGGGTCTTGATTTAAGGGAATTATACTTAGATGACTACATATTTTTTGCAATGCATTAATATGAATTTGAATCTGATTATTGAATGGATTACAGTACCAATATGAATGTCATTGTGGAAATAACCATGACCTGTACGGAACCAAACCGGAGTCTGACTGCCGAATGCCATGTGCCGGAGACACGAAGCTGTTTTGTGGAGGAGGCTGGAGAGTCAGTGTTTACTCAACGGGTATGAATTGAAAATGTGCCACCGCGAGTCATTTCTTTTTCTGGCTACAGTATATCACATGGATTACTATTATTATTGGGGCTCCGAGTGGACGACTGGTCTAAAGCACTCACTGCCATCTCACCTCTGTCTGTGTGGGTTCGAGTCTCGGGCTTGGCCAATGTGGGTATGTGAGAATGCTTGCCTGTAGCTTCTCGTGGGTCAGTGGTTCTTTCCGGGGTTTTCTTAGGTTCTTCCTCCACCATTAACATTGGCCATCATGTATATCCTATCTTGTGCTAAAAAATGATGTTAAACCCTTTAACAAAATAATATCAACGTTATTATTATTATCATCTTTGTCGACGTCATTATTATCATTATTGCCATCATCACTAATATATTTGTATTGCCCTTTTTAACGAAATTCCGTACATTGTAAGTTAAGATGAGTACAGTATCTTTTATACAAATTATATATTTAGTTCACGGCAGCGTGCACAACAGTGTACTGTCGGGGTAAATTCAGAGCTTATTCCAGGCATGCTGATGCCAGATCAATTCGCACTGATTCCAGGCTTACTGTGTCCAGATAAATTCACAGCTTATTCCAGTCTTACAGTGTCCTGACATATTCACAGCTTATTTCAGGCATGCGGAGTCCGGATCAGTTCACACTTATTCCAGGCTTTTACTATATCCAGACATATTCACAGTTTATTCCAGGCGTACTATACCTTGATTTATTCCATGCTTACTATATCCTGACTTATTCACAGCTTTTTCCATGTTTAATATATCCAGAGAAATCCACACCTTGTTTAAGGCTTACTATTGTTGAATTTGATAGCCCTACTACATACCATCACATACTTCTTTCCAGACTACAGTATGTCAATTTTCTTATTCAGTATTTTTTAAACATTATATAAAATGAAAAATTAAAATTAAAAAATCAAAAGAAAATGTATCATGAAATGTCAGTATTTGTCAGGGAATGAGATCAGTAGATATGTACTTCATCTCAATGGAGGCGCAATACTCGCAATTTCAGCTTTCTTCTCACGTTTATTCATTTGTTTAAAAAAAAAAACACGTTCAATTTTTTTCTACATATTTTCAGAGCCAGTCCAGGTTGTGGAAGGTCACTGTGGTGGATACCCAGGTTTCTGTTTTCCAGCCCTGAAAAGCAATCCAAATAACCCAGTTTTACGAATAGATATAGACTCCTTACAGCCTTGTCTTGTCGGGTAAGACATTATTATTATTATTATTATTACATGCATACTACTCTCACTCTCAATGCCCAAAAAATAATTGCCATTTCCAGAATATATAATGAAAAGATTGTATTGGATTTGATTTTATGTTACAGTGTTGACCCCATTTATTAATCAGATTCCATTTGTGAATTTTCCAAAACTTTTGGAGTTTACTTTCTATTTTATTATTATTTATTTTTTGGTTTCATTCTTGTTTCTTGGCTGGTCATGTGGTGTTATAAGAGTTCAGAAAATAATGTATACGATTGCTACCCAGAATATATATATATATATCTATATTTACCAATGATGCTAACATTTCTCTTGCAAAGTTTGGTTCTATTTGATGGAATGTTTAGAACAAAATTAGAATGATACTCATACGTGAAATATTTCACAATTGGTGTTTTCATATGAGATGTCCACCTGCTTGATGGTGTGAATTAATTTTGGATATTTTAATTTATTTATTTATAAATGTCTTGCATGAAAAGTGAGAATTCAAATTTAAATAATGTGCTTCAGTGCATCTTAATATCACAACTTCGTTGCATTTCCTCATAGATAGTCCAAACTAAAAGTAAATACATAGCATATGTTTTTTTATGTTTTCTAATTTTATGGTGTTCGTTTTTGTAATCATATCATTATATGTTTTTTATCTTATAGGTGTTGTCTAATGTTATAAAATGCTTAGAGCTTCTAAAGATTAGGTGCTATACAAAGTCCTCATTATTATTATTATTATTATGTAATGCTAAAGTCCTTCCTTGTGTCACCTCAACAGATTTAAGCTTATCTCCAAATTTGAAAAGTAGCTATCCACAAAGAAGCACGATGGTCAAGAAGTACCCATTTGTAGACCCCTGAAGGCAAACAGCGTCCACCATACATGAACTGGGTCTTAGAGAAACTGCAAGCATTGTTAGCATCTGTGAACAGATTTACGTTATAAAGAAATGGAATATATGAACGCAACGTTACAGTAAAATTTGCTGAAGAGAAAACTGTGTTTGTTTTCACATGTCGTTTTTGTATATTTATTTTCACTATAATATTCCATGCCAACAGTAGCAGAAATGATACAAGATTTATTGCTTGATTGTTTCAGTAATCCATGTCAGAATGAGGGAAAATGTATCGCCACAACAGCATCTGATTTCACGTGCCAATGTTATAATGGATACAATGGCAAACTTTGCGAAAACCTAAACGGTAGGCATGCTATTATGCACCGGCATCGCTGCTCTTATATTAAACCTTATCCTGAACCAGCAATCAAGGTTTAAATAACTTTAAATGACACTTTTGTAAGAATTGAAGTACTTAATGTTTTTACATATTTCGCTATGTCAAATACAACAAATAATCAACCAATCTACATTCAGTAAATATTTCAGCTATATAAAAAAATGATTCAGTCAGTTAGCACATAAAGCATTTTGTACATGATGATCATGAAAACACTGTGAAGGTTAGCTAAAGATACACAACCCTAGAATCAAAAATGAAATAATAAGACTGAGATTCACAAAAAAAACATGTACCCCCACCCCACCAAAAAATGATGATTGGTTTGGACTACGTGCAGTAATTCAACTTTACAGAACTGATTGCAAGGGACGGTGCAACATGTCCGGTGGGTTTTCAACCTGAATCATGTGCGTGCGCGGAAAGTCATTGCAACGGAGCAAAGTTTACCGCTGATCAGTGTGTGACGTCAACAAGTCATGTGAGTATCCATGTTTGACAACACAATAAAAATAAATGCAGGAATTTTGATTGTTTAAGCGGACATTCAAACTAATATAACTTAACGTTGCAGTAAACAGTACTATTAGTTTCTGTATACATCCTGTGCAAGGACCGTGTCTTCCACATCATGATCTTGGATAGTTAACAATGCCTCAGATACACATCTGAAGCAACACACCAACAAAGATTATTTCTATACCAAGACATCTAGCTGTACGCTATAATTGGTTCCAAGACTGCAGAGGCTTTGAATAAACCAGAACAATTGTAATTTTGTGTCTACTTCATACAACTATTTTATCCTTTCTGCTTATTTTTAGGGACACAGTTTAATTGCAATTCAAAGAAAATTGCAACTCAAAAGATTTATAACCAGTAAAATTACATATCAAGACATCTTTGCATAACTGGTAAATATTTACAGTTATTCAACCAGTGTCGAAGCCATCATAATATGAAAGGTACAGCTACTAATACTATTAAACTAATATTATTATTACTACTACTACAATATGGCTAGACTCTGAGCAGAAACATATTTTAATTGTATCGATATTTCAATGTTTTATACAGAAATACATTAGCAGACAAACTTTATCAAATAATTCATGTTTATTTCTGACTGTGATCCAGTCTAAAGTAACTTGCCGTTTTGGCAACCCTGGTCACGTGGTGCTCTTCAATGTTGATGGAGACAGCCAATCAAATCCATCCTGTCCTTCGCCATCGAAAATCATCAGTTGTTCCTATTGGTCCAGGTAAGAGAACCTAGTGTTTGAGAAGGTGGAAACAAATCATTCTGTTTAGGATTTTAGTGTGCTTCGCATCATTTACTTTTGTTGATGTTTCACTAAATTTTGTAACGTTTGAACCTTGACTTAAGTCTCAATACCAAATAAACAACAGGTATAAGTTGATAAAAATACTTATATTTAATCCTATGGAAAACAATTCATTGAGCATTCATCAAAAATATATCTGAACTGTTTAAATTTGTATTCAAGTAATAATGAGATGGATATAAATCAGCAAGAATAAAAAATGAAAAACTTTCATCTCGTGCTTAAGTATCCTCGAAAGAAAGCTGAGAGTTAACGTAGGTAAATTAAGAGGAGCACAGATGAACTGTAGAAGAGACTAAGGAAAAGGGACTATCTAGGCACAAATATTGGTATCTGACCATTTGTTAAAGTTGATAGAACTGTTCATATGCATTTGTACACGTTTAAGCAGTTTTTATTGCAATTCTAAGTTATCTGCTGACAAGTGCTACCTTATTATACGAAAGTTCACTATTCTTTAATTAATATAATTACTGTTACACTGTATCTATTTTTTTAAAAACAGTTATAAAATAGTATTGGATATCAGTAAATTCATTAACAATTTAATTCAATGGGAAACTAAAATGAACAGTATAAATATTCTGACAGACGTAGCTTTTATGGCTATTGGGAGATAACTGCATCTGACCATTAACATATTTGCATGAAAAATAATTGTCTAAAATGTTTTCGTATAATTAGATATTAGAATTCTCTCAATTACAACAGCTCACATAAAAGTTGTCCGGATGTGGGTCAATCCACTGGAAAAACCAGAGTTTGAAACAATTGCTCCAAGTTATTTGTCGTGTACTCCAAGTATGGCCTCGATTTCACATTTTGAATTTTACTCTGAGAAAGAATTTTTTTAAAAAGGTGTTTATTTCAACTCTCACTGATTTCTGAATCAAGGTCAGGAACTAGGTCAGCATTAGATACAAAGTTTCTATTATTATTGTTTATGAAAAACAGGTCAAACTGAACTGAATTTTTGGAATGTGTCAAATGCAGTAAATAAAGATACATTACAATAGCATGTAATGGAATGAAAAAAATAAAACTAACAAACAGTTAAATTAAATCAAATATAAATTAAATAAAATTTGCATAACAACCTGATTGTATGTGAGACGATGTTCTTTCTGCTTTCTTTATCTGTATGACACTTTCTATTGACATTATGTCCTTTCATGCGATTTATGGTAAACTTTGTTCAACTTTGTTCTAGATCAAACTGGCAGGGCAGCAATGGACAAGGGCAAATGCGGGGAAACACGTGCTTTGCTGATGGATGTGGAGATTGCCAGAAACAGGCCAGATGCAAACGTGAGAAGTGGGTGGGGGGACAAACAGTCATTTGTGTTATGCAGATGCTTCATTTCTTCATATGACTTGATCTGTCTAGATGTGAGACATAAACTTAGTTACAGTTACATCATCATTCCTGTACATGTATATACGTTTATAGTCCATCAGAAATTTAAACGACTTCTTGTCCTTGCAAAGGAAATTTAACTTGTAATTTATAATTCAGAACGATATAGCTGCATTTGAGCTATATGTTTCCTTTCTTTTCAAAAGACTTTCACATACTACATTGACACTTTGTTACATTTTTTTTAAACCTATCTTGTGGTAGTTACGCTCATTTACTATTATGTTGTTGATAGATTACATAGATTTTAGGTAACAATATGAATTGCATCATATATATATATATATATATATATATATATATATATATATATATATATATATATATATATCAGTACCAATGTTGATATTTGCCTTTCTACATAACAGTTCAGTATAGATACTGAAATTGGTAAAGACGCTATTAACAAATGTCTCCAAATAAAAATTCTCATCCCAGTTCTTAGGCTACATTTATTTTCAATACTTTTTTGTATGACTTATAACAGGGGAAATGTTGTAGTCTTTCTACACACAGACACACACACACACACACGCATATATATATAAATATATATATATACACAAAAAAAGAGAGAGACACCAAACTTTAGAATTCCCTTCACAGAATTCATATGTGGTTGTCAAAATGGCGGCAGCTGTAATGCAGTTACTGGGAAGTGTACGTGTCCAACCGGTTACTATGGAGACAAATGTGAGACGTTTGATTACTGCAGTTATTATGAAGATCGGCAAAATACGAGTGTGTGTGGCTCCGGAGGTATGTACCTTATTGACAATGTTGGTCTTGACGTAGAATTAGTTGTGCTTCTTGTTACTATTCATATTATTCTTTTTGCTACCTCTCATCGACAGCCTTTCTTATTCCCTGTTATTAAAGTTTTGCCTTCCCATTCCATGTTATTATATGTTGGTTTCTCAGTGACTAAATCTTCTATTCTTGCAAAAACAGTTGATATGGCCTCAAGCAAACAAAACGTATACTTCAGAAATAATCCCTGATTGGAAAAAGTGTCGATATTTTTTTCTCACATGGTATAATTGAAATCTAAATGTAATTATTCCATAATTGTTCCTACAGTGAAAGATATCTCATGCAATTCGCTTCTTATTTGGCTGATTGATCAAATTGAAATTTTAATTTAAAATAATGGGTTTTCCTTACTTTAAACACCTTTGAATTACTTCTTTTGAATAAGTGGGAAATGTTCATTTTTGTTCCAAGATAAAACTTGTGTAGAACTTTCTGTTGAAATGACTATCTCTTCCATTATTCTCCAATATGGCAGCCAAGTACTTCTTCCCTCAATCATTCGAAATATATTTTGAAAATCGTTTTTCATACATTTTGATATTTTCTCATGATTCTAATTTAAGCGAAGACTGTCATTGTTATTCACCATATATTAAAGGTTTTCTTTAATGTTTATCTCATGTGAATGGCATATACCTCATTATCTTCATCTAAACATTTATTCTCGTCATTATCATCTGTTATTTACTTCATCACACTTCGGAGAGCTGTTCTGCGCCTAATATTATCTTCAAGGGGTTGCATGCACTGCTTCGGTTTGCAGGCTGGAATACTACCCACACCAGCTCGATTCTGCTATTGTAATGTATCTCTGGGAAGACACTTAACGCATATTCGTGCTTATTGCCTTTCATGTGTTTTGCGATGTTAAATACAAATCAATTATCTTGAAGGTGTATGTACGGCAGTTCCTCAGAAGGCAGTGAGAACACATGGTGGAGATAATGCGGGGGACCACTGCATTTTCCCATTTGATTATGGTGGACTAACGTTTGGGAGCTGCATTGAAGACAATTCGGTAATGATAGGCAATGTAATAGTGTTTTACAACATAGATCATAGTATATTACGATGTAGAGAATGATTCATCTGATATATAACCTAGTATTTCTAAACGAAATTATATCTTTTAGTGACATGCGATGAAAATTCGACTTTCGACATTTAGAAAGCAAAACTGTGTTCAATCAAGTTTAATTTTTAACTTTTTACTCTTCCGAGTCAAATCCACGTAAATATATTACTTTAACCATTTTATGGAGATACATTGAAAAACAAGCTTCAGTCAACAGCTTGAGAAATATGATTGGCTGAGTTTTAGGCATATTTCAGTTTTAACCAATCAGGTCGCTGGATTCTAAACTTAGGTTTTACGTCAATACTTCAGTTGTTCACGTGAAATCTACTCTATAATCCATTCCTGGGATGGAAAAAAAAATCAACCTTTTGAAATAAAACTTGCAATCAGATCTCATTTACGATTATTTTCAGGTGGGCCCACCATTTGCCTGTGGTGGATATTTTCAAGAGCAGAATAGTTACATAGACCTAGGACAATGGAGCCCTGGACCTACATACACCCTGGCAGTCTGGGTCAAACCGTACAAGTCCGACGATAAGAGGAGGGTAGGTAGAACTGTAATTATTTTGTGTTCAATGAATATCACATACAACTGATGATGTATGGCATGTATTAAAAAGCAGGAAATAAACAATACCAAGATGTCGAAATGAAACACAGAGACCAAAGAATGCTCTGAGAAAAAATGACAGAAAACACTTGGACACTATGATGTTTTGATGCTTTTTATGTGTATTTCATATGCCCTGTTTTGTGGCATTAGATGCATCTATATGTTAACTATGTGCAGTTAATTTTCCAATGCCTTCCTTTCACAGACTATTATGGGTGGTGTATCGGACTGCAACGACTGGGGAATCAACCTAAATCACAACTCTTTTCGTGGATACGTGAAGATCGATTCCTCGTGCACTTCTGATCTAGATACTGGGAACATGCCGCCGGTGAGGGTGGGACAGTGGTATATGATTGCATTGGTCAACAATGGAACTCATGCTATGGCTTATGAGAATGGCGCACTGAAGAACACGATTAAGGTAATAAGAATTAATGGCCTGCATTTCGCCTAACATGGGGGTTAAAGTCTCTATACAAAGATAAGTCTAATCTTTGGAAAATTATGTTCAGGATAAAGTTGAATTGGAAAGGAAACGTGTTAAGTCAAGTGTCAAAGCTGAAGCAATAAAGATTGTGAAATTGGTCTTTCAGAACAGTAATCTTTCTTTTTCGTT
Organism: Sinohyriopsis cumingii; assembly: GCA_028554795.2. NCBI lineage: Eukaryota > Metazoa > Mollusca > Bivalvia > Unionida > Unionidae > Sinohyriopsis > Sinohyriopsis cumingii. The sequence continues at coordinate 67,282,532 of CM068832.1, read as the reverse complement.
GCATGAATTAGTATGGACAAGTATAAACTCAACAGTCTTCAAAGCTAAGATACTTCATGTCTTCACCATAAATTAAGATGTGTTGTAATTTGGGATTTTCTGTGTCTTTCTTAGGCAATATCAATTTTTATTTTGAGGCTTTCTAGAAAATATAGTAACACTATAGCAAAAGGGACAATATAAGTTATCTAATTCATAGTTCATTTGGATGGGAATCAAATATTAGTTATTATAAGAATAAAAAACAATTCATCAATTAAAACGATTACTTTAAATTGCATTATAGTCATCCCTACTAGCTGATGCTTAACCCAAAATATCGTATGAATCATTGGTTGTTCTAGGGTTTAACGCCAATTTTCAGCACAAGATATTCTTTACATGGTGGCCAGTATAACTGGTGGAGGAAGAACCCTAGAAAACTCAGGGAAGAACCACCGACCCACGGTAAGCTATTGGCAGGTTTTCCCACGTACCCACGCTAGCCGAGCCTTGGACTCAAACCCACGCAGACAGAGGTGAAATGGCAGTGATCCAGAAGGGTGAGCACTTTAGACCACTTGGCCACTCTGGGCCCCCATGAATCATTGGAAAGAAATGTGGATGTACCAACATCGACCACAATCTCCTATATTCCTAAAGACAGTCCATTTCACACAGTATTCTCTTTTTAAATACATTACCAAAAAGAGAGCTAAAAGTTGTCTGCTGACTTACATAGAGGTGGGGCAAAACTCTCCCTCTTTAGATGTAAGATTTGGCAGCGTAAGAATATGTCAGTTACTACTTACCCTCATTTCAAGGCGCATGCTGTCATCATGAGAGACCATTCAAAAGCTACAGTCCGTGTTGAAGATATGCCATTTCAATGTGAACCGGTCTTTGCATAACATGAAGCAAATACAACATCCGCAGGTCATGGGGTTTATTATCCATCAGGGAAACATATGAAATAAAAGAACAAAGACCCTAAATATTCAAATGTTACAATTCTCTCTAAATGCAATCGCCAACACAGGCGAGCTTGATATTGAGAAACAAAATAATCTGAAAGAAAAAACGATACAGAGTCACAAAAATACCTCAGATTACCCTCATGACCCGTTTTTACATATGACCCTCTCTATCAATCTATAAATGAGCGAAGGTACATAACTTCCAAATACTTGGTTCCACCTATGACCCTTGATTTCCTTCTGTTATGTCCGTCTTTAAAGGTACACGGCCATTCTATTTTTCTATTCATCAAGTCATCATTCGCTTTCCTGCGTTGCACCAAACTGAAGTTACGGGCTCCAGAACGTGCAGATTTTGCCCGCTGTGACAATGTTGCGCTCAGGTGACAAACGGGGAAATGAACTACATATACCCTGTCAACAACTCCACGATGCAGCACTATTTTAATTACAGAACAGTGGTAAATGCAAAAGCAAGTTTTTACTTACCATTAACTTGATTCAACTTTAGGAATCTTGTTCCATGGAAGAATTAGACATTGTCTTCTTCACTACACTTATATCGCATACAAACAGCTCTCATTTTCAAAACATGTACACTATTGGGCACACATGTCAATAATGAAATATGATTGGCTCAATTCGTCCATGCTCCTTGGTTCTCAATGGAAACACTATAGCGCATTTTGAATGGCATCCATAATGGAAACATCACCATCAGTTTGGACTTCAATTGCACATACCTTCATGTCCCTTTTCACAAGGCCTCAAGAACGTTCCTGTGATTTGCCTACACCATTGTGAACCTATTCAGGGTACTCCCAATGGAGTACAACATCGACCTCTGGGTCTTCATTCGTCTCATGAATTGAATAATGGTACATGCCCGGACCATTTCTATGATGGCAACATCAAGGTACCTGGAAGACAACCAGCAGAAACATCAGTGATTTAGATCTAACAAGACATGATGGCCCTTGTTATCAATCTGGACTTTTCGTCAACAAGGAAAAATCCGACCTAGTACCATCTCAACAATTTGTTAACCTAGGTATGACGTTCAATACAAAGTCAAGAGATGTCGCCTCCCTGAGGAATTGAAATCCAAACCATGGTAGCACATTTACTTTCAATGAGGCAGTGGACCTCATGATCCTAGGTCGCCTTCCAGTAAACGATTCTTCTGCCCAAATTTAGGCTTAAAGTTTGTCCACTGGACCATCCTTCCACCATCTGCACAGAATTGAGGCACCTTCTGCAGAACTCGGGTAACTTATATTGCATATATTTATAAGTACAGTGGCCCGAGATTAAAGTCTGTACTGATACAAGTATAGAATGCTGGGAAGCCCACTTACTACCGTCCTTTCCAGAAGCCAGCAGTGCAAGCTTTCCCCAGGAACAACATCTTCATATCGACAAATTATGGATGATGGTCATTGTTAAGTGGTGACAGGAATATTTGCATGCCAAGGTAGTTCTGATTCTGTCCAACACCTCTGCAGTGGTGACTTATCTCAAATGACCATCAGAAACCATGTCCCAAGACCTTTGCTTCATAGTGTGGTACTTTCTAAAGTTGTGTTTGTACAAGCCCACAATATCTCATGACTCCTAACGTACTAGCTGATTCTTTGTCCCAGAACAATTAACTAATGCAAACAGAATGTTCTCTTCATCCCTCATTCAGAAATGTAACCGATGGGACTGACCATTGGTGGAGCTGTTTGCAACAAGATGTCATACCAACTCCTGACCTTTATATCTCCAGTCCCAGACTCAAACCTGGGTCAGTTGATGCTCTATCGATTGATTGGGAATGGTCTGGATGCATATGTCTGCCCTGCAACACCTCTGATTTCAAAACGTGATAGAGATAGCAAGAGAATCAGTTTCAACTCAACCTTATTGCCCACTTCGATAGATGAATTCGTGGATCAATGACCTCATCAAAATATCGAAACGGGTACACTTCAGAGACTTCACTTTCCTTCATTAACTCAAACAACCACAATGGCAGTTGTCTCATTCCTACTAAGAGGAACGGAACCAGCATGGCTGGATCCTATGAAACAGGCACTCAGAAATAAGCAATTCTCACAACCAATCGGTTTGCCAAGCATGTCCTGCAATCTGAAGCATACTAAGGCAAATGGCACATTTTCACCAAGTGGTATACAAACAAACACATAATACCTCTCCAGTCATCTATACAGCAAATAGATAACTTACTCTAGTTCTTCATAGAGAGAAAGTTTGCACTGAATACAATAAAACCTTACCACTCCACGATATCGGACACCTTTCATCATCATGGAAGAGAGGATATACAACAAAACAAGGACTTATCAGACCTATTCTCCATCTCTGAAAATACGTAACCATAAACGATAGTCTTATGCCCAATGTGGAATCTATCTTGGGTATTATAATGGCTGAACAAGACATATTTGAAACACTTTCATAGGCATCTCTGGAGCATGTTTCATACAAGACCTGCTTCCTCATGGTGTTAGTGACTAAGGCAGAATTAGGGAAATACATGTGAGTCTTAATTCCTTTCTAAGAACCGGCTTGCTTCCGTGGGTAGCCAGACTTTCGTCTCATGAAACCTAACTAGTCTGAAGACATCAGTCGAAGACCACATACAAGACCAAGCTCGGGTTTTCAAGTAGTACCTTAATAGAACAGAGCCTTTGCGTCGAGGGAGATAACACCTCTTTCTACTACTGATACAGAGATAGGAGGATCTACCAAAACAGACTGACTCGTATTAAATGGGTTATTCACTCGGCACACAATCCCAGCTCAATTGTGTTTTTATTACTCATTTTGGCTCATTGTGTTTGAGCAGTTTCCACCACCATAGCATTCAGGTGGAACTTTGCCCTAAGCGACTCATTCGGTAGTGGGAAGGAGATTGGATTACAGGTTCTCTCGCTTTTATCTCTGAGATATGTCATCCCAAAGGGCTTAATTATATCTAATAGGACATATATCCGCAGCTCAGTAGGTCACCCTTCCAGATCAATCTACTGCTACTTGAGACTTCCCTATTTGAATCCGTGCCTCTAGTCGGGTTACCTAGAAGCTGTCTCGCATACCTTAGGGGACTGGAAATGGATAAGGGTGTATACCCATCTCCACCTGTTACCTATTCTCTTAAGGTAGTATGATTGCTTAACGTATGTAAAGAAAAAATCAATTTGCCTTGAAAAATATGTTTCTTTGAGAATACTTATCCAAACATAACACACATACACCCTCCCCAGCTCTCCGCAGTTACATTCATAGAGAGCATGCCTTCCACTCCAGTAGTTGCCGATGTGTTTTTAGTCTCTGCTGCAAAGTATTATATTAAAGGAGAGGTAACTCTGTCCAACCACCACATAGGTTGGCAGACAACTTTCAGCTCCCTTTAGGTAGTAGTAGTTCTCATAAGGTATTATGATTGTTTAAGTATTCTAGAAGAAACATATTTTACTTAGAAAAATTGATTTACAACTGCACTACAATTACAGTTTGCAAATAAATTTATTGAAAATCGATTTCAGCTAGTTTGTTGATGAATTCGACTACTCACATTTCAATTTGCACATTTCAGGTTCTCAATTATCACTTACCCACAACATCGGGCTTCCGTATTGGAGGAGAACTGTGTTGTCAGCAAAATAGCCTGAATGGTCTTATCAAGGTACCTGTTATCCTCTTGACACAGTTTTCAGTACAAACCATTTATTGCTAAGTAAAATGAGATAATCCAGGACGAATTAATGGATACAATTTAATTATATTTCTCAGCCTTATTTCATTTTTTTACCCTCTTAGGTCTCTTACATTTTATTTTCTGGTTGAAATATAACATGACACACACAAAAAAAGAAAATAACAAAATCAGTTATAAAATATACTTTGACATTATGCAACTATATTGACTCCAGAAAAGTTACAAAGCTCCAGAAGAAAATTCAGAATTATATCGCTGTCAAATTATGTTGAATATATGTGTGTGTGTATATATATATATATATATATATATTGCCTTGGTTTCAGCAACACGTGTATGTCTGCACTTATATTATGATTGAAATCTTTGTGTATTTTAGACAATAAAGATTTGGAATCACGCACTCGATGCTACATCCCTTAACATCAGTATGTATACACCGGGAACATCTCAGAGTACTGTAAGTCTTTCCGTTTACTTACTTTTCGCTGCCACTTAAAAAATACTCTTCGATTAGACATTATTATTACAAGAAGTATTGATAATTTAAATCTTGTTGTAGTGTTACTTGTTTAATATTGTAATAAACCTAGGATAGGCGTTATTTATACTTATGTTTTGGGAGGTGTTAAGATTTAGAAATTATTTATTTGATTATTGGGAGTCTGTTTGGAAGATATTTCTCAATAAAAGTAATTAGCCAATTTCTAGGAACAAACATCATAATGTGATGTATTGATGAGACTTTATGAATGCATGGATTCGTTTTGTAAAATGTACCATCCTTAATTTGCTAACATTTGAGATTCTCTTGTTTAGTATTTTGAGATAAGACCAATTGTACTTTGGAGGGTGTTTGTGTCGGCCTTTGTATTGCATTCTGTTATTTATAATATTCGGCTTGGAAAAGCTAAATGAGGAGTCAAGCAAATATGGAAAGAAGAAAACAAATCATGCAAGGGTGAAATTAAAACTATATGATGTGTGATCGGCAGTGATTGGAAGATATTTACTCTAATATTTGTGCTTTTAGGAACTATTCATTTGACAACAGTTGTTGTCTTATGGTCCTGTGAGATAAAAAAAAATGTGGTCTATCAAGCTACGCTCACATGGGTATGCGATGTGCTCGATATGAGACCCATTGCAGGAAGCAATATTTTGTAAATATTGCTGAGTGGAAAAAATATCCAGAATGAATCTCTAAAGCTGTGAAGGAGTCTGTATGATAAGTTGATGTACAAGATGTTTTAAAAGATCAGCAATCTTAGATCCCTTGTATATGAAATCAACTGAAAGACGTTGCCCCTAAATGGCTTTCTGTATTCACGAGTTTAAGCATTACACCCTGGAGATAAAGGAATTCAAAAGATTCAAAGCATTTTGCTAACTGTCCTGAAATACGCCTCTCAATTATTACACTCATGCATCTAAAAACAAATTAATATTTTCTCTGCAAGTTTTTTTCTAATTATGAAGAAAAGTGATCAACACTACAGATAACTGACCAACTCAAATGATTTCCTGGCAATTCAATAAACTATCTACAAAATATTTCTGGAATATGTTTTCAGACTTTGTCCACGTGATGACAGTTTTATGTATTAATTTGATGGCATAGCAAGATTTGAACATTTCTCCACTTTCAGCATCCCTATCTAGGACATATATTATAATTAATTTTAATCTTTCGTCGACTTTGCATTAAAAGTATCAGAATTAATGTGAATTTGAATGGAAAACAATCATACATATTTGCAATGGTTATGTCAATGCTATAATTTTAAAATGGCTATCGAACAAAAATGGGTAAAATGCTGTGGTTAGAGCCAACAATGTCATTTTTATATATTATTAAGATCATGAAGATAAATATTTTCATCCTTAATTGCAATAATAATTCAAATTCTCAAAATGTATATGTCTGCTATGTTGAGTAAATGTCAGTATCATTTTGATAGCAAGAGGCAATAAATAACGGCCTTGTTGGGCATTGGGAACTCGGGGAAGAAATACCACAAGCATGTGTGGGTACAAATCATAGCGAAGACGACTGGATTCTTCAAGATGGACAGATTATATCAGGTCAGTATATCAGGTTTTCACCAATTATTTTTTTTTTAAACTGTGACCATACAAGGTTTGCTAACTTCAGGTACATGACGCATCAGTTGAGAATTAAACTGAAAATTTATATGGTAGGCATTATAGTTTTGTTTCACTAAAGTTCAAAAATGTTTCAGCAAAATGAGATTTTTGCAATAACTCAACGTTTCACAATATCGAAGCTGTCTTCAGAGATGCATAAATTTGAGAGGATTAAAACATGGCACTTTTAAAAATAGTGAGAGGATTAAAACATGGCACTTTTAAAAATAGATTGATGTGTTATTTCTATATTTGGATTCTTGGTGCCACAGCGAAATGGAAAACAAACCTTCTAGCTGACCATGAAATCATAAAGAATGTCAAATGATTAGGATTTGCAAAAAAGTTTGAATTGATTAGTGACACTAGAGGCTTTTGCAACATGTCCCACCAAGTTCATGATACTCATAAACTCAGGAAATTGTGTGATAATTATAAAGTTTACCTTTGATGTATTTTTAGGTATCCATTGTGACATAAAGAGATTTTATGTTCCCAAAGGTGTGACTGTTATTATCCAGCATTATACAGGAACCAGTGGTGGTAAAGTTGAAATATATGCGCAGGTAATTTTTCCTTGTTATTTTGTGGTAATGCAAATTCATGCTATATCAAAATGATGCAAAAGTTAACAGTTGTACAATATTGATTCTGACCTCAGAATCATCTGGAATGGAAAATTCTTTTAAGTGAAAGTATTTTCAGAAAATTCTAATAGTGACCTAGGTCAAATTGAGGGTTTTATAATCTTGTTTACTTGAAAAATTAATCCTTCCTGCGATGACACCTGAAGCAGAAATCATTTGTATTATTGTGTTCAGCTTTTTATTTGGGTGGAATTATTTATTAAAATTATTATTCTCTGGAATTACAAAGTGCCCAATAATATTCTTGGACAGAAACATTAATTTGGAATTATAGTGAATTCAGACAAGGACATATTGGATTATAACATTGTGATTTATTGAAAGACTGTTAGCACATAATCACACTTCTGGCCACTGTTAGATTAGTACATTCAAGACTGGAGGCATATCAACACCTCCAGTGCGGGATCTTATTTTGAACAATACTGGAATTAATTATATCTTTATTCATTAGGACTGAAGAACTTGTTTGACTATTTGCGATTAAATTCTCAATACTGTAAGTTCTTTTTAAATTTTGACTTTGTATTCTTGGTAAATAAATTATTGGTTGAGTTTCCCAAAACTTGTTGTATTTTGCTCTTTTCTACTCATTAGCTTAAGACCATTTCTCAAAATTTATACCCGAAACTTTGTTTTTTTTTAATAATTTAATTTCACTTTGTTTGGTCATTTTTATTAGTCCCCGGTCTTTCGATTTAACCAACAAGCATTTACAGTGTCATCTAAGGTGGATAACTTTATTTTAAATCCTACGCAGGAAGGTTTAATTGTCCTTGAAAAAGGATGAATTACTACAACTTGGCAGACACTATGATCTCTCCGAGACAAAGGCTTCTTTAAAGATTCAAGAATTATAAACTACTATATATATATATATATATATATATATATATATATATATATATATATATATATATATCTGTGTTTAGTTGCATGTGTGTGTGTGTTTGTTAGGATGTATTTGGTACAGCTGATGATTATTCCTTGACTCACACAGTTTATATTTTAAGTCTTCCACTCAGCAGTCTTTTGGTAGAAAGCCTTTTCACCCTCATATGAGCACTTCCAAATCTCCAATCTTCCACAACATTTTGAATCAAATTTCTATTAAGACCATAAATCCTTATCTCTTCCTACTCACACATATTGCAAGAAGAAAGGGCACGCTATTTCTGCTACAGATTAAAAAAATTAGCCACTGAATGAAGACAGAGCTACTACAAATGATCTTATTTCTAAGACTTCAAAGTCATGTAGTGCAATACATTTGTTGGGTCAAATATGCCCCATTCTGAGGGCCCGAATGCCTGAGTGGTCCAAAGCGCTCACTGTTACGGATCACTGACATCTAACCTCTTTCTGCCTGGGCTTGAGTCTCGGACTCGGCCAGTGTGGGTACATGAGGAATCTTGCCAGGAATTTTTGTGGGTTGGTGGTTCTTCCAAGGCTTTTCACGGTTTCTTCCTCCACCACTTATATTGGCTACCTTGTAATGGCATTAAACCCCTTAACAACAACAAACCCCAATGTGGTTGTATTCTGGAGAATTAAGAACCATACATGTCCAAAGATTCTATGTCACGTATGGGTGAGTCTGGTAATCCTATCCATCTTAAAAGTGTAAGTGTTCTTACTCAGAGAGTAGAGTGTGGCTTTGTTAATGCTCCTCTATCCATGTTAAAAGTGTAAGTGTTCTTACTCAGGGAGTAGGAGTGTGACTTTGTTAATGCTCCTCTATCCATGTTAAAAGTGTAAGTGTTCTTACTCAGAGAGTAGAGTGTGGCTTTGTTAATGCTCCTCTATCCATGTTAAAAGTGTAAGTGTTCTTACTCAGGGAGTAGGAGTGTGACTTTGTTAATGCTCCTCTATCCATGCTAAAAGTGTAAGTGTTCTTACTCAGAGAGTAGAGTGTGGCTTTGTTAATGCTCCTCTATCCATGTTAAAAGTGTAAGTGTTCTTACTCAGAGAGTAGAGTGTGACTTTGTTAATGCTCCTCTATCCATGTTAAAAGTGTAAGTGTTCTTACTCAGAGAGTAGAGTGTGACTTTGTTAATGCTCCTCTATCCATGTTAAAAGTGTAAGTGTTCTTACTCAGAGAGTAGAGTGTGACTTTGTTAATGCTTCTCTATCCATGTTAAAAGTGTAAGTGTTCTTACTCAGAGAGTAGAGTGTGACTTTGTTAATGTTCCTCTATCCATGTTAAAAGTGTAAGTGTTCTTACTCAGAGAGTAGAGTGTGACTTTGTTAATGCTCCTCTATCCATGTTAAAAGTGTAAGTGTTCTTACTCAGAGAGTAGAGTGTGGCTTTGTTAATGCTCCTCTATCCATGTTAAAAGTGTAAGTGTTCTTACTCAGGGAGTAGGAGTGTGACTTTGTTAATGCTCCTCTATCCATGTTAAAAGTGTAAGTGTTCTTACTCAGGGAGTAGGAGTGTGACTTTGTTAATGCTCCTCCCCATTGTGTCAATTTGTTATCAGTGGGTTTCAGGACCCGTGTAAGCAAGAGGGGAATTTTCTTCTTTCTTCGATCGAAGACATAAGCATGTGTAGTGCATTGACCTTTACATTACAGGCTGAGCATGGAATTACGTCCGACCTATGGAGGCTGCAGACAAGATATAAATTAAATATAAGAAGCAAATCAATAACAACTATCCAAAAAGTAAATATCTCATTGTTTTAATGTTATCAACATTGTTCTAGTATGAATAAATAAATGTGCCAGAATGTCTTTTATCTTCATTAGGAGATTCAAATAGATGGCTACATTGACGGTGTAGGAGCCGGCTACAGGGGCGGAGGGAGTCCGGATGGATCTGGAGCAGACGGAATCCAGGGAGAAACTTACAATGGTACATAAAAAACTTTTAACATGCACATTCTTCTGTTCTTATTGGTACATGATTTAAACAAAGTGATGTTCAGAATTTCATATTGTTCACATCTGATTAAATGTCGCGTGGAGTATAATGTAAATAAAATAAAATGTGAATTAATCCTGAAACTGGATAGATAATCATCCATTCTTAAGCAAAGGCCCAACACCCATTGGCATTGGAGAAAATGATTTTTTTTGTTGGTCTTTTTCGCTCATTTGTCTTGTTTATGTCATCACTTTTTTTATGGAAATATGTATCAATGTATTAGCATAATTACGCTAAGGTACAATAGGTGTAACATTTATTTAAAAACTGGTTTGAGCCTTTTTGCTCACTATGTTCAGAATGCACACATTACTTGAAAAGGCTGCAAACAAATCTGTCTGAGTTGACATGGTCTATGTCTTCATGTTTGATTACCTCTACAAGCAGTACACATCTTTCCATTGGGAACATTCATCATTAGTTGATATTTTCATTTATTATATTTTAGGAGCTGGATCTGCAACTAATCATGAAAACCAGGGAGGAGGAGGAGGAGGTGTTGGTAGCAAGATCGATCTTAACATGCCCGCACAAGCTGGAGGTGGAGGAGGTTATGGGACAATAGGGTAAGCATCTTATGTATACTTTGGATTTAGACTTATTTTTTAAAAAAATGTTGAGCTCTGTTTCATTTAGCTGGCCTGCAGTAATCTTCTACAGGTACCCTTGAGTAAAAGGAAGTGGCGGTATGCTTTAGCCACTTTTCTGCAAAAGCTGGAAGATGGAGGACAGTTTGATTTCAAATTGGATTCATTGGATGTGCTAATCAAGTCTGACAGGGTTTGTGTTGTCTTAGACAGCAATGGTTGAAATTCATGAATAATTCTTCAACAGTCGTCAATCAAGATCAGTTGTTTTGCACCATTGTTTATTTCACAAAGGCTTAGACCATCTTGGATGTTTGTGCAGTACTTAGCCACACCCAAACAAAAATTAGATTAGTTTTCTTTCATTCTCTCTTGCAAGTTTTATTGTTGGAAATTTCTGGGAAACAATCTTCAGCATGTTAGTTATATTAATTGCGGATAACTCCTTGTTTGACTAATGTAAGTCAAGGTGTTTTATAACAACGTGATTAAGCAATGTTTTTGAAGTAACTGGTAATAATTATGTAATAAACTGGAAAGAAAAAATCCGGAATGCCGTGGTAGCAATCTCTCATCTTGAAATTTTTTTTTATTTTGCATTAGAACCAGATTAAATTTTGTGTATAACATTGTTACGACTCTTTGGTCTTAAACTAAGTAACAGAAAAAACCAACAAGTTTTGTAAAATTCAATAAGTAGTTTAGTGAAATTTAAAAAAAAAAACTTTCAGTCTTCTGCATTAAATCCGAAATAAGCCTGAAAGGTCTATCACAAGTCCAAATAAATGAATTTCCAATAGAATTAAATTTCCAATTAAATTCCAACAATGAAAGTGTTGAAATGTTGGTAGACTGTAATGTACTAATATGATAATGAAGATGTGCTAACAGTCTTTTGCTGTATTACATTAATATAATCCAAAAACATCCTTGTCTGAATTCACTATAATTCCAAATTAATGTTTCTGTTCAAGAATCTTATTGATGAGCACTTTGTAATCCCAGCGAATAATATTTGAATAGATAAATGAAAAAATGCTTAATATTTAGATCAACAATTTTAACTATCTTTTATGTTGCTTACAAAATAAATGTCACTGATTAGGTACATTATGCACTTGATTTTGGACAAGGTGAACTAAACACAGTGAAGCCCTGTTTATACCAACACAAATAAAAAAATATTCCTCATGTCAGAAAATATCTACATTGACCAAGTAAAATTGTTTTCAAAAGAATTAAAACTTTTATGGCTTATTTCAAATTATGATGATGACTGCTCCAGTGGCCTAGTGGTTAGAGCATCCGCCTCGGATATGGGAGGTCGTGGGTTCAATCCCCGGCTGAGTCATACCAGAGACTTACAAAAATGGTACTAACAGCTGCCTCATTTGGCGTTCAGCATTAAGAGGTTAGTGTTAGGACTGGTCGGCCTGGTGTCAGGATAATGTGACTGGGTGGGACATCATGCTACATGTCTGCGGCATGATGCCCCAGTGCGAGACATCACTATAAACTGGCACATTGTAGACATCATAGCGATTTGACTGAAATTTTTTAAAGCTACTTTAAAAATCAAAATCACATCGCATCAAAAATTATGATGCTTGCTGAATGTTCAATTAAAGCAACACTTAAACAAACCTTTGATGACAAGTAGTTAATAAGAAAAATATTCAAAAATCTCAATTTAATCCCCTCCTCAGTTTCTTTATACATTGCATAACAACTAGGATTTGTAAATTTTGTTTTTAATATTAGCTGCACATCTGTGAATGATTAGTATAATCAGTTATATACATTCGTGAAAGACAGGAGAATTCCCACGCTGGAGTCAGAATTTTGCATCAGACGGGGGCTGTGCCAAGTATCTGATGCATAGGTAACTATCAGTGGGTTGAAATTTCCTATTATACATGTGAGGATAATGATGAATTCTTCTCTCACATTTTTTAATGGAAATGAGGGCCCAAGTAAACCAGACAGTTTTTTTTAATACTGCTGTAACTTTCAAACGGCAAAAAGCATTGCCTGAAAAAAGAGTGAATTATTCAGTGTAAACTTTAAATGATATTGAACACATTTTAAACTTTCAGGGAATAAAGGTTGAAAAAGTTGCAATAATGCATCCAAACTGTGTACTGCAAATAGCTTGTAGCATAATACAAATTTGAACAGGTCAAAAACCAAAGTTTCGATTTATCCATAATATAAATCGAGACAGACAAAAACAATGCAAAAGTTCCCGATTCAGTCTAGAATTGATTTCCTCTTGAAATGTAGCATGAATATGAACTTTAAAAGCAAAAAAAAAAAACATTTTACAACAATGGGTTTATTGAAATGGTCCAAAGAAGCCGTAAGATAGCTAGGTCATTCCGTGCAAAATGGTCTGTTTATGGAATACCTAACATCAGCCACTGCTCATTTCAGTGTTTAAATGTGTTATAATCAGTATTTATCTTGATTATTATGAAATAATGTTTAAGTGATTACTGAAACTGGAAAACTTTTATGCTGACAGTAAGCAGTCAAAATATTTCACAAGTGAAGATAAAGGTCACATGTGAGGCAGGACAGGGGTATCATACACTAGTGTTCATATTGGAAAACAGCATCATACACACAAAGGAATGTGAGAAAATATGGTCATAATATATTTAATTCCTTGATAAGAATCTTGTTTCATGCATGAGGAAATGTTTAGGATTTCCTAAAATTTTAATAATTCCTCAACTCCTTTGTTTATTTATATTACTAGCACTACCTATGGAAAAGAAAGGATCTTGTTAGTGTTCTGAATGCTTAAAATGGTATAAATCGAAGTTTCTTCAATAGCAATGTTTTTTTAAAGTAAATTTGTCATTTTAAGCCTGTTAGGATGTTTGTGAGTATCGATAATACCAGTGACAAATCTGAAAAGATTTGGATAGTTTCTTAGTAACATTCTCTGTATCTCTTTTTTCCTCTAGAACTGAGGTAGATTAAGCCAGCAACTTATTGATGATAATGGCTTTTCTAAATACGATATTCTTATAATGTTACGAGATCCCGTACAAAAGATCTTGGGTAACGGATTTGACCCAATTGGAATTATTTTCTTTCCTTTTTCAGATAATAGGCTTATAGAAACCAAGATGTTAATATCATGTCAGTGTTTTCTGAAAATGAAGAAACAAATTATTAATAGCCATTAATACTAATGTCATTTATTAGAAAATATATCACCATAACCTTGATACCAAATGTTTAAGATCTCTTGGCGTGAAGACATATGGAGACAGATCGGGCCTAGGATCTGGGGGCCGTGTTTATGGGGACCAAACACTTAGTGTCCTGTATATGGGATCCGGTGGTGGCAGCGGTGGGAATGCTAAAGATCTCAGCTCAAACCCAAAAGGTACATCAATAATAATAATAATAATAATGGCGATAGAGCGTTTCAAATGGCTAATGATTTAATATTGAATTTATGAAACGATCTGACTATATGCAAGCATTAAATTTAATATTAAATCATTATTATCCATTTATGACTGTTCATCAAATAGTTTTTATTTTAATGGAAAGAGATTGGATAAAAAGAACATATGAATATTTCAGCAATTGTTCAATCCTGGTTCAGATGCTGCATTTTTATATTTGCATGTGAAAAATAGTCCCAGACGCGAGTTCAAGGAATATTACACAATTCGGTAACTAGCAACATTTAGAAGTTGATTTTATTTTTACAAATTATAATTCAAAGAGAATATGCCCTTCCAATCTATGGTATATTTGATACGCACAACATTTTTTAAAACTGGTTCTCCATTTGGAATTCCTGTGTAATGTCACTTCGTTTGCTCGCTTTGAGTAGTTGATGACCCATTTACATTGGTTGGATGAGACTGTTTTAATGCATCCACCTAAAGAACGTTAGTTCCACTAATGTACTATTCCAATGCTAGGATACTTTTGGGAAGGGATGATTATGGGATGCAGAAACTTCTCTGACTGTAGACTCTAAGGGTGTTGTTGTGTTTAATAGTGATTCAAGATTTAATGCTTTTTAACTGGATATCAGCATTATTTGAATTGGAAGAATGATGTGAGTGTATACGTTTAGGCTAGTTGGGAGACCAATATTTGTTGACATTCTTTTCAAAATAGAGATGAGTTTATTTACTCCTGTAAGCTGACACGTACATCACGCTTGGTCTGGAGAAGGGTGCAGTGAACTTGTGTTCTAATTTGACATTTCAACCCCCGATCCCTCTATCCATTGACCATTACTCTTAAATTTAATTTGTAAACCAGCTTTTGTGGGATAAATCAGCTTTGTTTCGAGAAACAATATTTTCTTCCCAATGCCTCTAAGAGAGTTAATTGGAAAGATGGCCACACAATTGCTGTTTGTAATAACGAAAAGAGAAAAATAATTACAGATGGTTGGTCAAAGAAGTTTACCACGGTCACAGCCATCCAGTTAGTACCGTATATACTTGCATATAAGCCCATTCCCATATAAGCCGACCCCCAAACTGAACAGGTATAAACACTAAAAAGTGCATGACCCATGTATAAGCCAACCCACAACTCCAAGACATCTCAAGATGCACAAGGTAAGTTCTAAATGCATTTATTTAGGCAAACATATTCTTTTTAAACATGTAAGTTATGCTGGTTATGTGCCTTGTACAATTAAACGTGCATACCTTTTCATAAATATTACCTCGATTTGTAGGATCGCTTATATCATTGAAAATGAGTAACTCATGAGCATGTGATTCCATGTAAATGAAGCAGCTGTTAAGGACTAGCTAAAATGTCATCCGGAAGAATGCGATTTGATTGAAACAATAAAGCAAAATCTGCATCTAATATGTTTTTGAATAAATGAGGATTTAAGTGACACTGTGCACGCTTTGTACTGACTAAGTACTGTACATTATAGTTCAGCCTGGTCTCCCAGGTAAACTCAACCAGCCTGCGAATTATGACGTCTGTATTTACCTTTATTTAATTTCGTGTTGAAGAAATCAGAAATATGCACATGCAAAATAATAACAAGATCAATCTTTACTTTATAACAGTTTAATAATTATCGGGTCACCGAACGTTATTTCTTTATCTATGTCTATTCTTTATCTATGTCTATGTCTTAGGACATGGAAACAATTATTTTTTCATGTCCTAAGATTTACAGCCATTACAATAGTCAACAAAAAGACCTAAAATCTGCCAGGTTTAGACATTGGCCCGCTGATAAGCCGACCCCCCTACATCCAGGCCTTTATTTTATCCTCAATTATTTGGCTTATACGCGTGTATATACGGTAATGACACTTCTGTGCTAGAATGTCATAAGCTTTTCCTGAGAGAATCAGATTTACTTAAAGTAATATGTTAACATGTTGACCTAACACAAAAATATTGAACTGCACACGCTGTATGATGAAGGTAATACTGGCAATAATAATGAATAGTCAGGATGGTGGTGATGATCAGAGTGATAATGATGTGAAGATGACAATGATGATGATACTGACTATCACAGTCATCATTGTCATCACCATCTTGTATTAGAAAGAATTTGTTTTAAAAAACAATTGCTTGTTTTGCAAATTTCACAATCAAAAGGCACAACAAAAACCCGGTAAGTACCAATATACTGTTGAAAGAAGCGAACATTATAATTTTTGGGTGAAGGGTGGGGTAAAACTAAAAGTAAACATATTTTGTGTTACCTTCCCCAAAAGGATACTGTAGTTTAGGTATGTGATTAGGTCCAATAATTTGTACAGAACTTATGGTAAGAAAAAAAACTAAACAGTACGCCATAACATATACCTTAAGTCTTCCTTTTGCTCATTATCTGTGCGAACTTCTGTCCGATGACATTTTTATGAAAGGGCTTTTGCAAATTTCATAGGTTTTTGTTTCAAATACCGCATCCATCTGAAGAAATAAGGATTCATCTTGAAGTTACACTAGTAGATCATCAAACAAGATTCCCAAAAGGGTTCATTTACATCTTCACCATGTGCATGAGTTTGAACATAAAGCATATATTTAACATGATCACTGTAAACAAACACATACATACACGCACCGTAAATTTTGTGATGTACAAACAGCGATCTGATTATATCTTCTTCAAAACTCTGATTAGATTCCACTAAAAGCATTTCTTCTATACATGGATATACTGAAATTGTTTGAAATGTATTCATTCCATATACAGGAGGGAAAGGAGGCAATGGCGGTGGAGTAATACGATTGGTTGCCTCACGGTCAGTTATCATCACAGGAGTGATATCAGTAGCAGGTGCGAATGGACAAGGAGATGTATTGCCGGGACCAGGGTGAGAACTATACTTTAGAGTTTTTATTTAGCACTGAGCAGAGATTATATATCATTTAAACTGAAATAAAAATAATAAAAGGAAACAAGTTTCCCTTGGATATTTGTAGAAGTAGGACATGTTTAGTGCTTTGTCTTTCAAAAATGTGATTTCATTGATCATGTCCATTTTCATCATGTAGGTGCTTTGGCTGTCCTCAATCATGTTCGATAAATAATCCAGCGCAGTGTTCTGGAAATAGTACAGACAGGTGCTGGGATTTGTCTGGACCAGGTGGTGGAGGAAGCGGCGGAACTATCTACATCTCTGCAAAACTTGTCAACGTGGGTATGTTTGCAAGAGTCATCTCCCTTATGCTCGATAGCATATTATAAATTATCAGTAAACATTTTTTTCTTCTGAAATCATTTAGTTCTTCCCATGCCTTGCTTTTTCATCCCTGCTTTTTTCAGTGATCATTCTAAATCTAAGTATAAAAAATGATTCTTTTTCAAAAAATTTAAAATCTTTTTCTGTTTTTAAATTGTATAGATATTAAAAATAGCTCAAATATTTGAGTCTTGATTTTGTTGTACTATATATATTACCCTGGACAAGTTCAAAGTACATACAGTGCATGACGACAAACTACAGGAAAGATTCCTTGGTTTTCCAAACTTAAATAGGGTCCTATTACTTATGGGTTCATTTTCTGATTTCTCCCTCTCTAGGTTATCAGAAACTATGGGCTATGGGAGGTATGGGAGGAGGAGGTGGTAGTGGAAGTTGTGGTGGTGCAGGAGGTATGGGCAGGATCAGAGTGGATTCCGTTATTTTTAAAGGCAGTGTAGGAGATGTACATGGAGCCTTCTTCCAGCAGACCTTGACAAACAAGTTCATTGTAATTTTACTTCTGCATTCATTCAAGCAGGCTCAGAATGATTGTCAAAACTATTACAATTACCTCTGTCTTTATTTCTGTCTGTCTGTCTACATACTGTATGTAACATTTCTTACAAAATGTTATTTGTGAACTTAGTTATGGATATAAAATGCGAATTCAGAGTATGTGCGATTATTACCTTGGTAGCGAGAGGATATGGATAGTCTAATGGTAGTGAGGGGATATGATTGGTTTAATGGGGATGAGGGGATATGTATAGTCTAATGGTAGTGAGGGGATATGGATAGTCTAATGGTAGTGAGGAGATATGGATAGTCTGCTGGGGAATAACGTTATTTTTATAGTCTAATTGGAATGAGAAGATGAGGATAGTCTAATGGTAGTGAGGGGATATGGATAGCCTAATGGTAGTGAGGGGATATGATTGGTATAATGGGGATGAGGGGATATGGATAGTCTGCTGGGGAATAACATTATTTTTATAGTCTAATTGGAATGAGAAGATGAGGATAGTCTAATGGTAATGAGGGGATATGGATAGTCTAATGGTAGTGAGGGGATTCATATAGTCTAATGGTAGTGAGGGGATTCATATAGTCTAATGGTAGTGAGGGGATATGGATAGTCTAATGATGGTGAGGGGATATGGATAGTCTAATGGTAGTGAGGAGATATGGATAGTCTAATGGTAGTGAGGGGATACGGATAGTCTACTGGGGAATAACATTATTTTTATAGTCTAATTGGAATGAGAAGATGTGGATAGTCTAATGGGGATGAGGGGATATGGATAGTCTAATGGTAGTGAGGGGATTCATATAGTCTAATGGTAGTGAGGGGATATGGATAGTCTAATGGTGGTGAGGGGATATGGAGAGTCTAATGGTGGTGAGGGGATATGGATAGTCTAATGGTGGTGAGAGGATATGGAGAGTCTAATGGTGGTGAGGGGATATGGATAGTCTAATGGTAGTGAGGAGATATGGATAGTCTAATGGTGGTGAGGGGATATGTATAGTCTAATGGTTGTGAGGGGATATGGATAGTGTAACGGTACTGAAGGGATTTCCAACCTTAAATATTTTCAGTATGTTTTTTAATGTTTATGGATAGTATAATGGTAGTGAGGGGATTCATATAGTATAATGGTAGTGAGGGGATATGGATAGTATAATGGTAGTGAGGGGATATGGATAGTATAATGGTAGTGAGGGGATATGGATAGTATAATGGTAGTGAGGGGATTCATATAGTCTAATAGTAGTGAGGGGATATGGATAGTATAATGGTAGTGAGGGGATATGGATAGTATAATGGTAGTGAGGGGATATGGATAGCATAATGGTAGTGAGGGGATTCATATAGTCTAATAGTAGTGAGGGGATATGGATAGTATAATGGTAGTGAGGGGATATGGATAGTATAATGGTAGTGAGGGGATATGGATAGTATAATGGTAGTGAGGGGATTCATATAGTCTAATAGTAGTGAGGGGATATGGATAGTATAATGGTAGTGAGGGGATATGGATAGCATAATGGTAGTGAGGGGATTCATATAGTCTAATAGTAGTGAGGGGATATGGATAGTATAATGATAGTGAGGGGATATGGATAGTATAATGGTAGTGAGGGGATATGGATAGTATAATGGTAGTGAGGGGATTCATATAGTCTAATAGTAGTGAGGGGATATGGATAGTATAATGGTAGTGAGGGGATATGGATAGCATAATGGTAGTGAGGGGTATGGATAGTCTAACGATAGTGATAGGATATGTATAGTCTAATGGTAGTGAGGGGATTCATATAGTCTAATAGTAGTGAGGGGATATGGAGAGTCTAACGGTAGTGAGGGGATATGGAGAGTCTAAGGGTAGTGAGGGGATATGGATAGTCTAATGGTAGTGAGGGGATTCATATAGTCTAATGGTAGTGAGGGGATTCATATAGTCTAATGGTAGTGAGGGGATATGGATAGTGTAATGGTAGTGAGGGGATATGGATAGTCTAATGGTAGTGAGGGGATATGGATAGTCTAATGAGAATGAGAAGATGTGGATAGACTAATGGGGATGAGGAGATATGTTTAGTCTAATGGGGTTGAGGTCAGTTAAGTATGTTTGCTATTAAGATACGATGGAAGAAGCCGAATACCTTCCCGACTGGGATCAGCTCACGTCATTGGCAAAAATGTTTTTTTAAGTTTTGGTAGAACATCATATTTTAACAGGGAGAAATTGGCTTTTCACCAGAGCCTCACTGAATGGCATTCTCATGAACAAGCCCATTGCAAAATTTGTATTTGTGAGAATAAGTAAACACACACACACACACATTCATATAAATATATATTTGTCATCCTATTTGTCAGTCTCTGTTTCATTCCTTGAATGTATGATATTGTGTTTGCGTACACTATAACCCGATACACTTAAAAATCAATTTAGGCACACTTACGTATGTTCATGTCTCATTTATAAAGATGATATTCCTTGTAGTTGTGAATAGCATTCTTCAGAGTCGTACATTTCATATTTGATTAAAGCAGTTGTTGCTAAGCTCAATCCAAAACGATGGTCAATTTTAAACCTTGTTGTCCACTTTAGGATCACAGCCAGGTTGGTCAGAGCCAGATTGATTACAGGACAACAGTGTACGGAAATGAGGTTTATCGTGGCTGTTTTGAGGAAAGGAGCATAAATGACCGATTCATTGCACACCAGATACAACTGTCAGATGCTGATGCAGCTAAAATGACACCCCAGCTATGTCAAAAGCTGTGCAGGTATCCGTACTTTGTTTATTTCCAATCTGTTTTACATCAGATGATTTAATTGCAGCCTCCTCCTCTTTTGTGCTTTAGGTATGGCATTTACAATTTCTCTTCTTTTGGTCACAATTGTGTTGAGAATATAAATTTAAAAGTCTTTTGGGGTTGTCAGAAGAGTTGAATAACACCCATTCATTCAAGATATTTTATCATTGTAATTGCTTCTTTATACTTTGCAGACTATTTATTTCTAACCAGTTCAGAATTTGTTCAACAAAGATCATTGCATTCATCACATTTTGAATAATTACATTTAAATTACTAATAATAAATTTTAATAATGAAAATTTAAATCATTATTAGTAATAATGTTATAATAGGTTATGTAATAGACACTATAAAAGAAATCAATTTCATATATAATAATTTGTAAGTCTTAAATATTTATCGTACATGTTAGATCCGCAATTATGTTCATGTGCAGTGTTGTTTATTAAAAAATGGTGGAACATGTGACATTAGACTTGTCCTTATTCATTGTGGCCATCATGTACACCTCCCCCCACCCCCACACACCCAGTGCCCTATCACTTTACCACAAATAGATCTAGACCTATATATGGTAGGGTCTTTCCAGAAATAAAAGTTCTAGCTCAAATACTGGTTCTAGTTTCCTGTGATATTTAAACCCTACCAGCATGACCAAATATATATTGTATGTTTGCGTGAAAAGTTTTGCCTGTGTTTCTGTTTCAGACAACGGGGTTTCATGTTCTCAGGAACTCAATATGCGCACGAATGCTTCTGTGATAACCAGCTTGACATGTCAAAGAAAAGACCGGATGGGTAAAATTAAGCAGTGAACTTCATGGTTCACTCAATTTAACTTCCTTTCTTTCTGTCAGCTAACAAGCTTGATGGTTTCATAAATCCTACAAATTGTGAAGCTCAGTTCTTACAATCACAACTAATGTAATACAAGACAATAATGAGTCTTACAATTCCAAAAAGTAACTATATTCTAACCATTGTCTACAAATGTTCTGAAAGCACACAAAAAGGGAGCATGGATACATAAGTAGTTCCAATCAGGTTTTATCAACTAATGACTTCTAGCTTTATGTGATTTTAACCAGTCTAAACATTTGCTATGAGGCCTCTTAACAATACAATTTTCAGTCAGTACTTTCTGTCATAAAACTTAGACACCAATATCACTAAAATATCTGAGATCTATGAGGTGCTTAAGTTTTATGTGTCGTTCTTCCCAGTCAATACACATTTGAGAATGTATTTACAGCATACTTCGAATGGCTTTGTATTGTTTATTTATGTGTCAAATAAAGATCTTAAATGTTTATTTCATAGTGTGGTATAAGCTGTTTATTACATAGTGTTATGACATCGAGTGAATATGCAAAGATTATGAGATTCCTGTATCTGAATCATGTCTTTTCAGTGACTGCAGCACACCTTGCAGCGGTGATCCCCAGCAGACATGTGGAGGGACATATAGGGTCCAGGTTTTAGGTCCGCCTCCTGCTGTTCCCGTTACGGGATACAATATGTATCTCAGGTGTGACAAATGGTGTGTCACAGCTGACGCAAATACTGATAAAGTAAGGCACTATTAATGACTCGGAAAATTTCTTCTCTCAGTGCTAATTTGACAAGCATCATTGTCTTCCAGTGCCTTTTTAACATGTTAAATTAGCTAGCGATATTTGCTCCAGCGCCTCAAGGGCAAGCTAAGTTAGCAAGCAAAATTATATTCTAGTGCCTTTTTAACAAGTTAAATTAGCAAGCATCATTGTCTTCCAGTGCCTTTTTAACAAGTAAAATTAGCTAGCAACATTGTGCTCCAGTGCCTTTTTTGGCAAACTAAATTAGCAAGCCTCACTGTGCTCAAAAAGCTATTGCTACGGTGTAAGTAGAGAAGGAACTGTTTAGAAGAAAAGACATCCATCTTCACATCACCAAAATATTAGAGAGAGAAAAAACTTTGTCGTAAACTGTAATATTCAAAGCATTTGTATTGTGATGAATGCATAATGAAGCTAGTAGCGATATTTATCAAAAGAAGATGCTTAAACAAAAATTACATTTGAATAGCTACTATACATCTTTCAGTGACATCCTCCATCACAGTCAGTTGAAACTTTATATAGCTTTAATATTTCATTTACAATTTATTTTCTATTCTAAGGCTGATAGACTGCTTACTTTTAAACCAATTTGCAGCTGAGATAAGAAACACAATCCGACTTTATGACCCTTTCAGTTCTGTGTAATCTAAAAAAAAGTACGTCTGCCAGTCTAGAGAATATTGAGTAAACAACCGAATACTTTTAGCTGTAAAAGATAATGTGTGGAATATTTGTGAACATCATAGTTTGTTGTTATGTTCATCTCTGACTATATAACATGAAAACATAAAAGATCTCCAGCTAAATATTCCAGAGAATTCATGCTGTGGTATACATCTGCCTGATGATTATATGGACGTTTCTGACAATGTATATCATGTGAGTGTGCATAGCGGCATACGATTTAACACATACCTACATATATATTTGGGTTATTTAGGTTTTTAAACAAATATAATGATTTAAATATTTTATAATAACTCATCTTTTAACACTTGTTGTTACACATGACATCCAAATTGCTTTGCATTGACACAGGTAAACTATAACATAGCCTGTACTAATAGTTTCACTTAGGGGTCAGCCACGTTTTGAATTGTCTGTTCAGATTTTCTGCATTGGATTTAGGCAAAAACAGATGAGAATTCAACATATACAATAATAACAGTGCTATGATTGCTGGTTTAGGGCTTTACATGTCTGGTTTCCATTACCTTTTCCGAATTCCATGAAAGTTGAGGTAAACACAAAAACAGTCATTTCTGCAAGAAAGTGGCAGAATTCGTCTTGTGGTATCTGTGTACATTGCTATGCAATAGACATCAAACCAGAGCCAGAGACAGAAACACTGGGGCCCCAGATGGTGGTGTGATTGTTAACTAAGATAATATAGAAAGATAACAAACTCAATACATGCCAGATCACATCTTTAATGTAAGGAAAATTAGCATTTGTATCAGTCAGAAAGAATATTGAATGAATAATTTAGTTAAATACAATCTGTGCTTATTTTTAATGTCATGTATACTATGGCTCCATAGTCTCGATGCAACCAACACTTTCTCTAGGCATAAAAATGATTATGGTGTAAAGGAACTGGAAGGCAACCTGCTTTCTCAGTCTGTTATCTGTAAATTCTCTGTGTAGATATACTATTGACACTAGGGTTTTGAGAGAAGCAACAGAGCTGTGTGTGAGCAGTTTGTAACAACGTCTTGACCTCATCTGAGTCATGAGCCGCATATGTGAGATATCAAAGTGGAAGTAGGATTCATTTCATGATACTATACTGAGTTTATATTAAGCTAAATCTATAATTTTTTTACATGATAACAAGTCTCCCATTTAGTTTCCTTGAAAATAAAAAATAAATATGAAATTGGTCTAATATGTATTTTGTTTGGCAAGACACACGATGGATGGATAATACCCAACTCGTACAAAAAATTTCATTAAAGATGGCAGCTCCTGTAACATCATCTACGGTTTTCACATCTAACTTCGCTATGGAAAAGGTGATGGTATAAAATGAGCAAGATGTTTTTAATATCATTCAAAGATATTTTTGAAACGTTTCAAGTCATGTAGGTGTTTAGCTGATTTTGATTGGCACAGTAGTCTAATTATCCATAATGTGCTAGGAGATGCTAGATAATTCTGTTTATTAAATACCAAGATTTTGTCCTGGGTATTGATGGCTACCATCAGGTCATCATGACCCAGCATATATTAGCAAACCGTCTGTACAACGTTATTGTAATCAAATACTGAAAATGATGCTGAATAACACATGGTAGTAATGAACCCTTCAAGGAAAAAAAAGATAATAATTTCTTGAAATTACCATTTCATTATCCTAAATTGAATGTAAAATAAATTCCACTGGATATATCTATGTATTTATCTGGACTCTTTTAATTTTCAGCCTAAATGGGGAGACTGTGAGACGAGCAGTTCACAAATGACTGATTGGCAAGTAGTATGCCATTGTCGACCTGGTTTTATGGGCAGCCGTTGTGATCAGGTCAGTCAAACAAAATCAAACAAAAATAGCAATCTTAATAGTTTACAGTAACAGCAATAATGATAATAATAATAATAATAATAATTCTAGATTACTTTATTGTTATTGCTAGTGTAAATGACAAAGATAGGATGAAAAATATCAGCAATAATAATAATAATAATACTAATAATAATAATTGCAATAATCATGGTGATGATTTTAATAATTTGTTTTTGGTTGATGTATTGGTATTGTGAACACAAATTGCAACAATAATTGCAAAAATGTTATACATTTTTATCCTAACACCAACAGCAATGCCCTCCAGGTACATGGGGTGATCGTTGTATGAATAACTGCACTTGTAACCAGACAAATACTGCCGTGTGTAGTCCCACAGACGGTGCATGCCAATGTCAACCGGGATTCAGTGGGAAACACTGTGAAAATGTTTGTCCCGATGGATTCTATGGACAAAATTGCCAGAGTAGGTTTAGTTTTTTTTTCCATTCATGGTTTTCTGCACTACATTACTTTGCTATCATGTATGTTTTGCTAACCTATGTCATAATAATATTACAAAAATAGACACAGAAATTTGTTACAGAACTCTGGATTGAATATTGTCCAGCCGAAAGAGTTTTGTCTTTGTGTGGTCTGTCGGAACTCTGGATTAAGGTTACAAATATTTAGTCAGATTTCTAAGTTAAGAGCATTGCTGATTCTACTGACAGTATCATTAAAAGCATGGTATTGAGTTTATTCCAATGTTGTTGTGGTTTCACACACACACACACACACACAGAAAAATGTCAAAATTAACAGGTGTTGCTTTTTTTTAAATTTCCTTGGAATATGTTTTAGATTAAATTTTTAAATGCAACCAATTTGTGCTATCTCGTGTAAGTGGATTAGCTCTGTTCTGTTCAGTATCAAAATGAGAAAGTTCATTTTATTTGTGTTAATCTAATATTAAATTTTTTAAAATATGTTAAAATGTCTGTAAACTTATCTGTCTGTGTTTAATTTTTCCCTTGAATGATACACTGGTTGTTTTTCTTCCAAAATAGCTGCCTGTAACTGCTCAAAGAATTCCGCTTGTGACCCTTTTACTGGAATTTGTGGGTAAGCATTTATATTTATCATTATGTGCATTAGGGATAATGGCACAATCCATGTTGGAGGATATAATTTTGATATTGCATTTTTTAAAAATTGAAACGCAAATGATCATTTACATAGCGAAGGACCTCATGATCTAAACATCACCCAAAAATTAGGCTGTCATGCATTTTATTGAGCTGCTCTTAGCCAGTGCATGCATGTATATAGAATAATGACATGTCAGCAAACTCTGGCTACGGCCCATTTAGAACTCAAGATAATTGGATAGCAATTATAGGAAAGGTAAGGGTCATTACATGATAAAGTATAGAAAAAAGTCATTACTTAGAAAGCATAGGAAAATTATGGACTATTACATAGCAAAGCATTGGAAAAGATAATGGTTATTGCATATCAAAGCTTCACAAAGCATAGGAAAAGGTAAGGCTCATTGCGTTGCAAAGCATCACAAAGCATAGGAAAAGGTAATGGTTACGGGTTATTGCAATGCAAAGCATCACAAAGAATAGGAAAAGGTAAGGGTTATTGCATTGCAAAGCATCACAACGCGTAGGAAAAGGTAAGGATTATTGCGTTGCAAAGCATCACAAAGCATAGGAAAAGGTAATGGTTACGGGTTATTGCAATGCAAAGCATCACAAAGAATAGGAAAAGGTAAGGGTTATTGCATTGCAAAGCATCACAACGCGTAGGAAAAGGTAAGGATTATTGCGTTGCAAAGCATCACAAAGCACAGGATAAGGTAATGGTTACGAGTTATTGCGATGCAAAGCATTGTGAAAGATAAGTCTTATTACACAGCATATTATAGGGAAAAGTGATGTCAATGAATGCATGTAAAAAATATATAAATCAGTATTTAAAAATTCATCAGATATGCAAAAGGAAAATAATACTGGTCACTTTTATCAAATGCACAATGGAAAGAGTATTTAGGTAAACCATAAAGAAACATATAAATATATTAAATCCAGGTTTCAGCAAAAGAAAGTCAGTGGAAAACTTGCAATATTATTAGAATATCATTGTGTGTACCCCTATACATCGTCTTCACCTAATTGTTAAAAAAGGTATTTGTAAAAATACGTACATGGCCGATTTGCTGGTTAAGCTAGAACACAAGATAATGACTGACTTGGTTTGAATCAAAGGTATTAATGAAGTTCACATTTTGTCACTAACAAACAGAATATTAAGGCACACATTTGCCACAGTCAGATTACCGAGATTTCTTCACCTGATGCCATTTGTTTTGATCACATTACAAGATGGTGTCGGCATTAGCTTGACTTCATATAACGGATTGCAACACATAGAACATATGAAGCAGAGAACCAGACTACAAAACACACACGTATAATGATGTAATGGCTCATGCTGCAGAGTACATTTTAATTTTACATGCGGACAGTTTGCCTAACCAATGTAGTACAGTCTCATGAATCAGAGTAACTAGCATAGTGCCAGATGGAACTGGTGTCCTGCTTTGTGCATCAGTACCTATTAGACATCACTTTGTTCTCAAGCCCTAGTGACAGTTTGAAAGTTACCACTGCTAATTATCAGGACAAATTTCATCTAAGATTGAATGGCACTCTTCTGTCTAAACTTAATTCTGCCATAATCTCGTATTGCAAGAGGGCACTATCACAGTCGATCTTACCATTTATTCCAAAAAAGGGAGGGTCTTTGTTTCAATATTTGGGACCAGTTATGGATCAAATATACCTTTAACAGTGTAATGACACAGTGTCATGAAAGACAAAATGGCACCGTCCCGTAAAAACAGACTTTACCATGAGTCTCAGATTTCAGAAGGTCACTACTACAGTCGGTCTAACCATTTGCACGCAAAGACAGAAGGTCCTTGAGCAGTGTACCTACTCCAAACCACAAGGTACTTTCCAGGATCAACAACAGGTCACTCAATACACTCAGTGCCCACACTAGATTGTGAGTCACTGCGGTCTATGGACCACTCACTTAGTGATCACATCCCAATCACTGCGTTCTGCGAGCATGGTGGACCACTCCAGTTTCATTTCAGATTGGTCAGGAGGACTTAGATTTGTTACATTTAGCTAGACACGATGATGTTTGCTCACAAGCCCCATCATTGGTGCAAGACTAGAGGCTCTTTGAAAAGAGAAGACAACCACCTGGACATCAGTCGAGGAACACTTTCGCTTTTTGCCACCAGAGTTTCACTTTCATCCTCCTCCATTTTGGTCTAAGTTTAATGAATGTGTTGACATGCTAATCAGCAAAAACTAACTGGCTTTCAACTCCTATAATCGCTGTCTGGTAGATTGGCTTACTTGAAGAGCATTATAGACATATATCAGCCATATGAATGGTGAGGCCTTCGTCAGTAAGCACCTGAGATGCTGTCTTGCACTGTGCAGTAGGGACCACTTGCTTAGTGTTCATATCATATAATCCGCTACTAACATGACGAATGTGAAAGGTTAGATAGGATACAGTGGCCATGTTCCATCATTATCAGACTCTGTTATCTAGATCTAACCACATGATTCCAATAACAAAGCCAATCCAACATACTGTGTTTTTTTATGGGTCAGCTTGTATTTATGGATATCCCTTATGCCCTCCCAACATCATTGTAATGTTACCCTCAGTCTACCCATAGTTTGACAATGCACCTAGTTAGTTCTGTGATAAGTTCTGTCATGGTATCTGTGTTACATGGGAGCTTCTCTGGTTAAAGTGTTCTGAAAATGCATTGCAAGTTTAACACATTAACCCCTGGTGATGAGTTTATGTGGCAGGAGGTAGTAGCCTACTGCCGAGATCTGTAGCATCAAGGTCATGTATGATACACTAAAGTGGGTGGTATTATAGAAAGGCAAACAGATGTAGCTCTACAATGATACCAAATGATATGGAAGTTCTAGTTGCACTACAAAATACAGAGGGAAAAACCTAAATTTTTGAACCCGATTTTTTTTTCACCCAAAATTCGCCCGTGGTTGGAATCGGATTTTGTGTACGGATTTTAGACCTTTTGGTCTCAGATCTAAGGCAGACCAGTATGAACTGTAAACAGACAGATGAACCTTTGCAAAAAGTATGATAAGACGGACATTTGGAATAAATAGTGGTCTCGATATGAAAATAATGAGTTCGTTAAGCAAAAAAACCAAGGAATCCAACTTTTACCCTTCTGCTCATGCATGAGCCAAATAGCCAATGAAAACAATGTTCCTAACACAGCTAGGCATTAGATTATTGGAAGATCACCTGGAAGTTGATGTATTAGGATGTATTAAGAAATAGCTTTCAAAATGTGTTTCATACTCAAATGTCAGGCGAAAGTAATGGTAATATAAAATAACCTTTTTTGTGAACATTATTCAATGTTTTCCAGCAAATTTTGATATAAATTATATTAAAAAAGATAAAAGATTCAAATAATTTAAAATTTAATTATGTCATAAGAGCAGCATCAGAGGCTTGTACACACTTTATATATATGTGTGTGTGTGTGTATATATATATATATATATATAGTGGAACCCTGCTATAACGCGATAATTGGGGTCCCAAAAATTGGATAACATTAATATTGGGATTGCGTTAATGCAGGGTTTTACAGTATTTTACTTTTTTCAGAGAACAACTTATTGGCACATATACGTGTATTCATGTCTAATGTATATGATGAATAGGGTATCAGCAACATTTACTATCGTGCCATCATGGCATGCAGTTCATTTATAATGCATGTAGTTCCATTGACAAGACACAAATAGATTTACAATATTCACTAAATTTTTTCCCAGATCTTTGAGTCTGAATTCAACATCTAATGTAACGCATCAACAGAGTAGCAACACCGTTTACTTGCCCGTCTGATATTGTACCATCGGCGCTTGCAATTAATCCATAGTGTATGTAAATCCATTGCAAAAATTGCATACATATTTAAACTACTCAATAATTTTGTCACACGTCGTTATGTGTCTGAATTTATTGGAAAAAATTAACAGCAAAATTAGTTTAAGAAAGATGAAGCACATTTACGGTTCATTATGTTCCAGGGTCTTTGAACGTTTTTTTTAAATAATTTTCATACTGCTAAAAATTTTCTCTTATGCGTTTCCATGTACATTTATCCATTGTAAATCTCCAATAATTAACACTTGTACACCTATTCATTTGAATGACTACAGCAAGAACAATTAACAATCAACACATGCTTTCATCGTGCATAACTTTTACTTCAGATTTTGTGAATATCGAAAGAAACATGTGAAAACTACTATACTAATCATTGTGCAAAGTACAGAGAATGACTTGTGTTTGTGAACTTGCTTTTCCATAATGATAAAATATTTTTATAAAGAATAGGAAATTAATAATGAGTTCAAAAATAATCACCATACCCATGTGTAACCAGAGAACTAAGTGCAGTAAGCCTGCAATGGTCACAAGTAACTTTTATATAAAAAAAATTAAGCTGAACGCATGTACGCATGTACAATTTCATACCCTTTCAATTTCCAGCTAATAAAGCAGACATTATTTACTGGTCAACTGATTGCGTCTAATAACACCGCCCAGCCCAGCAAACATGTTGGTGGCTTTTTTTTTATGTTTATTAAACTGTGAGAATCTTTTAACAACACCGCATTGTCTGCTGCTTGGTTGTGTATGCAGTTAAAGAAGAAACACATGTTGGCTATTGTTTGAGCAATGATTGTATACAGAATTAATTGAAGACAATCACAAAGATGACTTACTGGCTTTACTCATGGACCAGTAATAAGGAACATTTTCGATAATGTTTATTTTGGCATAACACTTTTAGAACCTGGTCATATTATTAAATTTCAGAAGCTATGCCACTATTGTATTATATTAAAATTCATATGTGAACTCTTCCCCAAAATGGTAATAAACATTTTACACACTATTTCTTGTACTTAAAACAAATATTCTTTCCCAGTATGAGAAAAATACACATACAAATATTTAAAATTTCAGGAACCATCATGTTAAATTTGAATTCATACGTGATCTCTTCCCCATATTGATAATACATTTTTTATAAACTATTTAATGTACTTTGAACAAAAAATAATTTTTGACGTGCGAATGAAAATACAAAATTTCGGGAGCCAAGCCACAACTGCGTTATATCTAAATTCATGTTATAATGGGGCGAGTTATAGCGGGGTTGCACTGTGTGTGTGTGTGTATATATATATATATATATATATATATATATATATATATATATATATACAGTTGATAAATCCATAGTAATCTCTACTTGTTACAGGTGTCGGCCTGGTTGGTTTGGTGCTTTATGTAACTTCCCCTGTTCTCAGGGTTACTATGGCAAAAGTTGTTTATCCGTATGCAATTGTAATCATGGATCTTGCTCACCTGAAGATGGCACTTGCTCTTGTCAAGATGGATACAAATTACGTACGTGTTTCTTAGATCTCTCTCTTTCTACCTCTCCCTCTGCAGAATGAAATTATTTCTAACTTACTCTGAAAAATTAATTTGCTGTGTTATGGGATAATGAAAATACGTAGAGGATATTTGCTTGAAGTGAGTGAAAATTGGATCTATTTCATGGAGTGGATGAATAACTTGCCATGAAACCTCGATCCTAATACTATCTTCATTATTCGCTTGGAGCAAGAATTATTTCTCCTTTTGTGTCACGCTCAAATTTTTCGTTAGCGCTGTGTATATCAAATTGATAGTATGCTTCACACTGGCAATAATATCAGCAAATTCAAAGGAAAACAACACTGTTTAAATAAATTGAAGAAAACGGTATGCACATATTATTGGAAAAAGAACTTAGTTTGCCTGCAAGAGGCGCAGGTGCTAGTTAATATAAGCAACGGAAAGCTGCTCTGATTTATTGGTTATTACGTAACCGATGCGACAGTGAAAATATTTATCATATTTCACTACAGTGAGTTATCACACTTATTTCTCTTGGAAGATCCAGTAATTTATGGTCCAGCATATAATAAGAGGTTTTATTGGTATCATTCCTTTCAACTCTGGGGGACAAAATAATTTTGTTCAGTCTCATAGGAGAAGGATCTTGAAATACAACTTTTTTATGCATTTTCATTTCAAGCGTCAAGGAATGTACTTTAACAATTAGCTTGAATGGCGTACAGTGCTTTGTATACAACTCCTGAAGTCCAAATGGATATCTGAAATCATACATGTCACGATAATGCTCTCTTCGATCATATAGAAAAATACAGAGGAAGATGTTTACATATGATGGAAAGTGAGTGGATAAAACCATCATAAAATCAAAAATAAATCCAACCATCCACCCCATCGCAGGTAAGAAACATTCATAGAAAGAGAAAAACTGGAAGAAAAGCTTTACTCTCCAGTAGAGCATACAGTCTCAACAACTATGACGGTCCACTCGCATCAACTTTATCATATAAGACATTATTTTGTTTTTCCCAACTATCTACATGTGAGACAGACGTTGTTAATGTGAACTTATTAGGAAATAGATATAATAATTGATGAAAAATGAAAATGTACAAATTTGTGAGGGAATTGGGTTTATAGAATACATTTTGACCTCCTCTATCATAACTAACTTCGCTATTAAATTGTAAGTACATTTTTGCAGCTGTATTTTAATTACCTTCTACCATGATATTGTAACTGCTTTGAAGGTATATTGTAACTGCCTTTTACCATTACACTTCAGCCACCTTTTACCATTACACTTTAACTATCTTTTACCATTCCATTCAAACTACCTTTTACCATTCCATTCTAACTGCCTTTTACCATTACACTTTAACTACCTTTTACCATTCCATTCTAACTGCCTTTTACCATTCCATTCTAACTACCTTTTACCATTACACTTTAACTACCTTTTATTCTAACTACCTTTTACCATTCCATTCTAACTTTTACCATTCTAACTACCTTTTACCATTCCATTCTAACTTTTACCATTCTAACTACCTTTTACCATTCCATTCTAACTTTTACTGTTCTAACTACCTTTTATCATTCCATTCTAACTTTTACCATTCTAACTACCTATTGCCATTACACTTTAATCACATTTTACCAATGCACTTTAACAACCTTTACCATCATTGATCGACCGCTCTGGTGGCCTAGTGGCTAGAGAGTTCACCTCCCATGCAGGAGGTTGTGGGTTCGATCCCTGGTTGAGTCATACCAAAGACTTACAAAAATGGTACTAACAGTTGCCTCGCTTGTCATTCAGCATTAAGAGGTTAGTGTTAGGACTGGTTGGCCTGGTGTCACGATAATGTGACTGGGTTGTACATCATTTCCCAGTGCTAGACATCACTACAAACTGCCACAATGCAGACATCATAGCAATATGACCGGAAAACTGTTAAAGCTACGTTAAAAATCCAAATCAAATCACATCAGGTGCCATTTCATATTAACTGCCTTTTACCTTTACATTTTAAGCACCTTTTACCATTACACTTTAACTACCTTTTACAATTACACTTCAACTACTTTTTACCATTACATTTTATCTCCTTTTTATCAACTAACTTCTACCAATACATTTTAACTCCTTCTACCATTACATTATAACTCCTTTTACCATTACATTTTAACTCCTTTTACCATTACATTTTAACTCCTTTTACCATTACATTTTAACTCCTTTTACCATTACATTTTAACTCCTTTTACCATTACATTTTAACTCCTTCTACCATTACATTATAACTCCTTTTACCATTACATTATAACTCCTTCTACCATTACATTATAACTCCTTTTACCATTACATTTTAACTCCTTTTACCATTACATTTTAACTCCTTCTACCATTACATTTTAACTCCTTCTACCATTACATTATAACTCCTTTTACCATTACATTATAACTCCTTCTACCATTACATTATAACTCCTTTTACCATTACATTTTAACTCCTTTTACCATTACATTTTAACTCCTTCTACCATTACATTATAACACCTTCTACCATTACATTATAACACCTTCTACCATTACATTATAACTCCTTTTACCATTACATTATAACTCCTTTTACCATTACATTATAACTCCTTCTACCATTACATTATAACTCCTTTTACCATTACATTATAACTCCTTCTACCATTACATTATAACTCCTTTTACCATTACATTATAACTCCTTCTACCATTACATTATAACTCCTTTTACCATTACATTATAACTCCTTTTACCATTACATTTTAACTCCTTCTACCATTACATTATAACACCTTCTACCATTACATTATAACACCTTCTACCATTACATTATAACTCCTTTTACCATTACATTATAACTCCTTTTACCATTACATTTTAACTCCTTCTACCATTACATTATAACACCTTCTACCATTACATTATAACTCCTTTTACCATTACATTATAACTCCTTCTACCATTACATTATAACTCCTTTTACCATTACATTATAATTCCTTCTACCATTACATTATAACTCCTTTTACCATTACATTATAACTCCTTCTACCATTACATTATAACACCTACCATTACATTTTAACTCCTTCTACCATTACATTATAACTCCTTCTACCATTACATTTTAACTCCTTTTACCATTACATTATAACTCCTTTTACCATTACATTTTAACTCCTTTTACCATTACATTTTAACTCCTTCTACCATTACATTATAACACCTTCTACCATTACATTATAACACCTTCTACCATTACATTATAACTCCTTTTACCATTACATTTTAACTCCTTCTACCATTACATTATAACACCTTCTACCATTACATTATAACTCCTTTTACCATTACATTATAACTCCTACCATTACATTATAACTCCTTTTACCATTACATTATAACTCCTTCTACCATTACATTATAACTCCTTTTACCATTACATTTTAACTCCTTCTACCATTACATTATAACACCTTCTACCATTACATTATAACTCCTTCTACCATTACATTTTAACTCCTTTTACCATTACATTATAACTCCTTCTACCATTACATTTTAACTCCTTCTACCATTACATTTTAACTCCTTCTACCATTACATTATAACTCCTTTTACCATTACATTTTAACTACCTTTTACCATTACACTTTAACTACCTTTTACAATTACACTTCAACTACTTTTTACCATTACATTTTATCTCCTTTTTATCAACTAACTTCTACCATTACATTTTAACTCCTTTTACCATTACATTTTAACTCCTTCTACCATTACATTATAACTCCTTTTGCCATTACATTATAACTCCTTCTACCATTACATTTTAACTCCTTTTACCATTACATTTTAACTCCTTCTACCATTACATTATAACACCTTCTACCATTACATTATAACTCCTCTTACCATTACATTATAACTCCTTCTACCATTACATTATAACTCCTTTTACCATTACATTATAACTCCTTCTACCATTACATTATAACTCCTTTTACCATTACATTATAACTCCTTCTACCATTACATTATAACTCCTTTTACCATTACATTATAACTCCTTCTACCATTACATTATAACACCTACCATTACATTTTAACTCCTTCTACCATTACATTATAACTCCTTCTACTATTACATTTTAACTCCTTTTACCATTACATTATAACTCCTTTTACCATTACATTTTAACTCCTTTTACCATTACATTTTAACTCCTTCTACCATTACATTATAACACCTTCTACCATTACATTATAACACCTTCTACCATTACATTATAACTCCTTTTACCATTACATTATAACTCCTTTTACCATTACATTTTAACTCCTTCTACCATTACATTATAACACCTTCTACCATTACATTATAACTCCTTTTACCATTACATTATAACTCCTTTTACCATTACATTATAACTCCTACCATTACATTATAACTCCTTTTACCATTACATTATAACTCCTTCTACCATTACATTATAACTCCTTTTACCATTACATTATAACTCCTTCTACCATTACATTATAACACCTTCTACCATTACATTTTAACTCCTTCTACCATTACATTATAACTCCTTCTACCATTACATTTTAACTCCTTTTACCATTACATTATAACTCCTTTTACCATTACATTTTAACTCCTTTTACCATTACATTTTAACACCTTCTACCATTACATTATAACACCTTCTACCATTACATTATAACTCCTTTTACCATTACATTATACCTCCTTTTACCATTACATTTTAACTCCTTCTACCATTACATTATAACACCTTCTACCATTACATTATAACTCCTTTTACCATTACATTATAACTCCTTCTACCATTACATTTTAACTCCTTTTACCATTACATTTTAACTCCTTCTACCATTACATTATAACACCTTCTACCATTACATTTTAACTCCTTCTACCATTACATTTTAACTCCTTTTACCATTACATTTTAACTCCTTCTACCATTACATTTTAACTCCTTCTACCATTACATTTTAACTCCTTTTACCATTACATTTTAACTACCTTTTACCATTACACTTTAACTACCTTTTACAATTACACTTCAACTACTTTTTACCATTACATTTTATCTCCTTTTTATCAACTAACTTCTACCATTACATTTTAACTCCTTTTACCATTACATTTTAACTCCTTCTACCATTACATTATAACTCCTTTTACCATTACATTATCACTCCTTCTACCATTACATTTTAACTCCTTTTACCATTACATTTTAACTCCTTCTACCATTACATTATAACATCTTCTACCATTACATTATAACTCCTTTTACCATTACATTATAACTCCTTCTACCATTACATTTTAACTCCTTTTACCATTACATTTTAACTCCTTCTACCATTACATTATAACACCTTCTACCATTACATTAGAACTCCTTCTACCATTACATTTTAACTCCTTTTACCATTACATTTTAACTCCTTCTACCATTACATTATAACACCTTCTACCATTACATTAGAACTCCTTCTACCATTACATTTTAACTCCTTTTACCATTACATTTTAACTACCTTTTACCATTACACTTTAACTACCTTTTACAATTACACTTCAACTACTTTTTACCATTACATTTTATCTCCTTTTTATCAACTAACTTCTACCATTACATTTTAACTCCTTTTACCATTACATTTTAACTCCTTCTACCATTACATTATAACTCCTTTTACCATTACATTTTAACTCCTTATACCATTACATTATAACACCTTCTACCATTACATTATAACTCCTTCTACCATTACATTATAACTCCTTCTACCATTACATTATAACTCCTTCTACCATTACATTTTAACTCCTTCTACCATTACATTTTAACTCCTTCTACCATTACATTATAACACCTTCTACCATTACATTTTAACTCCTTCTACCATTACATTTTAACTCCTTCTACCATTACATTATAACTCCTTCTACCATTACATTTTAACTCCTTCTACCATTACATTTTAACTCCTTCTACCATTACATTATAACATTACATTATAACACCTTCTACCATTACATTATAACTCCTTCTACCATTACATTATAACACCTTCTACCATTACATTTTAACTCCTTCTACCATTACATTTTAACTCCTTCTACCATTACATTTTAACTCCTTCTACCATTACATTTTAACTCCTTCTACCATTACATTATAGCTCCTTCTACCATTACATTTTAACTCCTTCTACCATTACATTTTAACTCCTTCTACCATTACATTATAGCTCCTTCTACCATTACATTTTAACTCCTTCTACCATTACATTTTAACTCCTTTTACCATTACATTTTAACTACCTTTTACCATTACACTTCAACTACTTTTTACCATTACATTTTATCTCCTTTTTATCAACTAACTTCTACCATTACATTTTAACTCCTTTTACCATTACATTTTAACTCCTTCTACCATTACATTATAACTCCTTTTACCATTACATTATAACTCCTTCTACCATTACATTTTAACTCCTTTTACCATTACATTTTAACTCCTTCTACCATTACATTATAACACCTTCTACCATTACATTATAACTCCTTTTACCATTACATTATAACTCCTTCTACCATTACATTATAACTCCTTTTACCATTACATTATAACTCCTTCTACCATTACATTATAACTCCTTTTACCATTACATTATAACTCCTTCTACCATTACATTATAACTCCTTTTACCATTACATTATAACTCCTTCTACTATTACATTATAACACCTACCATTACATTTTAACTCCTTCTACCATTACATTATAACTCCTTCTACCATTACATTTTAACTCCTTTTACCATTACATTATAACTCCTTTTACCATTACATTTTAACTCCTTTTACCATTACATTTTAACTCCTTCTACCATTACATTATAACACCTTCTACCATTACATTATAACTCCTTTTACCATTACATTATAACTCCTTTTACCATTACATTTTAACTCCTTCTACCATTACATTATAACACCTTCTACCATTACATTATAACTCCTTTTACCATTACATTATAACTCCTACCATTACATTATAACTCCTTTTACCATTACATTATAACTCCTTCTACCATTACATTATAACTCCTTTTACCATTACATTATAACTCCTTCTACCATTACATTATAACACCTTCTACCATTTCATTTTAACTCCTTCTACCATTACATTATAACTCCTTCTACCATTACATTTTAACTCCTTTTACCATTCTACCATTACATTTTAACTCCTTTTACCATTACATTATAACTCCTTTTACCATTACATTTTAACTCCTTCTACCATTACATTATAACACCTTCTACCATTACATTATAACTCCTTCTACCATTACATTTTAACTCCTTCTACCATTACATTTTAACTCCTACCATTACATTTTAACTCCTTCTACCATTACATTATAACTCCTTCTACCATTACATTTTAACTCCTTCTACCATTACATTATAACACCTTCTACCATTACATTATAACTCCTTCTACCATTACATTTTAACTCCTTCTACCATTACATTATAACTCCTTCTACCATTACATTATAACTCCTTTTACCATTACATTATAACTCCTTCTACCATTACATTATAACTCCTTCTACCATTACATTATAACACCTTCTACCATTACATTATAACTCCTTCTACCATTACATTATAACTCCTTCTACCATTACATTATAACTCCTTCTACCATTACATTATAACACCTTCTACCATTAGATTAGAACTCCTTCTACCATTACATTTTAACTCCTTTTACCATTACATTTTAACTCCTTCTACCATTACATTTTAACTCCTTTTACCATTACATTTTAACTCCTTCTACCATTACATTATAACTCCTTTTACCATTACATTTTAACTCCTTCTACCATTACATTATAACAC
This sequence comes from Sinohyriopsis cumingii, assembly GCA_028554795.2. Classification (NCBI taxonomy): domain Eukaryota; kingdom Metazoa; phylum Mollusca; class Bivalvia; order Unionida; family Unionidae; genus Sinohyriopsis; species Sinohyriopsis cumingii. Next base: position 67,242,798 of record CM068832.1, on the reverse strand, counting down.
CTTCTACCATTACATTATAACTCCTTCTACCATTACATTTTAACTCCTTCTACCATTACATTTTAACTCCTACCATTACATTTTAACTCCTTCTACCATTACATTATAACTCCTTCTACCATTACATTTTAACTCCTTCTACCATTACATTATAACACCTTCTACCATTACATTATAACTCCTTCTACCATTACATTTTAACTCCTTCTACCATTACATTTTAACTCCTTCTACCATTACATTTTAACTCCTTCTACCATTACATTATAACACCTTCTACCATTACATTTTAACTCCTTCTACCATTACATTTTAACTCCTTCTACCATTACATTATAACACCTTCTACCATTACATTTTAACTCCTTCTACCATTACATTTTAACTCCTTCGACCATTACATTATAACTCCTTCTACCATTACATTTTAACTCCTTCTACCATTACATTTTAACTCCTTCGACCATTACATTATAACTCCTTCTACCATTACATTTTAACTCCTTCTACCATTACATTTTAACTCCTTTTACCATTACATTATAACTCCTTCTACCATTACATTTTAACTCCTTTTACCATTACATTTTAACTCCTTCTGCCATTACATTTTAACTCCTTTTACCATTACATTTTAACCACCTTTTACCATTACACTTTAACCACCTTTTACCATTACACTTTAACTATCTTTTACCATTACTTTAACCACCTTTTACCATTATACTTTAACTACCTTTTGCCATTAGACTTTAACCACCTTTTACCACTACACTTCAACTACCTTTGACCATTTCATTTTGACTACTTTTGACTATTTCATTTTGACTACTTTTGACTATTTCATTTTGACTACTTTTGACCATTTCATTTTGACTGCCTTTGACCATTTCATTTTGACTGCTTTTGACTATTTCATTTCATTTTGACTACTTTTGACCATTTCTTTTTGACTACCTTTTACCATTTCATTTTGACTACTTTTTGCAGTTATATTTTAACTACTGTTTACTGTTGTATTTTAATTATTTTTAAAATAATTTTAGCATTTTTATATATAAGTTTATATTACTATATAATTGTGTTATTTCAGTTGGTTTTTCTTTCAAGACATTCAGGGAAAGGAGGGGGATTCTTAAACAATGGCATCATTAGGATTGGTGTCACCCCCCATGAAACCCCTTTCCTGCACAAAAATTCTACACACAGTCATGTATTGTAACTCATGGGGTCAGCCCCATGGACCTGCTTTTTGCACAAAAATTCAAAAATTGTAAAGACAGTCATTTTGGTATCATCCAGTCTGATGGTGTTACCCACTGCAACACCCCCCTAGTGATGCCACTGTTCTTAAGATTTAAAATTTTAGAATTTAATTTTTGACCTCACCATATGGCAGCATTGTATTGATGTGCCAGTAAATCCTGATACATAGAAATGCTTCACAACTGCCATTTCTCATGGTAGCCACATTCTCCCTTACATAGATTGAGCATTGTCAATCCTATAGGTTCATGGAAAGTCTAAGTTCTCTGGTGTTAAGCTTCTACAAGTGTGCACATTTCTTTGCTTCTTTCTCTGCCTTATTTTGACAAATAGAGGTCATTTGCAATGTATTGTTGTATTTAAGCGGACTGTTTTGAGCGGTGTGACCCTATGAATTGGGGAGGAAGTTGTTTGAAATTTTGTGATTGCAACAACCAGCCTTGTGACCCTGTGACTGGAGCATGTCAGTGTGGGCCTGGCTACACAGGACACAAATGTGAATTTGTAAGTATTGTTATACATGTCAGACTGGTCTATGTCAATGCGGGCTGTGTACAGTAAAAAATTGAATTTGTAAGTATTGTTATACATGTCAGACTGGTCTATGTCAATGTGGGACTGTGTACAGTAAAAAATTGAATTTGTAAGTATTGTTATACATGTCAGACTGGTCTATGTCAATGTGGGACTGTGTACAGTAAAAAATTGAATTTGTAAGTATTGTTATACATGGGTTCGAGTCTAGGATTCGGCTAACGTGGGTATGTGAGAAAGCTTGCCAGTAGCTTCTCGTGGGTCGGTGGTTCTTCCCAGGGTTTTCCCGGGTTCTTCCTCCACCATTAATACTGGCCGTCATGCATAGCCTATCGTGTGCTGAAATATGGCATTAAACCCCACAACAACAACAACAGCAACAACAACATTATTATACATGTCAGACTGGTCTATGTCAATGTGGGACTGTGTACAGTAAATAATTGAATTTGTAAGTATTATTATACATGTCAGACTGGTCTATGTCAATGTGGGACTGTGTACAGTAAAAAATTGAATTTGTAAGTATTGTTATACGTGTCAGACTGGTCTATGTCAATGTGGGACTGTACAGTAAAAAATTGAATTTGTAAGTATTATTATACATGTCAGACTGGTCTATGTCAATTTGGGACTGTGTACAGTAAAAAACTGAATTTGTAAGTATTGTTATACATGTCAGACTGGTCTATGTCAATGTGGGACTGTGTACAGTAAAAAATTGAATTTGTAAGTATTATTATACATGTCAGACTGGTCTATGTCAATTTGGGACTGTGTACAGTAAAAAACTGAATTTGTAAGTATTGTTATACATGTCAGACTGGTCTATGTCCATGTGGGACTGTGTACAGTAAAAAATTGAATTTGTAAGTATTATTATACATGTCAGACTGGTATATGTCAATGCTGGTTTGGGTACACAGGACGTAAATGTAAACTTGTAAGTATTGTTATACATGTGAGACTGGTCTATGTCAATTTGGGACTGTGTACAGTAAAAAATTGAATTTGTAAGAATCATTAACTCTTGCAGACTGGTCTATGTCAGTGTGGGTTTGAGTACACAGGGCATAAATGTAAATTTGTAAGTATTCTTGTACATGTCAGACTGGTCTATGTCAGTGTGAGTTTGAGTACACAGGGCATAAATGTAAATTTGTAAGCATCGTTGTCTCTGTTAGACTGGTCTTTGTCAATGTGGATGTGAATACATCAGAGATACATGTAAATTTGTATAATTAAATATGTTAGACTGGTCAGTATCATTGTGTGAATCTGTGAATATCATTATTGTTGTGAGACTGGTCTATGTCAGTGTTGGCATGGATACACAGGACATAAATGTGAATCTGTGAGTATCATTATTGTTGTGAGACTGGTCTATGTCAGTGTTGGCATGGATATACAGGACATAACTGTGAATCTGAGCATCATTATTGTTGTGAGACAGGTCTATGTCAGTGTGGGCACAGGACGTAAATGTGAATCTGTATCATTATTGTTGTGAGACTGGTCTATGTCAGTGTGGGCACATGACGTAAATGTGAATCCGTGAGTACCATTATTGTTGTGAGACTGGTCTTTGTCAGTGGTGGCATGGATACACAGGACATAAATGTGAATCTGAGCATCATTATTGTTGTGAGACAGGCCTGTGTCAGTGTGGGCATGGATACACAGGACGTAAATGTGAATCTGTGATTATCATTATTGTTGTGAGACTGGTCTATGTCAGTGTTGGCATGGATACACAGGACATAACTGAATCTGTGAGTATTATTATTGTTGTGAGACTGGTCTGTGTCAGTGTGGGCATGGATACACAAGACATAACTGAATCTGTGAGTATTATTATTGTTGTGAGACTGGTCTTTGTCAGTGTTGGCATGGATACACAGGACATAACTGAATCTGTGAGTATTATTATTGTTGTGAGACTGGTCTATGTCAGTGTTGGCATGAATACACAGGACATAAATGTGAATCTGAGCATCATTATTGTTGTGAGACAGGTCTATGTCAGTGCAGGCACAGGACATAAATGTAAATCTGTGAGTATCATTATTGTTGTGAGACTGGTCTATGTCAGTGTTGGCATGAATACACAGGACATAAATGTGAATCTGCATCATTATTGTTGTGAGACTGGTCTATGTCAGTGTTGGCATGAATACACAGGACATAAATGTGAATCTGTATCATTATTGTTGTGAGACTGGTCTCTGTCAGTGTTGGCATGAATACACAGGACATAAATGTGAATCTGCATCATAATTGTTGTGAGACTGGTCTATGTCAGTGTTGGCATGAATACACAGGACATAAATGTGAATCTGTATCATTATTGTTGTGAGACTGGTCTCTGTCAGTGTTGGCATGGATACACAGGACATAAATGTGAATCTATGAGTATCATTATTGTTGTGAGACTGGTCTATGTCAGTGTTGGCATGGATACACAGGACATAAATGTGAATCTGAGCATCATTATTGTTGTGAGACAGGTCTGTGTCAGTGGTGGCATGGATACACAGGACGTAAATGTGAATCTGTGAGTATCATTATTGTTGTGAGACTGGTCTATGTCAGTGGTGGCATGGATACACAGGACATAAATGTGAATCTGTGAGTATCATTATTGTTGTGAGACTGGTCTATGTCAGTGTTGGCATGGTAGTCAGCTTCTTGTGGGTCAGTGGTTCTTTCTGGGGTTTTCCTGGGTTCTTCCTCCACCTTTAATACTGGCAGCCATGTATAGCCTATCTTGTGCTGAAAATGGCGTTAAACCCTATAGCAACAATAATATCTATGACATATAGTATATGATATGAGTATAACATGTAGCATATAGTATATAATTCTTGGTAGGATATGTAGTATGAAAAACTATTTATGTACCCATGTACACTACAGACTATGATATGTAGTATATAATACTAAGACATGTAGTATATAAAACTGTGTATGTCATGTAGTATATAATACTAAGACATGTAGTATATAAAACTGTGTATGTCATGTAGTATATAAAACTGTGTTGTGTACTGAGTAGTGAATATGACATGTAGTTTATAATACTCACTACAAAATGTAGCATGTCATACTGACAGTACTAACAGTGGCATATAGTATATAATGACTGAGATATGGTAAATAATACTAGCCGTGATATGTAATATATGATACTTATAATGACATGTAATACATTGTACTTTCTACAGCATCTATGATACACTACTGACAGTGACATGTTGTACAGTACTGTATAATACCTTGACATGTTGTGTAGAAATGTATTATACCATGACATGTTGTATAGTAGTTTATAATACTATGACACGTTGTATAGTAGTGTATAATACCATGACATGTTGTAGTGTATAATACCATGACATTTTGTACATTGCTGTATAATACCATGACATTTTTAACAGTACTGTATAATACCATGACATTTTTAACAGTACTGTATAATACCATGACATTTGTAACAGTACTGTATAATACCATGACATTTTTAACAGTATTGTATAATACCATGACATGTTGTATAGTAGTGTATAATACAATGATATGTGTAGAATACTGACAATTATATGTTGAATAACCGCTCCAGTGGCCTAGTGGTTAGAGCATCTGCCTCGAATGCGGGAGGACGTGGATTCTATCCCCAGCCAAGTCATGCCAGAGACTTATAAAAATGGTACTAACAGCTGCCTTGCTTGGCACTCAGAATTAAGAGGTTAGTGTTAGGACTGGTGTCATGATAATGTGACTGGGTGTCTGTGTCTGTGGCATGATGGTCCAGTGCTAAACATCACTATAAACTGCCACACTGCAGACATCGTAGCAATATGACTGAAAAATTGTTAAAGATACGTTAAAATTCCAAATCTCACACACACACACACACACTGACTATGATATGCAGTATATAATATTGACAATGATATGGTGAATATAATACTGGCTATGTCATGGTGTATATAATACTAGCTATGTCATGGTGTATATTATACTGGCTATGTCATGGTGTATATTATACTGGCTATGTCATGGTGAATATAATACTGGCTATGTCATGGTGTATATAATACTGGCTATGTCATGGTGTATATAATACTGGCTATGTCATGGTGTATATTATACTGGCTATGTCATCGTGTATGTTATACTGGCTATGTCATGGTGTATATAATACTGGCTATGTCATGGTGTATATAATACTGGCTATGTCATGGTGTATATTATACTCGCTATGTCATGGTGTATATTATACTGGCTATGTCATGGTGAATATTATACTGGCTATGTCATGGTGTATATAATACTGGCTATGTCATGGTGTATATTATACTGGCTATGTCATGGTATATATTATACTGGCTATGTTATGGTGTATATAATACTGGCTATGTCAGGGTGTATATTATACTGGCTGTGTCATGGTGTATATAATACTGGCTATGTCAGGGTGTATATTATACTGGCTATGTCATGGTGAATATAATACTGGCCATGTCATGGTGTATATACAGTAATACCTCGAACATTCGCGAGGTTAGGTTCCTAACCAGTCGCGGATCAGGAGGAATCGCGAATGTTTGGTACGAGTCACTAAAAATGCTAATAAATGCTTATTTCTAGGGTTTAAACCCTAAATATGACCCAAATCATGCTCCCAAAACACTTAAATTTCATTTAAAAGTTAGCTTAATACATTACCCTTAAAAAGAGAAATAAATGGTTGATGCAAAAATAGAGTACAGTATCGCCTAATGGGTATTTGCTACACTAGCGCATTTACAGTATGGTATACTAATATTATCCCTATACTAATTCATTGGCTGCCATTTTCTTTTGTACTCACGGTAAGGTAAAACCAAGTAATGAATGGGACTGTAAACTTAATGACTGACGTTTTCTTTGTCATTGTCAGGAAGGTAAACTTCATATGTCACAGAAGTCATATAACGAAGGTACAATTCAATAAAATAAAGAAAACATGTACGTAAAGGGTACAGGTATTCAATCAATTTAAAATTACGTAAAGCCATCATCATTGGCAACTCGGTCTCGAAAGACCATGCGAATAGCGCCCTGGGGGTGTTGTCTGTCTCTGTTGGCATCGTCTGCTGTGGCTGTGCAGGCCTATACTTGAGTGACAGTCCCTACTGCAGTTGGTGCAGACATACTGGGAAGTCTGCGTTACTGTGGTTGCTGTTGCGTTCTTCGTTCTCTTACATTTCTCTGCCGCCAACTGGCCTCTCCTCGCATCAGCGACTGATATGCCATTGTTTACCATCAGTCTCCAGGTGCCTCGGTCCTCAGCCAGCTCTTCCCAGCCATCGGGTGAAATGTTGCATGCCTTCATGTCCCTCTTGCACACATCTTTGAAACGGAGTGAGGGGCGTCCGACTCTTCTCATGCCAGTGGCCAGCTGTCCATATAAGATGTCCTTTGGCAGCCTTCCATCCTCCATGCATCGGACGTGACCTAGCCATCGAAGGCGGCGTTTAATTAGCAGGAAGTACATGCTGGGTGTACTTGCACGCTGCAGGATCTCGCTGTGTGGAACACGGTCTTGTCAGCTGATTTTCAGGATGCGTTTTAGGCACCGCATATGGAAGGAGTTGAGCCGGCGTTCTTGCCTCATGTAGGTACTCCACGTCTCACTTCCATATAGAAGGGTGCTGAGAACGCAGGCCTGGTAGACTCGGACCTTGGTGTGCTCTGTCAGCGCGTTGTTTTCCCAAACCCTCTTTGTTAATCGAGCCACGATGGTGTTTGCCTTTCCAAGCCTTCTGTCCAGCTCCATATCAATCGAGAGAGTGTTGCTGATGGTTGACCCAAGGTAGGTAAAGTTGTTGACTGCTTCCAGGGTGACACCGTTGATTTTGATTGAAGGGGCAATGGTGGTGTCTTGCACGCTGACATTTGTTTTTTCCAAGCTGATTGTGAGACCAAACTGCGTGCAGGCAACAGCAAAACGGTCACCCAGTCTCTGGAGGGCTTCCTCGGTGTGGGCCACAAGAGCTGTGTCATCTGCAAAAAGCATCTCCCTGATGAGCACAGCTCTCACTTTGGTCTTTGAGCGCAGTCGTGCCAGGTTGAACAGCCTCCCATCGGACCTGGTGTGTAGATATATGCCATCCGTGGATGTGTCGAAGGCGTGGGACAGGAGCAGGGAGAAGAAGATCCCAAAAAGTGTTGGTGCCAGCACGCAGCCCTGCTTCACACCACTGTTAATTGGGAAGGAAGTTGAGGATGATCCATCATACAGGACTGTTCCCTTCATATCTGCATGGAAAGAGATTATCATGCTGAGGAGTTTTGGGGGGCAACCGATCTTACTCAGAAGTTCAAAAAGACCCTTCCTGCTGACCAAGTCAAAGACCTTGGTGAGGTCGATGAACATCATGTAGAGTGGTTGACCTTGCTCTCTGCTCTTCTCTTGGAGTTGTCGTAGGGAGAAGATCATGTCTGTTGTCGACCTGCCTGCTCTGAAGCCGCACTGTGATTCCGGGTACACACGGTCTGCCAGCAACTGCAGCCTGTTGAGTATGATGCGGGCGTACACTTTACCAACAATACTCAAGAGCGAGATCCCTCTGTAATTATTACAGTCACTGCGGTCGCCCTTGTTTTTGTAAAGGGTCACAATTGTGGCATCACGCATGTCTTGGGGGACTACTCCTTCCTCCCAGCAGCGGCAAAGTAGCTCGTGCAGTGGTTTAATCAATGCTGGTTTTCCACGTTTGATAGCTTCGGGCGGGATGCTGTCACTACCTGGTGCTTTGTCATTTGGAAGGCAGTCGATTGCTTTGCTGAGCTCCTCTAAGGTTGGCACTTTGTCGAGCTCTTCCATGGTGGGCAGATTCTTTATGCTGCTGAGGGCTGCATCAGTGACTGATGTTTCTTGGGAGTATAGTTCTGAGTAGTGCTCCACCCATCTGGCCATCTGTTGCCCACGGTCTGTGATCTTCTCTCCCGTCAGGGATTTCAGGGGAGCGACCCCTTTCACTGTGGGGCCTAGAGCCTTCTTGATGCCACTGTACATGCCTTGGATGTGTCCGGACTCGGCACTGCGCTGGATCCCTTCACACAGTTGTTGCCAGTACTCGTTCGCACACTGTCTAGCAATGCGTTGGGTGTTACTTCGGGCACTTCTGAGAGCAGCAAGCGTCCGTTCATTAGGGCATTTTTTGTAAGCTATGAAGGCTTTTCGTTTCTCCTCGATTTGTGGTTCCATCCTTGATAGGTGTGCATTGAACCAGTCCTGGCTGGGTCGTTCCTTCTTGCCAAACGTTGACATAGCCGTACTGTAGATGGCACCCTTCATGGCATTCCACTTGGCTGTAGCGTCATACTCAGGCAGGTCCTGGAGAGCCTTGTTCAGGGCAGACACATACTCCTCCACCTTGGCAGGGACTGACATCTGTGCAGTGTTTATGCGAGGACGTCCTTTTGGTTTTGAGCGGTGTAGCACGTGTGGCTGTAGTCGCACTCTGCTGCTCACAAGTGCATGGTCGGAGTCACAGTCTGCACTGTGGTAGGTTCTGGTGGAGAGGACGCTGTTAAGGGCAGAGCGCCTGGTGATGACCAAGTCGAGTTGGTGCCAGTGATGAGATCTGGGGTGATTCCATGACACTTTGTGTTGTGGCTTACACTTGAAGAACGTGTTTGTGATGCACAGGCCATGGTAGGTGCATAGCTCCAGCAGTCTCTGGCCGTTTTCGTTGGTCTTTCCAGTGCCATGATATCCGAGGCAGGTAGGCCAGGACTCCTGGTCCGCACCTACTCTGGCATTAAAGTCGCCGAGGAGGAATAGTGGTTCATTTTTGGGGCATCCTTTGATCTGTTCGTCCAGCTGCCCATAGAACTGATCCTTCACGTCTTCTGATGACGTGAGGGTTGGGGCGTAGACACCGATGATGTTGACAGGACCTGAAGTAGTGGTGAGGCGGATGGACAAGAGACGCTCAGTGCCCCCTGTGGGAGGTTCAACCGAGGCCAGGAGATTGTTTTTGATGGCAAAGCCCACTCCGTGCTGACGGGGCTCCTCAGGTTCTCGACCCTTCCAGAAGAAGGTGTAGTTTTCCTCTCTGAGGGAGCCACTAGAGGCGAGCCTGGTTTCCTGGAGGGCAGCTATGCTGATATTTAGTCTGGTGAGTTCTCTATCAATGATGGCCGTCTTTCTGGTGTCGTCCACTTCTCTGAGGTCGTCGGAGATGCCTGTACACATGGTGCGCACATTCCAGCTTGCAAATCGAAGAGCTGGAGTCTTCTTTATTGGTTTCTTGTTTCTTTTGTCTGGTGTGGAATTACCGTCTGCTTGTCATGCTGAACAACACACTGAGCTCCAGACACCCACTGGAGCAGGCAGACGATGGCGGGTCAACACCTTATTGACCGGGGGCTGCCCGGCTTGAGGCGGGTGATAGTTGGCCAGTGGGACATGATGATCCCTCCCACCGTCAAAGCTGACCCATGGCGTCCCTTCCCTACGCCAATCGGGTGGGACTTATAACCCGTAAACTGTCAGCTTCCGTGTTGTTTCCTCACTCAGTAGCGAGACTGGAGTGTCCTCTCCAGGGCGCAAGCCTGGGCGTGGAGTATGGAGATCCTGGGCTGCCCAGACGTCAGGATCCCCCTCTCGTCCTTGCTGGTGGGGTCCAAAGGAATGCTGAGCATGACATTTGGCACCAGTTTGGATGCAGGAGCTGCCGGAAGGAGGTCGTAGTTGACCCCCAGCCGCCTTAGGGGCTCCACTCCTGATTTTCTGTCTGGGTTTACTCCCGTAGCCTTTCCTTCTCCCGAAGATATCCACAAGGCAGTGGAGCCATAATCCAATGGATGGGACTTGGTTGGTTTTGAATCAGAGTTTCCTTCTCCTAGATGAACTGCCTGACAAGGCTAACGAGCTTCATCTGCCCGGGTTTGGGGTCAGAGTTTCCCTTCTCTTAGACTGGTTGCCTGCCAAGGCTAATGAGCCCAGTCTGCCCACCCAGTTATACCGTCGGGTACTCGGTCGCGCCACACAGCAGGCTCTGTTAAAACGGGGCACCGCGTGAAGGTGCTGCTGTGGACACAATAGTGTAGGAGAGGCCATATGCAAGTAACCTCCCGCCCCGCAGAGCGAGACAGTGGTCCTGCGGCGATCACTACACCTGGGAAGGAGAGGCTATGAGAGACGCTTCACTTTCCTTTGGCAAGCGGGACGTCAGGCCCAGGCCACGCACCCCCCAAAATTACGTAAAGACGTACAGAGAAATAAGAAGTTGTAAAAATATGTGTGCGTGCGGGAAGATGAACCGTGGCTTCACTCATATATTAGTGACAGTACGTACACAAAGCATCCAAGCAACAAGCCAATCAGCAACAAGGAAATCTGGTACCCTGCTGTGTGATTGGCTACTTCCAACCCTTCCAGCAGTTAGTTATGTTCCAATGAAAATTTCGCGAATCCGTGAATTCACGAATCCAGAAACATGAATGCACGAGGTATTACTGTAATACTGGCTATGGTGTATATTATACTGGCTATGTCATGGTGTATATTATACTGGCTATGTCATGGTGTATATAATACTGGCTATGTCATTGGTGTATATTATACTGGCTATGTCATGGTGTATATTATACTGGCTATGTCATGGTGTATATTATACTGGCTATGTCATGGTGTATATTATACTGGCTATGTCATGGTGTATATAATACTGGCTATGTCATGGTGTATATTATACTGGCTGTGTCATGGTGTATATAATACTGGCTATGTCATGGTGTATATTATACTGGCTATGTCATGGTGTATATTATGCTGGCTATGTCATGGTGTATATAATACTGGCTATGTCATGGTGTATATAATACTGGCTATGTCATGGTGTATATTATACTCGCTATGTCATGGTGAATATAATACTGGCTATGTCATGGTGTATATAATACTGGCTATGTCATGGTGTATATAATACTGGCTATGTCATGGTTTATATAATTATACTGGCTATGTCATGGTGTATATTATACTGGCTATGTCATGGTGAATATAATACTGGCTATGTCATGGTTTATATAATTATACTGGCTATGTCATGGTGTATATTATACTATAACCTTTAGTGTAACACTATAATGATTTGTATATCAGAGAACTGTGGAGGCATCTTAATTAATACCAATATTTCAATTAAATGTAGATCAATGTTCATAAATATTATTCATGTTATAGGTGAAAAAATATGGGAGAAAGATAATGTGAATGTTGGTGCTATTTTGGAAGACTGCTTCATTATTATTTTATGTTTCCAGCAAACATTTAGACAGCATTTTGAATGAATTTCAATACAATTTAGATATACTTGCTAAACTGGGTTTTTTTTATAAAAAAAGAATAAAAATAGCGACTGAATAAAAGTCCATGGATTTTCATATCTAATGGCGACCATGTACGTATCTATTGATTGAAACATATTGATTCTTGAGTGATCACAATGTTGTTAACAATACCTCTGATTAGATTTGTTTCTATACAGCAATGTTTTTATGGCACTTGGGGTCAAGGATGCAGTCAAACCTGTAACTGTATGAACGGCTTTGGTTGTGACCACGTCACTGGACAGTGTAATTGTGCATATGGATACGTAGGTTCCACCTGTGAGATGCCCTGCCCCAAATGGACGTAAGTATAATTTAGTAGTAGAACTATTTCCTTATTGCGTATTATTTATCTCGTAAAAAAAAAATTACTCCATCCAGTCCAGGTTGTGACTTGAGATATATATATAAAGAAAATCGCAATATATGAAGCAAATTGCCATATATGGAGAAAACAACCAAACATGGGCCAAGTGGTCATAACAAGATATTCCGATTAAAACTTCAAGGGCATAATTCTTTTTAATGGACATGCTGTAATATCTATTATGTTTTTGATTGGTTTCCTTTATTATGTGCTATGGTATGATGTTTTTGATTGGTTTCCTTTATTGTGTGCTATGGTATGATGTTTCTGATTGGTTTCCTTTATTGTGTGCTATGGTATGAAGTTTTTGATTGGTTTCCTTTATTGTGTGCTATGGTATGATCTTTGCTCACTCTATATGCCCATTCTGATCCAAACCTGAATATACTAGGAACTGCCTATTATTTTTTCTAGAAAAAAAACCTCATTTCTTACTGTATTTCTGTTACTTTAAAACTATAAAAGCCAACCAGCTAAATCTAAGATAAGAAAATCAGTACCGTATTTATTCCCGTATAAGTCGGATACATCTTCAGCCAGCCAAATCTGCTGTTGCATTATCAATGACATATATGGTTTTACCTTGTTTGCAGTTGAATCTGACTCATAAGCGTGGATATACAGTAGTAAGATATGAATGATTTATTTCCTATATGACTTGTCAAATGTGTCACAAGGAATAATATTTTGCTCTGATTTTAAATTCATTTTAGGACAGTGATTCCAGTCAAGTTTTCATTGCTGCCTAATGATGCAGCACCTAGGATAACTAGATAACTGGAACTGTCAATCGATTGATGGGAGTTGCACGTGTAATGGCCCATAAAAATGAGACCTAACTGAACTTTTTTATTACCATACTTGGGTCTGTGCGAGACATTCTAATTATGCTGTATTTTTTAGCTAGTGACTGATGCATGCGGTTCTTCTTGGAGTTAATGTTTAAACAGTTTTATTTTGATTCACAATTCTTTTGAAGAAAAAATGTGATTAAATTATTAAATTTTATAAAAAGAGATAATTAGGGAAGTTCTCTCAAATATTTCGCATTAAATGTCTTCACTGAGACTGATTTTTTTCAGACAAAAGTTCACAAGTACACTAAAATAGTTATCAATTTTTGCAACATACACACACACAGATAGATAGTGGCAAGTAGTTTTATGGCAACCTGGCAGCAATTATGGCAACCAGGACTCTGAGTACCCGAGTGGTCTAAAGCGCTCACTGTAAAGGATCACTGCCATTTCACCTCTGTCTGCGTGGGTTCGTGTCTTGGGCTCGGCCTATAGGGTGTGTGAGAAAGTTTACCTGAGTAGTTTCTCACGGGTCGGTGGTTTTTCCTGGGTTTTCCTAGATTCTTTCTCAACCATTAATACTGGCTGCCATGTTTAGCCTATTTTGTGCTGAAAAATGGCATTAAACCCTACAGCAACAACATTATGGCAACCAAGTGACAGTTGAAATAAACGGACAATGAGATCAACAGAATTTTTAAAAAATCATTGGGTGACAAACACCAAATCATTTCCTCATTGTTTCTCTGGTTATACAATAGTTCTATCTTTTGAACTTGTGGAGCAGTGCTTACAATAAGAGCAAACATTCGTTCCTTGAAAGGTTATTAGTTTGTTGAAATTGTTTTAATTTGTGCTTAATGAAAATGATATATACTTAACAGGAAGACTTTACACACACATAGAGACACAGACAAACAAATGCACATACAAAGAGAGAAAGGATCACTACTGCATGAACAAGAGACCAGAGCAAGAAGTGTGTGATTACTATCATTAAAGAAAACTTTCTTAAAAAGCATAAACAACAGCAACAAAATCCATCGCTGGTGTTCTACAAATCACGCAAATTAACCGATGACATAGTAGCTCCAATGCCACATAAAATTCAGATGGATTAAGTAAACAAATGTCTGGTTAGCAGCAATTGAGAGAGAGAGACAGAGGGAATGAAATGGTCAAACTTCAATATTTGGATTAGCCCATTTGATTTTGCATGCTTTATCTGTCCTGATTGTACTTGATTTACTCAATCTTCAAATCTCTTAACTTCTTTATGAAAGAGAACACAAGTTTGATCTGATTTATCCGACAGCTTTATGATGACAAGAACGTTTGATGAGGAGTCAAGTAAAGTGCTTGCACATAAGATATTCCAAACTTTTTTTTACAGAAATTGCAAGTTGATGAGATGAGTATGTGCATCTATCTTTAGGTTGCAACATTATACAAAACTCAGTAGAAAACATCAATCTAAGTCTCCTGGGTCCCTTTGGATACATCAGCTTCACGTGATGTTGCTAAATGTGTCTAAATACTGTATATTAAAATGTAGGTCTCCCTTTTAACACTTGGAGGAGAAGAATTTGGAATGTTGGGTCCCAGTCTCTCTTGTCATTTAGATTGCTAATCATCTGAAGCATACTGTCAGTTGCTGATCCAGATGATTTTTTCCTGGTTTAAGTTCGTACCAGTTAGCTTGAACTACAGTAATTCAAAACATCTTCAATAATAAGATTTCTGAAATTGTAGTGAAGAAAATTAAGCGTGGAACTATCTATATGGTTTACAGATGTTAATTTTGCAATTAAAATATAATGTATATACATATTGTTCAATAGAAATCCAGCGTTTATTTTTTTTATATGTGATACATATTTCCATGCCTAGTGAGTTGGTTTCCGTGTACATTGAGCCCTTTCAATTTGCCTTATTCCATCTTCTGTCGGAAATAAGGGTACAACAGAGTAGATTAAAACGTTGGAGCATGGTATTTTTATGTGAGCCATTCCTTGCAACTCAGAATCCGTCATGGAAAGAATTACAACTCTCTCTCATATATATATATATATATATATATATATACAGTCTCTTATAGGTTATCATTTATCATAATTTCTCTTCAGGTCTTTCATTATGTTTAGTATTATATTAATTATTATGTTTTTGTTTATTTTATCATCACTGAGGTGGTTATTTAAACCATATATGCATATCACTACATCACTGGAAGATTACTGGTGTTATAAATACATTGTAAAATTTTTTGGTCTCAGCTTTGGAAACTCATGCTCACAGAATTGCACATGCCTGCAGAATCAGACTACTAGATGTAATACCTTCAGCAGTCAATGTGTGTGCATGCCAGGATATCAAGGAGGCAACTGTGAAAATAAATGTAACCCTGGGTACTATGGACAAAACTGCACATCCCTTTGTAGCTGTCTGCATGGAGCCACGTGTAATCCAGTAAGTAATTTCCATTCAGTAACCACTTTATCTTTATGGTGTACATGAGCCCCTGTATTTATATTAGTCTTTTTCTGGTGGTTATGACTATTACGTTACTCTGTCATTCTTCAGTATGTTGCCCAATCATCATGTCTTAGGAAAAGTACTACTATATCACAAATCCAGCCCTCACAGACTCAAATGTTTTATTTACAAAGCTGAAAGTCACCGTCCCATCTAGGTGGCAGTTAGATAGTGGACTACCCTTGATACACGTATTGGTGCCAAATCCCCATAATAATTCAGGTACTACTTTTGCTTGTGCCACGTCAAACACACCTTCTATAGACACAAGAGACTCGCAATAAACATGCTAACATTTTGGAAGGATGGGAAGAATATTCCATCTGCTTTTTTCCAAAATTTCTTTTTCTTTTCTTTCTTTCTTTGTCGTGCATTTAGGAGTCATCACTCAGCTGTCCTAGAAGACTTTGGAATACTTGGTACATATCTGCATGGGTCGCTATAAAGTTCCCCTCATTGCTTTATTTAAAGATATGCATGTCTGGTTTGCGAAATAGAAAGCTCATATGCTATTTATGTATAATTTCCACTGCTGTCGGACACATATTGATATGTTTTCTATACTAATATGGTGTTAGATTGGTACTTAAAATGAACCTGGCCATTGTATCAAAGTGAAAAATGCCACTTCTTACACGTGGCCGTTGTGTCAAAGTTAATAATGCCACTTCTTACACCTGGCCATTGTGTCGAAGTTAATAATGCCACTTCTTACACCTGGCCATTGTGTCAAAGTTAATAATGCCACTTCTTACACCTGGCCATTGTGTCGAAGTGAAAAATGCCACTTCTTACACCTGGCCATTGTGTCAAAGTTAATAATGCCACTTCTTACACCTGGCCATTGTATCGAAGTGAAAAATGCCACTTCTTACACCTGGCCATTGTGTCGAAGTGAAAAATGCCACTTCTTACACCTGGCCATTGTGTCAAAGTGAAAAATGCCACTTCTAACACCTCACAGAGGGAAAGGACAATATACAGTCATTGATAAAAAGGGTTATTCATTCAACATATTGACAAATAACCCCAAAGCAAATGAATTACTTCGCATCTTGGCTCATGAAGCTTGGACAGCAACCACAGACGTTGTGTTTGAGCAAAATTGTTGGTTAATCGTCATTATTCATGCCTTGAGATTGAGATTTGGTTCCCTCTTTTATCTTGGTTTCCTTCATTAAAAAAGACTACACATCGTCTGGTGGGACCAATAACCATGGTGCAACAGGTTACGTTCCAATGCCTTTTGGCAGCTTCATAAGGACACTACTCAACAGCTTCTACTGGATTTGGGGGAGGGAAAAAATTTCCTCTTTTTGAAGCCGCTTTCCGGAATATGAAGTTGTGTTGGATTACATAGTTTTTGTTGTTGTTTAATGCCATTTTTCAGCACAAGATAGGTTATAGATGGTGGCCTGTATAACTGGTGGAGGAAGAACCTGGGAAAACCCTGGAAAGATCCACCGACCCATGAGAAGCTACTGGCAAGGTCTCGCACATACCCATATTGGTCGAATCCGAGACTCAAAGTAACGCAGACAGAGACCACTCGGCCACTCAGGGCCCCTTTAGATTATAGATTCACATGCCATAAGGGACCGAGGATGGCCTTTTTGGTGTAAGATGAGTGGCCGAGTGGTCTCCCTTGACCATGTGCCTATTCTTCTAATTTATTATAATCAGGTAACAAATTTGAAGATGAAACAATTTCTTTTAGTAAAATACGTTTCTTTAATAATACTTAGCCGATCATAATATACATACACCTGCTCAGTTTTTCCACAGTTACAAAGTGTGCCTTCCATGCCAGAAGGCGCCAAGTCCCTGTATCAAGGGTAGATCACTCTAATTGCCACCACATGAGTCTGACATTTTATCAGTAAAGTACGTCAAAATCTCTGACAATGTGAAATCACCTTGAAACACAAGGAGTGCAGTGGTGACCACAACCCTCTGCTTGATTTGACTTTTCTCACGAATCTTTTATCACTTCATAATCGCAAGAAGAGTTAAAAACTACACACATACATTCGAAAGACAGTGATGTACTAACGCATAACTCTCGGACAACCATGTCGTGAATCCAATCCAGCAAATTAACCTTTGTTTTCACCATTACGATCACAAACGCTTTCTGTTAGATAACGGATAAGGTGATTTCATGTTGTTAGAGATTTTGCTATACTTTATTGTTAAACGTCAGACTCCTGTGCTGCCACCTAGGTTGGCATATAACATTTAGTATTGTTGATAAAAAGGATTAGTCTGGGTGAGCTATATTTGTGTAATACTGGTTCTCCTCTCGCAATTCTACATTTGATGCTATGCCACAAATCCACTCCACTGCTGGTTTAGGTCTTCTTCTATCCACCAACTTGGTCTACTAGTTAAAATCTTTTTAAATCTTCTGTTTTGTTCTACTGGTTTACATCTCCTTATATCCTCCAACTTGGTCTCCTGACTTAGGACTTCTTAAATCCTCTGCGAAGACTTACTTGTTTTGAGTTCCTTAAATCCTATGAATGGCTCTACTGGTTTCAATGTCCTTAAATCCTGCAATGGTCTTCTGGTTTTGATCTCCTTTCTCGTACACTTTTCTGACATGTGTCGGTTTTCAAAGATAGCACCTTAAGTCCATTAACTCTGTTGCTATTTTATTTATAGTAGGGACCTTCAAAACTAAAGTATTCAGGTTATAAAATATCATATATTAGCGCTGATACCAAGCAGGATGGACACGTTTCCAATTATCTTTTGACAGTCACATGACTCTTTCAATAATACCAATAATTTGTGTGATAAATTTCAAGCATTCATCTGGCATTTTTTAAATGTATAGCTGGTGGGGGGGGGGTACATTTTTACCGTAAATAAATAACAAATTTGCAGTATCAATTACTTACATGATATGTCCCTTTCTACCACAGATTGATGGGTCATGTCAATGTCCCCCAGGTTTCTATGGACAACAATGTGAAAATCCTTGTCCAGACGGTTTCTATGGCAACAATTGTACTCAGAGATGCAACACGTGCAATGGTGGTATATGCAGTAAAGTGGATGGTACATGCATTTGCCAGGCAAGCAAAGATATTCTTTAAGCTGATACAATTTTGTTTGAAAAGGTTTATTTTCTGTCTGAAATAATAATCTAAACTGACAATTTTCTAGTGCCCATGGTTTACTTTGAAATATTTATGTTTGTAATCATGTAGTAATTTGTAGCTAGCTCCAAATGGTGGTTGCGATAATTGTTGTCATTCTTCATCGGTTTGTTTTTGTCACCTCTACACAAGTAAGATATTTACTGGAGAAGAAATTGGAGTAAAGAGTCCTGCCCATAGACACGTCCAGTAGCAGGATTCTAAAGAGTCCTGCCCGTAGACACGTCCAATAGCAGGATTCTAATTATCGTTGGTTGCAAGTCCAGCACACCAACTCAGCCACAGTGGGTCATCCATTATTTGATGACATAAGATGATGTACTTTTAAAAATATTTTTGTGTATTTGGCAAATTATTTGCATAATTTAAAGTAAATTATCAGTGGCTAGCACGCTAGTCTCATGACTGAAAAGGTGTGGGGTTGATTTCTGGTATCAGATCAGCCAACCGTGTTTGGAATGTTACTGTAACATATTTGCCTCAGCATTATAGTCTACCTGTGTTGATGTGCCATAAATGCCAAACCAAATTAATTATTCAGATCAGATCTGTTATCTCGCTAATTGAATTAATGCAGTGAATTAATTTATTAATTCCAATTGGCAATGGTAAAAGACTGGAATGTTTGACAATGGTACCAGTAGCGACCTTGGGTGTTTGATTTGATTAGATAAAAAGACAATTTGAAAACCTTTGAACATCTAAACAATAAAGAATTTTGATAATTTATTTTGTGGAATAAGTTTTCCAAAGGTTCCATAATTTGCCTCTGTCATCAAATACATAAAATATTAGATATTACCAGTCAGTCCATAAAATGATGTGAATTGCAGCACAAACATGAAATTGCATGCATACGCAGGTGAATGTGCAATGTTTAACATGTACAACAGGAACTTAGGGCTTCTTTGTAGTGCACTAATTGCAGAGTCATCATAATCTATTAACAACACAAACACTGCGTATTTAATTAAAGGTTATATCTTTTCTGTCAGAATGGACAAACTTGCACTTGTCCAAATGGTTTTAGAGGTCCACGATGCATATATCCATGTTCATGCGTACATGGCAGCTGTGATGGGACAACAGGAACATGCAGCTGTACTGCAGGATGGGGAGGAACCAACTGTGACCAGGCGTGTATAGGTAATATATGCTCTTATACAAGGCTGTATTTCTAAGTCCTATTTCCCATTAATTTGCAAATTTTAACTTTTTAATTCATTCATTTTCTAATTGTAAAAGCATCAGATTTAATTTATCAATCAAAACAATAATAAAGAAAGCAAGACAATTGCTTTGTAATAAAACTAATGAATTCAGTAAACACGTGAATAAATGACTTGTTATAAATCAGCAATGAATATCCAAATGAGGACTTGCCAGTTTTTATGTTTAATTTTGATGGAGATATGAAAGGTATGTAACCATTTTAGTGCCAGTAGATACTGAGCTTGAAATCGTGAAATTGCAGTCAATGTTTGTCTTACAGGTCAGCTATTTTTACTTTAAGTTTATCAGATCAAATTTGCAATGTACTAAAGGTTTATAAAAATGTGTACCATTTATTTAGGGTTGTAAGGGAGTATTTGGAGACTTCATAATGTTATATATATATCACTCTT
The DNA here is from genome assembly GCA_028554795.2 of Sinohyriopsis cumingii. Taxonomy (NCBI): domain Eukaryota; kingdom Metazoa; phylum Mollusca; class Bivalvia; order Unionida; family Unionidae; genus Sinohyriopsis; species Sinohyriopsis cumingii. The sequence goes on along the minus strand of CM068832.1, from coordinate 67,222,121 downwards.
ACCTTCAGACAACTAGTTGAAAAATTTCAAAAATTGGATTGCAATTTTGAAATATGGTGATACTTTAGTACATCTGTATTTATATTCCTATAATTGTAGATATCACCAAAAAATGAAAACCTGACAAATAATTAATGATATCACAATGTTATCATTATTAGATGCAATTTTGTAAATCTGCATATCTCTAATACATTCGAGTGTATCTTTTCTAACGTCTAAAATCACCAAATGAATAATTGTGTCTCAATTAGTGTTATTTTGCAATACACATGGATTTTGCCACATCTTTACCTCATATAATTTTGTAAACAAATATGTACCATCTCTTAATATCTATGCTGTTGTTTTCATGTTAAGCCCATTAAATATTTTACCAACTTTCTGATAATTGTTCAGATCAATCTTATCACTGTTCAATTATTTATATTTGTTTCTTTCTTTAAATCAGCGATGTTGTTGATATTTGTCTTCATGTTCATGCAGGTCAGTTTAAATGGAATTGTCAAGAGACATGCCTGTACAAGATAAATGTGTCTGGTTTAGAATGGTTGAATATGTTTTGTCTCACAAATTCCTCACATATTTCTTATGAAGTCAGTCGAGTAAATCTAAGTGATTAACTTTAAAGGAACAATGTTTTCTCACCCCTATTTTGCCACAGATTCCTATGGACCAAACTGTCAGACACAGTGCATCTGTTTCAATGGAGACTGTGATGCTATAACTGGACGCTGTCAATGTCATTCGGGATACTATGGTCCTACCTGTGCAGACAAGTGTGATGTAAGTTGTACTTTAAATTTTCAATTTAAAACTATTAAGATCCATTTCACATAATCTTGCATTTGAAAATGTAAACATCAGTCATTTTGAATCTGGAGGAAAGGGAAGTTACCTGTGCTTGAACACTATGATTGGTTATTAAGTAAATATAATCTACCAATAAATAATCTGAAGAATATTGCAACGTCATTACAGGTCACCACCAACGGTGTCGTCCAGCGTAAGTAAATGAGTTTTGTAATTGCGTGTCATAGTACTGAGTGCAATGTAACTATTCGACCATGACATTTCTTATACATACATACATACATACATAGAGTATTTTGCTGAGAATGCAGGTGGAGGATATAAAATTCAAGATCTCTATTTTATGAACAAACTAATTATCGAGATTCTAACACAAATGTTCCTCTTTAGCAATCATAACCATTCCATCAATTTTCATTCATAAAAGGAGAGTTTGCCTAATTTCATCCAAGCACTTTAAGAATGAATTATGACTCAAATAAAGCTATGGGAAATGGTACCTGACAGTTATTGTCTCCAAAACAGTCATGCAAGGCTGGACTAGATCAGCCTTCATCATTAACATGGAGGAATTAAAGCTTGTTGACAACATCTGAAGACAAAAATATTGATAAAAATTTAATGACTATGTTCATGCAAGTCGTGAATGGTATAGCATTCTGAATTGTTGGAATGGACACTTGAATGCAGCAGGGTATGGAAGAGTATTCCCGCAAGTCTCTTCTTGTCCTTATCATTTCAATAAAACGTTGAGTGCCAAATCGCCATCCTCCACCAGTACCTGCTGTTATAGCCTCAATCTCCAAGATCCTAGCTTTTTAGGAAGAAAAGATTTCACATTGACAATAACACATAGAAGTCTGTATTGATTGTAAGCTATTATTTGCTTTTTTGTTTTTATCTCACGTCCATGCTGAAATTAGGATTATCCTGTGAATCATTTAGCGGCAAGTGCAAGTACATGTTTATTTTATGGGGCTACTTCAAACCAGAGACATATATATATATAAATATAAACAAGACTATGGGATCGTACAAAGTTGACATGATTGCAAGTAATCTTTGATTTTTGAAGGGTTTAATAAAACATACTCATAATTAGTTTTTCGTTAACTATACTTTAAGGGCAAAGATAAAATGGCGAAAATCAAATTAGATGTAATTCTAATCTAACATGGTGTAATGTTATGATAAAAATACATAAACAACAATTAGAGCCCTTTTTTTCTAGACATATATAGGTTCAATTTGTTTGTATGTATGTATGTGTCTATGTACGGGATTCTTTAATCTTGTATTATGTATACAGGGATCCCTTGGTGTGTGGGGACCACAATGTGCCCTGAAATGTCCTCCATGTGGACCTTATGCAAAACCCGGATGTGACGTTGCAAGTGGTCTCTGTATGTGCAGCACAGGATTCACGGGTCCGCTTTGTGACAGGCCCTGCCCTGCCGGAACGTATGGTGATAACTGCAGCAAGCAATGCAAGTGAGAATTCTCTCCGAGGAATTTAAAATTTGAAATCTTGGAGTAAATCATATAGTAAGAGAAAGCAAAATGCATGTGTCCATGGAGATATGTGTATAGCATAGTGAACCATTTTAGTTCAAATAATTACTTAGTACACAAATACGATTAAGTTACACAAATCCAAATTCAAATAATAACATTATGAGGCATTTTACTTTGAGTGTTATCTCATCTCCTAATCACAGCAATCAGGAATAATTGTTTCGTAATCCAATTTAAATATATATTCCTTCTTAAGGTTTTAAAGTTTTATTTTTCATAATCTGTATCTTTATTTTTATTTTTATGATATTTCAGTTGTCTAAACGGTGCATACTGTGACAATGTGTTGGGCACGTGCATGTGCACGGCCGGGTTTACGGGACAAAATTGCTCAGTTGCTGTAAGCATTCATGTTATCTCCATACTCAACAATTGCATGTGTTATCTACACTTTCAACTTTGTGTGTGTTATTTATATGCTGAACATTTTATGTATTATCTATATACATGTACTCAACATTATGTTATTTATATACTCAGCATTGTATGTGTTATCCATATACTCAACAATTTGTGTTATTCATGTACTCAACATTGTGTGTGTGTTATCCATACACTCAACACTATATGCATTATCCATATACTCAAAATTTTGTGTTATCCATATACTCAACATTGTGTGTTATCCATACTCAACACTATGCATTATACATATACTAACAATTTTTTTTATCAATATACTCCACATTTGTTATCCATATGCTAACATTGCATGCATTAGCAATATACTAAGCAATTTGTGTTATCCATATACTCAACATTATGTGTTATCCATATTCTCAATATTGTGTGTGATCCATGAGCTCAACACTGTATGCATTAGCCATATACTCAACAATTTGTGTTATCCATAAACTCAACATTGTGTGTGTTATCCATGTGCTCAACATTGTATGCATTAGCCATATACTCAACAATTTGTGTTATCCATATATTCAACATTGTGAGTGTTATCCATATACTCAACACTGAATGCATTAACCATATACTCAGCAATTTGTGTTATCCATAAACTCAACATTGTGTGTGTTATCCACGTGCTCAACATTGTATGCATTAGCCATATACTCAGCAATTTGTGTTATCCATAAACTCAACATTGTGTGTGTTATCCATGTGCTCAACATTGTATGCATTAGCCATATACTCAGCAATTTGTGTTGTCCATAAACTCAACATTGTGTGTGTTATCCATGTGCTCAACTTTGTATGCATTAGCCATATACTCAACAATTTGTGTTATCCATATATATTCAACATTGTGTGTGTTATCCATATACTCAACACTGTATGCATTAGCCATATACTCAACAGTTTGTGTTATCCATATGCTCAACATTATAGAGAGTTTATTCATTTGAATACTCAACAGTATAGAGAGTTTAGTCATTTGAATTATCATTTTCGTTATCCCTATAGACTGTATGTTGTAAACATGAAAAAGGAGTAAATATTGATCAGTTAATTTTTTGAGTCATAGTAAATTAACACACATTGTTTACATGCATTGGCAAGGGCAGTTTTCAGAATGTAAATAATGACTGTATACTTTATTTGAATGTTTGAGTTATATACTTACTCTGTATTAATATTAATAATCTTCATGCAATGCAGTGTTCTCCTGACCATTGGGGCCCTAATTGTACGTACTCATGTGACTGCGGACCCCATGGAGACACATGTACCGTAGGAGAAGGGATCTGTATGTGTAAACCTGGCTTTACTGGAGGTAATTTATATATTTTATATGCACAAAAGTATCTAAGGTAGATGGATGGAAGTGTGTGTCCATATTACATATGGTTGCCTGTCCATGTGTGGTAATTTTCACTTCCTGACTTTGTGTCATTTTATATCAATTTGTAATATTCTTGTGTCCCATGGGGAGACAGGACAAAGCTATATAGTACTGTGGGTTATAAGACTATAGAACATTTCTACAAGTAGAGACAACTCTGACCTATGGAGTTGAATATAACATACAAATGGTGGTGGCAGTAATACATTGTTAGAACATCATACCTGCATATAACATTGAATCACACTCAAGTGCAACCAAACTGTTACAAGGGTAATATGGTCCACTTTGTGTGCATTAAAAGTGTTTTGGTGGATAAATAATGATAAATGAGTAAAAAAAATGTAGGAAGGGAATTTCAGTCTACACAGAGTGTACTGACCCTATTTTACTCATACTGGTAGATTGTCAACTGTTCATTGAACTGTGCCACTGCAGTGTAAAAGTTGCAGCTGTACATCTTGCAGTAAATGTAACTTGCACAGAACTCCACTAAAAGATTGGGTTCTACCTGGCCCGTTTGTGGATTAACTCTATACCCCTTTTGAAGGACATTGGGTTCCCGCATGATCAAGTGGTCAAAGGTGGTCACCTTTACAGATAACTAACATCTGACCTTTGCTCCCTAGGATTCTTGTCTTGGTTTCACCCAGACTGGGTATGCAAGAAAGTTTGCCAGTAGCTTCCAGTGTGTTGGTGTTTCTTATAGGCGTTTTCTGGGTACTTCTTCCAACAAACTATACTGGCCACCATATATAGCCTGTTATTTGCTGAACAATGGATTTAAATCCCCAAAACCACAGTCTGCCGTAAAATGATTCTGGAACACCATAGGTCGTAAATCAAGTAAGTATCTTATCCAACAGCATGTTGGATTCTTAACTTTTGACTGTGCAATGGTTCTTTTCTGTAGACACAAAAAAGATAAGAATGGGCAAGGACCATCATTCATTTACGGGTATGCATGCAATTGTGCATGGGAGGATTTGTCTAATATGTAGTATAATTATCCATGACAATCTTTAATGCTACCTAAATATTTTAACTTATAACTTAGGGGCCACGAGTGGCTGAGTGGTCTAAAGTGCTCTATGTTACGGATAACTGCCATCTCACCTCTGTCTGTGTGGGTTCAAGTCTAGGATTCAGCCAATGTGGGTATGTGAGAAAGCTTGCCAGTAGCTTCTCGTGGGTCGGTGGTTCTTTCTGGGGTTTTCCCGGGTTCTTCCTCCACCATTAATACTGGCCACCATGTATAGCCTATCATGTGCTGTAAAATGGCGTTAAACCCTACAACAGCAACAACAGTAACTTATAACTCGTGTTAAAATATAATCATGCTTCAAACATATTCTCATCAAGTCACTCGATATTTGTATAACATGTGAATAAACGATTTTTACTGCTACTTCTATAATGTTTATACACTTACAAGAATTTAGTCGTGTCTCTTTAATCTTACAGTGAAGTGCCGGCAGAGTTGTGTGGATGGACAATACGGACCTCATTGCTCACAACTATGCCAGTGTGCCACACAAAACAGTAGATGTAGTCCATTAGATGGTTCATGTCAGTGTAACATGGGATACACAGGGCAAATATGCGACCAAGGTAATTAATATGACAGATCAAAATCCATGTGACTGGGGTAATTAATATGACACATCAAGTCCATGTGACCCGGGTAATTAATATGGCAGATCAAGTCCATGTGACCCAGGTAATTAATATGACAGATCAAGTCCATGTGACCCGGGTAATTAATATGACACAATCAAGTCCATGTGACCCAGGTAATTAATATGACACATCAAGTCCATGTGACCCGGGTAATTAATATGACACATCAAGTCCATGTGACCCGGGTAATTAATATGGCAGATCAAGTCCATGTGACCCAGGTAATTAATATGACACAATCAAGTCCATGTGGCCCGGGTAATTAATATGACACAATCAAGTCCACATGACCAAGGGAATTAATATGACAGATCAAGTCCATGTGACCCGGGTAATTAATATGACAGATCAAGTCAATGTGACCTGGGTAATTAATATGACAGATCAAGTCCATGTGACCTGGATAATTAATATGACACAATCAAGTCCACATGACTGGGGTAATTAATATGATGGATGAAATGGATTACACCTGAAATAGGAACAGATTTTCCCTGTGATATTGGAATAGGACCTTGTTTTCATTATAGATGTAACTGAATGGAAAGTTTTAGAAAAATACAACTCGATCCCCTTGGATGTAAATATTTATCCTATGTTCCTAAACTTTTTGTTATAAACATTGTGGCTGAAAAGGAAAAGGTCTGCAATATGTAACATCAGTCTTTAAAAAGAAAGCAGAATCTGTTCACAAAATGATTTTTAATTGAAGAATATGTTTGTTATTTAATGTCTTCTCATTTGAAGAGAATAATCATTGTTACATAGCTTTTGTGTTGAAACCTTTTTTATTTATAATGTGCAATAATTTATTCCATATGTGGTTAAGAATGAGTATTATAATTTGATAGGATTTATACATATCTTGTATTTTAGTCTGTCCAGTTGGAAAATGGGGTAAGGATTGTTCACAAAGCTGTCAGTGCAATGATCAAGGCACATGCGATCCTTTCACTGGAAAATGTGACTGTTACCCTGGCTACAAGGGAAATAATTGTGAACAACGTAAGTAATGCAAGTAGTGTAAAAAAGTACAAAGAAGAGTACAATATTTGATTTTCATTTCATGTGACCATTTTGTCCATTATTCTGACCTTCGACTGTAGTTTATAGTGTGCTTTATTGCAGAAAGTTGTAGAGCTGCGATAGCTTGCTGTATAGCTTTATCTAGTTCCTTATGTCACTGTAATGCAACACAGTAACGTGCAAAACAGACATTTGAAGCAAGCTAAGCAATTTGAACCATTGGCTGTTTTGTGCTACAATATTTCTGAATTTATATATTAGGTCAAGGAATTTATTGCAGTTGTTGTTCCAGGATGCCCAGCTCATGTTATTTATATATCATGTGAAGAATCTAACGATTTGGTGTCATAAAAGTTTATTTGGAAATATCGAATGCAATTACCACAACACCTGATTCTATTCTCATATGAGTTCATATCTCATCTGCTCTTTTCTTCCAGATTGAAACTTTCTTGTCCATGGTTGCCTTATAACTGTAAATTAGTATTTTCCTTTTTCCTGTCTATCTGGTTCTTTTTGTTTCTTTTCTTTTCTGATTACCCACTTTTCATCAGACATTAGTAAGCCCTTGTTTTTAGATACAATTTTTTTTAAAAACTTGTGGCATTTGCTCCTATTTGTTTCAGAGTGTCAGAAGAACGTGTACTGGGGGAAGGGATGTGCTAATCGATGCCAGTGTCAGGTTGGAGATTGCGATCCGGTCACTGGGACCTGTAGGTGTCCTCCTGGGAAGGTGGGACACTTCTGTGAAAAAGGTGAGACTAACTTGTGTCATTCAGGAGAGAGAGAGAGAGAGAAAGAGAGAGAGAGAGAGATTTACATAGCTGGTAAAATATTACTTTTCTGTGAATCTAAGTGGTCCTTATAAGCCCATTATATACCTGAGCAGTTATCTCAAAGTTGATTGTCTAAGATCATTTTAAATTTCCATCCTCCATCTTCTGCAACAATGTTATTTTATTATTACTATTAACAATATGGATGCTGTCTTTCCAATTGGTAGCTGAATTGAAATTCAGAAAAGTACAGGGGATTATACAAAGAAAGGGTAAAGTAGTTGCTAGTGGGACTTGAACATGTTTATTCTACATAGAATTATCTGAATGCAACACTCAAACAGTACTAGAACATGAGGGAACCTGCTTGGCCCAGTTGAATCGAGGAAACGAAAGAAAACATCATGTTGTCCAATATGAATGTATTGAGCTTATCCAAGTACCCACACGGTGGCGTATTATAATGCAGACAAACCACTTATCCAAGTACCCATACGGTGGCGTATTATAATGCAGACAAACCACTTATCCAAGTACCCACACGGTGGCGTATTATAATGCAAACAAACCACTTATCCAAGTACCCACACGGTGGCGCATTATAATGCAGACAAACCACTTTTTATTCCTAATAATGTCAACTCGTACAAGTGTAAAAGAAATGACGACAAATGGGATGCTCTGTTTTCTGCCATATTCATTATTTCATCTTTATTGAATAAACATAATGGAATTGACAACACTTTTTGGAGGAAATGGTGTAAACAGACTCCCTTTATAGAAATATGTATATGGCGCCTGAACTATTCCAGATGACTAGACCTGACTGAACTGTGACATCAGATAGAAATTTCAGATCGGAGATCAAATGTTCAAAATGCTGTTCTCCATGTCAAATACCCTTTTTAATCTGAAGTGAAGTTGCTCCCTGAGTGGTATATATATATATATATATATATATATATATATATAGAGAGAGAGAGAGAGAGAGAGAGAGAAAGAGAGAGAGAGATTATAATATTGTTCTTCTTATGTAGAATGATGACTCCAACTAACGTAATCTCAAACGGTTATTGATTTAACATTTTATTTGTTGAAATTTCTGAATGGCTTAAGTTACTCATTGAATTTCATAAATTCAGTATCATCTTTATTCATGTGAGATCATATATAAAGAGATATGTTTGTTTTAACAAATCTTATATCGAACTCTGTTTGTTTCTCAAGTATCAAAACAGTGCAGAGTAGTCATTTGATACATGTGAACTGTATTTCGAAATCTTCTACAAGTCTGTTTTCACTGAGTAAAATGACAATATTTCTTCACATTTGCGAGATCACGGTAGTTTTCACTTTGTTTGTGTGGAGGGTGAAGGGGGAGTTCTGAATGAGAGTGAGGGTTAATAAAATTTTACTTGTTATTCTGCCAAAGTTACCTGTACAGATAATAACAAGTTTGTTTATTTATTTACTTATGCATATATCTATTTATTTATTTATCCAGGTTGTGATTCCAATCATTTTGGTTTCCAGTGTGCCCAGGTTTGTGGATGTCAGAATGGTGCGGTTTGCGACCCTATTACCGGAAACTGCCGGTGTCAACCTGGTTGGTCTGGTTACTTCTGTGATCAAAGTAAGGGCATTCTTTCATGCATGATTTTATTTTTGTTGATAGATGATGAATCTGTAAATACATTGGACAAGATCAAAAACTGTTTTGTTAAAAATTCAGCTAGAAAAATTAATCACATTGTTTCCATACCATGATTAAAGAACACTGACTCCCTAATTAACAGTATGTTTATTTGATGTGAAAAGTGTTTTTTTCAAAAAGTAATTATTTCAATAATAAAGTGAATGAAATAAATTTAGTGACAAAATTTTTTTTTAAATACAAATTTAATGAAAATGAAAGAAGAAAAATGAAAGGAAAACTAAACATTGGATTAGACAAGGATGCAATTTCTGTTATTAAGTATGTTACATACACAAATGCACAATCTTATTCAAATGTTGGAAAAAATAATAATAAAATAATAAATAAATAATTTATTGTTATGGAGATAATTTGGTATTAAATGTAGGATGAAGAAAACAGTTGGGTGAAGGTTACAGTGACATAACTCACTATACTACTTTAGATAAAGGTCTTAGTGACATTACTTATTTTATTGCTTTGGATGAAGCTATTAGTGATTTTACTGCTCTGGATGAAGATAAAAATTACAGTGACATTACTCACTTTACCGCTCTGGATGAAGGTAAAAATTACAGTGACATTACTCACTTTACTGCTCTGGATGAAGGTAATAATTACAGTGACATTGCTCACTTTACCGCTATGGATGAAGGTAAAAATTACATTGACATTACTCACTTTACCACTCTGGATGAAGGTAAAAATTACAGTGACATTACTCACTTTACCACTCTGGATGAAGGTAAAAATTACATTGACATTACTCACTTTACCGCTATGGATGAAGGTAAAAATTACTGTGACATTTCTCACTTTACCGCTATGGATGAAGGTAAAAATTACAGTGACATTACTCATTTTACTGCTTTGGATGAAGGTAAAAATTACTGTGACATTTCTCACCTTACTGATTTTGATGAAGGTAAAAATTACTGTGACATTTCTCACCTTACTGATTTTGATGAAGGTAAAAATTACTGTGACATTTCTCACCTTACTGATTTTGATGAAGGTAAAAATTTCTGTGACATTTCTCACCTTACTGATTTTGATGAAGGTAAAAATTACAGTGACATTACTTACTTTACTGCTTTGGATGAAGTTAAAAATTACAGTGACATTACTCACCTTACTGATTTTGATGAAGGTAAAAATTACTGTGACATTTCTCACCTTACTGATTTTGATGAAGGTAAAAATTACTGTGTGACATTTCTCACCTTACTGATTTTGATGAAGGTAAAAATTACTGTGACATTTCTCACCTTACTGATTTTGATGAAGGTAAAAATTACTGTGACATTTCTCACCTTACTGATTTTGATGAAGGTAAAAATTACAGTGACATTACTTACTTTACTGCTTTGGATGAAGTTAAAAATTACAGTGACATTTCTCACTTTACCAGATTGGATGAATGTACAAATTGCAGTGACATTACTCACTTTACCGCATTTGATGAAGGTAAAAATTACAGTGACATTTCTCACTTTAATGATTTGGATGAAGTTAAAAATTACAGTGACATTACTCACTTTACCGCTATGGATGAAGGTAAAAATTACAGTGACATTACTCACTTTACCGCTATGGATGAAGGTAAAAATTACTGTGACATTACTCAATTTACTGCTCTGGATGAAGGTAATAATTACAGTGACATTACTCACTTTACTGATTTTGATGAAGTTAAAAATTACAGTGACATTTCTCACTTTACCGCTTTGGATGAAGGTAAAAATTACAGTGACATTACTCACTTTACCGGATTGGATGAAAGTACAAATTACAGTGACATTTCTCACTTTACCGCTTTGGATGAAGGTAAAAATTACAGTGACATTACTCACTTTACCGGATTGGATGAAAGTACAAATTACAGTGACATTTCTCACTTTACTGCTCTGGATGAAGGTAAAAATTACAGTGACATTACTCACTTTACTGCTCTGGATGAAGGTAATAATTACAGTGACATTACTCACTTTACTGATTTTGATGAAGTTAAAAATTACAGTGACATTACTCACTTTACCGCTTTGGATGAAGGTAAAAATTACAGTGACATTACTCACTTTACTGATTTTGATGAAGTTAAAAATTACAGTGACATTTCTCACTTTACCGCTTTGGATGAAGGTAAAAATTACAGTGACATTACTCACTTTACCGGATTGGATGAAAGTACAAATTACAGTGACATTTCTCACTTTACCGCTTTGGATGAAGGTAAAAATTACAGTGACATTACTCACTTTACCGCTTTGGATGAAGGTAAAAATTACAGTGACATTACTCACTTTACTGATTTGGAAGAAGTTAAAAATTACAGTGACTTTATTCACTTTACTGATTTGGATGAAGGTACAAATTACTGTGACATTACTGACTTTACTGATTTGGATGAAGGTAAGAATTACAGTGACATTGCTCACTTTAACGCATTGGATAAAGATTTTAGTGACAGTGACATTATTAACTTTACTTCTTTGGATGAAGATTTTAGTGACATTACTTATTTTACTGCTTTACACTAAGACATTTCATGTTACTGCAATCCACAGGTTGCCCAGATGGTTACTATGGAGATGGGTGTTCGCAGGTGTGCCCTGACTGTCAGAACGGGGGCTCTTGTAACTCCCTATCAGGGGTCTGCACATGTTCCGTCGGGTTCACTGGACCTTTATGCAATACGTCTTTAGCTACATTGGCTGTACAGCAACCTTCACAACAAATAAGTAAGTGAACGACAAAGTTTGTATCCTTTAGTCTTAAAATATTTGAGTCTGCATTAGTTTTCGTGCGATCTTATACCAAGAAGAAATATTGAGTATTTTGCCAAAACCTTTGCAAATGACCTCACTATTTAGTCTGAACTGTCATTTAATTTTTTTAATAGTTTTAAAATCAAACCACGATGAACTTATTTTAACAAGTTTCCTTAAGTGACCTAGGTAAAAATGTTGTATCGTTCTGATTTTAAATGTTCCACTTTATTTGATATCACATAACTTTTATAACATACATCTAGCACATGCTTTGAGTATTTGATAACATGTAACTTTTATAACATATAACTAGTATATGCTTTGAGTAACATGCTTTGAGTGTTTGATAACACGTAACTTTTATAACATACAACTAGCACATGCTTTGAGTATTTGATAACACGTAACTTTTATAACATATAACTAGTACATGCTTTGAGTGTTTGATAACACGTAGCTTTTATAACATATAACTAGCACATGCTTTGAGTGTTTGATAACACGTAGCTTTTATAACATATAACTAGCACATGCTTTGAGTGTTTGATAACATGTAACTTTTATAACATAACTACAACATGCTTTGAGTATTTGATAACACGTAACTTTTATAACATAACTACAACATGCTTTGAGTATTTGATAACACGTAACTTTTATAACATACAACAAGCACATGCTTTGAGTATTTGATAACACATAGCTTTTATAACATACAACAGGCACATGCTTTGAGTATTTGATAACATGTAGCTTTTATAACATATAACAGGCACATGCTTTGAGTATTTGATAACACATAGCTTTTATAACATATAACTAACACATGCTTTGAGTGTTTGATAACATGTAACTTTTATAACATATAACTAGCACATGCTTTGAGTATTTGATAACACGTAGCTTTTATAACATACAACAAGCACATGCTTTGAGTATTTGATAACACGTAGCTTTTATAACATACAACAGGCACATGCTTTGAGTATTTGATAACATGTAGCTTTTATAACATATAACAGGCACATGCTTTGAGTATTTGATAACATGTAACTTTTATAACATATAACTAGCACATGCTTTGAGTATTTGATAACACGTAGCTTTTATAACATACAACAAGCACATGCTTTGAGTATTTGATAACACGTAGCTTTTATAACATACAACAGGCACATGCTTTGAGTATTTGATAACATGTAACTTTTATAACATATAACTAGCACATGCTTTGAGTATTTGATAACAGGTAGCTTTTATAACATACAACTAGCACATGCTTTGAGTGTTTGATAACACGTAGCTTTTATAACATACGACTAGCACATGCTTTGAGTATTTGATAACACATAGCTTTTATAACATATAACTAGTACATGCTTTGAGTGTTTGATAACGTAACTTTTATAACATATGACTAGCACATGCTTTGAGTATTTGATAACACGTAGCTTTTATAACATATAACTAGTACATGCTTTGAGTATTTGATAACACGTAGCTTTTATAACATATAACTAGCACATGCTTTAGTAGGTCCTCAATTAAGCCTCGTTAAAATTCCGAGTGTCTTACAGAATACATTTTTCTTTAGGTTTGGCCAGTGGAATGTTGCAGTTAAGTGTTGGGCAACTTGTTGGCTTGATTATTGGGTTTCTAATCGCCATCTTGATAGCTGTTCTCATTTCAACACTGCTGTCAAGAAAGCGGTACACAGGACAGTTTATTACTGGTTTAAGCAGTGGAATGAAACTGAATGACAAAGAGGTAAACTGTCTTAGAGCTCTACATTTATATCATGCAACATTGTATTGTTGTTTCTGAAGAAGATATAAATGAATGCTATATGTGAAATAATTCTCTAATTTAATTATGCCTGTCATTAAATATTTTGTTCACTCCCAGATGTGTAACTTTATAGTTGAGTAGTTTAATTAATGGAACTGAGAGAATTACAATATCCTATGTTGGGCATAACACAATGAGTCAATTTCTTTAGTAGACTCAAACCTTAAGGTCAAACAGGGGTGGTAACTCAGTCACAGGTTGAATAAAGAAGTGAACCTCAGACTCATCTCAGTATTACTCGTCATAAAAGTTGATTTGAAACAAAAGGTCTTGTGAAGGAAGAGACAAAACTGATGATACAACCAAACCGTGAAGTAAAACAGGGGCTGTAATTCATTCATTTGTTGTCTGAATCTAAAAGATGTACTTTAGATTTGATTTCTTAATATTAATACTCTCAGAAATTTATTTCAAATGAAGTCCATCAGTAATTATTTTAATGAGACTCATAATGTATAAAATAAACTATAAATCAAATGATGAATAACCATTTTAATGAGACTCATAATGTATAAAATAAACTATAAATCAAATGATGAATAACCATTTTAATGAGACTATAATGTATAAAATAAACTATAAATCAAATGATGAATAACCATTTTAATGAGACTCGTAATGTATAAAATAAACTATAAATCAAATGATGAATAACCATTTTAATGAGACTCGTAATGTATAAAATAAACTATAAATCAAATGATGAATAACCATTTTAATGAGACTCATAATGTATAAAATGAACGATAAATCAAATGATGAATAACCATTTTAATGAGACTCATAATGTATAAAATGAACGATAAATCAAATGATGAATAACCATTTTAATGAGACTCGTAATGTATAAAATGAACGATAAATCAAATGATGAATAACCATTTTAATGAGACTCATAATGTATCAAATAAACGATAAATCAAATGATGAATAACCATTTTAATGAGACTCATAATGTATCAAATAAACGATAAATCAAATGATGAATAACCATTTTAATGAGACTCATAATGTATCAAATAAACGATAAATCAAATGATGAATAACCATTTTAATGAGACTCATAATGTATCAAATAAACGATAAATCAAATGATGAATAACCATTTTAATGAGACTCATAATGTATCAAATAAACGATAAATCAAATGATGAATAACCATTTTAATGAGACTCATAATGTATCAAATAAACGATAAATCAAATGATGAATAACCATTTTAATGAGACTCATAATGTATAAAATAAACGATAAATCAAATGATGAATGACCATTTTAATGAGACTCATGATGTATAAAATGAACGATAAATCAAATGATGAATGACCATTTTAATGAGACTCATAATGTATAAAATGAACGATAAATCAAATGATGAATGACCATTTTAATGAGACTCATAATGTATAAAATGAACGATAAATCAAATGATGAATAACCATTTTAATGAGACTCATAATGTATAAAATGAACGATAAATCAAATGATGAATAACCATTTTATTGAGACTCATAATGTATAAAATGAACGATAAATCAAATGATGAATAACCATTTTAATGAGACTCATAATGTATAAAATGAACGATAAATCAAATGATGAATAACCATTTTAATGAGACTCATAATGTATAAAATGAACGATAAATCAAATGATGAATAACCATTTTAATGAGACTCATAATGTATAAAATGAACGATAAATCAAATGATGAATAACCATTTTAATGAGACTCATAATGTATAAAATGAACGATAAATCAAATGATGAATAACCATTTTAATGAGACTCATAATGTATAAAATGAACGATAAATCAAATGATGAATAACCATTT
Organism: Sinohyriopsis cumingii; assembly: GCA_028554795.2. Lineage (NCBI taxonomy): Eukaryota > Metazoa > Mollusca > Bivalvia > Unionida > Unionidae > Sinohyriopsis > Sinohyriopsis cumingii. The sequence goes on along the minus strand of CM068832.1, from coordinate 67,206,302 downwards.
TAATGAGACTCATAATGTATAAAATGAACGATAAATCAAATGATGAATAACCATTTTAATGAGACTCATAATGTATAAAATGAACGATAAATCAAATGATGAATAACCATTTTAATGAGACTCATAATGTATAAAATGAACGATAAATCAAATGATGAATAACCATTTTAATGAGACTCATAATGTATAAAATGAACGATAAATCAAATGATGAATAACCATTTTAATGAGACTCATAATGTATAAAATGAACGATAAATCAAATGATGAATAACCATTTTAATGAGACTCATAATGTATAAAATGAACGATAAATCAAATGATGAATAACCATTTTAATGAGACTCATAATGTATAAAATGAACGATAAATCAAATGATGAATAACCATTTTAATGAGACTCATAATGTATAAAATGAACGATAAATCAAATGATGAATAACCATTTTAATGAGACTCATAATGTATAAAATGAACGATAAATCAAATGATGAATAACCATTTTAATGAGACTCATAATGTATAAAATGAACGATAAATCAAATGATGAATAACCATTTTAATGAGACTCATAATGTATAAAATGAACGATAAATCAAATGATGAATAACCATTTTAATGAGACGATAATGTATAAAATAAACGATAAATCAAATGATGAATAACCATTTTAATAAGACTCATAATGTATAAAATAAACGATAAATCAAATGATGAATAACCATTTTAATGAGACTCATAATGTATAAAATAAACGATAAATCAAATGATGAATAACCATTTTAATGAGACTCATAATGTATAAAATAAACGATAAATCAAATGATGAATAACCATTTTAATGAGACTCATAATGTATAAAATAAACGATAAATCAAATGATGAATAACCATTTTAATAAGACTCATAATGTATAAAATAAATTATAAATCAAATCATTTTGTTTCTTAATTCAGGTTGCTATTGAAACCAAGGAAGTTTCTCACTATGAAAACAACGAGATGGCATTCTCCAATCCATGTCATGAGGCAAATTATGAGACTAGTTTCGAAACCAAGAGCATCAGTGAGGTGTCTGATGCTCCGACCACTACTAGCGGTGTAGCATCATTAATAGTCGATTCGGATGATGAAGACCAATTCTTTAAGGATAGTGCTGCATGAAGCATTCAATTCAGGAATGGGTGCTTGTTTTTGTATCATATATTGAAGCAAGTAACATTGATACTTCTGTTGCAGACTGGTAGACTTCATCTATTTTAGTACAGCTAGGGCCATTTGCATCATCATGAATAAACGTGATACCAGTGTTGCTGTAATGGTTAAAATTAGAAACTAAAATCGTGAATAGTAACACAAATTGTTATATTTCTATAAATATCTAACATTGCCAATGTGGACTAGAGGAATTATTACCTGTCTGGAGTTTTCATTTTTGAATGACAAGCCTCATGAAGGGGAGTTGAGCAATTATATCATATAGGGAGATGACATGTCTTGTAGGCCTTATTAATTATCTCCCTTATTATCTCCCTTTCAGTCACTATCTGCCAATTTAGACCTATTCTGTTATGGAGGTGAAGTTTCATAATTGCCACTGTATCTTGAAACAATGTCATTTTTCAGGGTATAAATAGAATGATATGTAAAACACATTTTGTTTCTACTTCATAATATGTAACAAGCTATTATTCTTTTCTCAAATAATGGCAAACATTACACCAGCATAAAAACCTAGCAATGAATAGTTTCACCATTTTTAATAATCCACCACTATTCTAATTTGCATATGAAAATCTTTCATAATTGCACAAAAACTGTTAATTTGTACTGTTGTGTATTGTTTTAGATTCAGTTAACTTGAAATTGTGTACTAAATCCAATCAATATTTCTGATATGTCAGATTTAAACAGATATATGTTCCATAACTGATTTTTAAGAATTTGTCAGGCTATCTTTATTGCTCAGACAAGCTAACCTGGATTATCAGTACTGTTTCTGATCGTGTTTAAAGTAATAAGAAAGTTCTACATAAGGTTATTTGACACAAAAGATCGATTAATTTGATAGGTATGTCCAGTTACGACATTTACTCTTTCTAATGATGTAAGAGATCCCATATTTGTCTCAACTGCCATTTGTTTAAATAACTTTCTTACTGAGCCAAATATAACACAAATTTAAATCAGGCCAGGATTGAGATGTACAAATTTAAATCAGGCCAGGATTGAGATGTACAAATTTAAATCAGGCCAGGATTGAGATGTACAAATTTAAATCAGGCCAGGATTGACATGTACAAATTTGAATCAGGCCATGATTGACATGTATAAATTTAAATCGGGCCAGGATTGATATTGAGTGGAAATATGTAAATATATTCATTATGCTGACATAATAATGTTGTGTAGTTATTCCTGGAACATTAAACAACAATGATCATCAATAAAACAAATGTGAAGAAATATTTGCAACTTTGTTGTCTGTTGTCTTGTAATTAGATTCACTGCATGTACTAATGTCATAACAGATGGACAAATATTTGTCGATCAGCTGCTTGTTTCATGTATAATACGTTTTCAATCTTCCTCAAAGATCTGTTTTAGTATTTGTCAGAATAATGAAGAAACGATTACTCTACAAAGCACGTTTTCCAATGATTGCTCATGTGATCTAGCCTGATATTTAATGTGCATTGTATATTATACTGTTGTTTATACCAGAACGTCATAAGATTGCATTCATATATTGCTCTTTCAGATATGACAAAACTGTTACTGTACTAGCTGTGATCGTACATGTAAATATTAAATTAATAAGAGCAAAATGACCCTGCAGTACCCGTAGTGATTAGTTTTAAAAGAAATAAACAAAAACAAATGACTAATGGTATGTTGGACAATTAGCTTTAATTCAAAACAAATTTTAGACTTGCTGCTTCCAGTTCCAATATAAAAGAGCAATCACAGTTTACTGCATTTATATGGCAAAATATGAATGAGTTTTTTGGATGGAAATACTGTTTGACACTGGGAGTGTAGTATATCCATCCAAACAAACCAATTCATATTTTCCCATACAAATGCAGTAACCTTTTTATTATATGCTCATTTTCTTATTCTATCGCTTAATTATGTAAACAAAAGTACACTACATGGAACAAAGTAACTGAATGTATGGCGCATTCCAAACTAAATACACAAGCACAGAGTTGTCATTACACAATAACAACATTACTAATGCTCACAAAACTCCTCCCAGACAAATTTGAACTTAGTTGCGTGCATGACCTAACTTTTGAAAGAAAATGGTATTTTGGTCTACTTAAAATTAAAATTTTGGAGTCATATTGTTAAAGAATGCGCATTGCAGCAAATTTTCCATTTGATTTGGAATGAATAGATTTTTGTAGTTTTGTCCAATCTACAAAATTTCATGTTTATGGACTGGATCTATCTGTGCAAATTCTGCATGAAATACTTATATTGAAGCAGTGAGGGAGAAGCATGTTGACATTTGCAAGTGTGTTTCTGTTCTGTCATTGAATGTTTGAAATCATAATATGGGAAAAATATGAAGTCTTTCAATCGCAATTATCCAAAAGGCGTTAAGGAATTTAATGTTTATTTAATTTTGAGTGCAGTAAGGAGGATTTAATTCCACTTGGAATATAGTCTAAATTACAGTACAATTTTGAATTGTGTAATCAAGCTTGGGAACCCACGACATGGCTCATGTAATTCAGATTTGCAGAACTAAGAATTTAAAAGTACATTTTGAGGAAATTCAGGATGTAAAACTGTAAGTATATTTTTTGCCATTCTTACTACAGTCCTACCCAATTATATTGACATTACTTATGTCGACAAGCCGCCTATTTCGACAAAAAAGCAAAGTCCCGGTCCCTTGGTCTACTATTACTACCAAAATTGTCATGCTTATGTCGACGTCGAGATAACAAATAAACATACATGTCGACATAAGCCCTTGGTCCCAGCTTAAACAAATCCTTTGTTTTCTAATAATTTATATTGACAATCTGCCAGTGCCGACCCATACTTTGTTCAGCAATTAGTTAATATTGCTGACAGGCTTTAATTTTCCTGCCTAATCATTTATGTTGGCAAGCAGCCAGTTCTGACCTGACTTTATTCAACAATTGATCTTGCCACCAGGCTTTAATGTCGCTGTCTGATAAAAAATCAAGCTTTTGTTTGGTCCTATAAAGTTGGCCTCTTACAGCGACTTCAATAAAAGCAATGAAATCTGACTGATTCTTGCATTTTCCAAAGTGATCAGTCATTAAAACAAGTTTTATTGTGCTGTGACAGTTTCTTTTTTTAACTTTATTTATCATGCTTATAATATTATGCCTTCATTAATCTTTTCAGCCGCATATCTCTTGTTTGCTTTTATGTACTTTTCACTACAACTTCTGTAACTAAATACATGTACTGTTCAAACCAACTTGTTGACAGGTTTTAATTTCTCCATGAATAGCCCTATCCCCTTGGTAGCCTCTATTAGATGGGAACTGACTAAAATCTTGGCCAATTTAAGTACATGTACTTGAAGCAGGTAAATAACAACTATGCAACCATTTGTTAATGCCGATATTGAATATCAACAATGAATATCGTAGTGAATGTTTTTCATATCAGAATGTGAACGATACAATATTTTATTGTGGATTTTATTACACAAAGGTAACCAAAATGTAATTTGTCAATATACAAGTGTATTTCACACTGGTTTTGTCTTCATGTACTCAAAATTTCCATTGTTTGTTTTCTCAAAGTGTAAATGCTACTCACTGACGACAGGTCATCCCTTACTAACGAATTTAACTTGTATCTTTTTTCAGACACTCCCCACAATATTTATCTCGACATCCGCCTATGTCGACAATGTTTCCTTGGGCCCGAGGATGTCGACATAAAAGGGAAGGACTGTACCAGGTAAAGAAGACAGTTCACTCATTGACCTTATGTTATTTGTAAGGGCCCTGTTTTGGCGTATAATAGCTAACCTAAATCTGAAACATTATATCAAAAATGTTAACGCGAAATGTGCCAAACCAGCTGGTATGTGGCAGTCCACGAAAATCTCATTTAGTTATTCAGAAACAAATTTAATCAACCAAAACATGAAGTGCATATTATGTGAGTGTGCATGATTTGTTTACAAAGTAGTTCCTAATACACTATTGGGTACACGTGAGTTCAGTATGAAGTTGCGCACGAGTCCAATATCGTAAAATACTGAATGATTCTGACAATGAAAAGTTAACGGAGAAAAAAAATGAACATATAATAATAATACCTAATACAAATGGAGGCCCACGTTTTTGTATGTCTTATGTCTGTTATTTTTCTAGGAAAGGCACATTAAGCATTTAGCAGTGTGGTTAATCTAGGATGGGCGAGAACACAGATGCTAAAGTGATCGGTATGTCGAGCTTCTGTAAGAACAGACAACACATTTAATGACTGCGATGATTATTCGGGATACACAGTCACATGACTGATATGCTATATCTGAAGTATAAATAAAATACATAAATTACTGCTTAACGAGCTAAGATCATGAGAGCCCAGTCACAATGACAGTAACCTCTGACATTTCAGTTCCAAAATCTATAGGATTCTTTCTGAACCCAAATATGTCATTCGCAAAATTTGATTCATTTCGCTTCTTGCAGAGACATTAATCCTGGTTTTTAACACCCCCACACAAATGTTGTTTAAAAAATCTTTCTTACCCCAAATGGAAGCCAGTCATAAGTGTTTGTAACCGCAGATGCCTGATAACTCGAGTTATTGAGGAGAAAGTATTTTTCTCCTTTCACTCACTGACCTTGACTTGCGATCCATAAATAAATAGGGTTGTTCCTTATTCGAAGTCAAAGCCATGCACAAAGATTGTTAACAACAGATTGTGATGAACGCTATTTATTTTATATTTTTCAGAAACCATTTTTATTATTTCAGTCAATGATCATGACTTTCAAGGGGCTCCGGACGGCTTAGAGTTCTAAGGTACTCGCCTTTACAGTCACTGGCATCTCAACTCAGTTCAAGTTGGTTCAAGTCTCAGGCTCAACCAGCGTGGGTATGTGAGAAAGCTTGCCAATACATTTGTGTGGGTCAGTTGTTCTTCAGGTAAATTTCCCGTGTTTTTCTTCTACCAAAGGCATATTGACTGCCATATATAGTGTATAATGTGTTGAAAATGACATCTAACCAAAAATAGCCAGAAACATTGACCTTTGATGTGCACCTTTCAAAATAGTGCTAGCTCTACTTGGTCTTTTTGCTTCCAGAACTTCAGAGGTAAATTGTATAAAAAAGAGCCGATAACTTTTTTATACATTTTTTATATTTGGTAATTCATTCATTGCACTTTCAGAAGCTGGTATTGTCTAGTCTGGCAAAATTAATTTTCCTTATTTTAATAGCTGCTATGGATAGTGTACTTTAGACTAATTCAGGCTGATTTTTTAGCACAAGGGAACAGTCATTGTAGTTAATAGTGTGTTTAAATCATGTACAATTTCCAAAAGTACAATATCCAAAGAAATATCATCCACATTACATTAATGTAGTATAGAGGTATGCCAACATTCTCTCCAAAGTGCATGTTTTAAATGCGAACAACTTCACCTTACATACGCCACTCTCTCAAAAGTACATAATAACTGGTGAGCGCCCATCTAAGGGACAGACGGAAGTATGAAGTTCATGACATATTACTTTTCATTGTATGCAAGGTGTAGAAAAAGTACAGTAAAACGTCTGCAACTTGTGTGTTTACAACGATTTGTCAGCATACACAAATATTGTATGGTATCCATATTATATCTTGCATTTCACTGAAATCCACTATAATCTGCAGGAAATGCAGGAGTTATTCTGTGGTTTAACGTAATTTTTCAACACTATACATGGCAGTCAGTATAACTGTTGGCGGTAATCTGCAGGAAACGCAGGAGTTATTATGTGGCTTAACGTCATTTTTCAACACTATACATGGCAGTCAGTATATCTGTTGGCGGTAATCTGCAGGAAACGCAGGAGTTATTCTGTGGTTTAACGTCATTTTTCAACACTATGCATGGCAGTCAGTATATCTGTTGGCGGTAGTACCCGGGAAAAATTTGAAAAGAACAACCTACACACTTCTTGCAAGCTTTATGAAGTTTATCACCTACCAAAGTTGGCCAAGCCTGAGACCGTAAATGCAGAGAGAGGTGAGATACCAGAGTTATAGACCTCTTGGCCACCCTGTCCCATGATAGAAAGGCAGATGTTGATAAATGAAACGTTTGCATTTTGTTGATTGTAAAATTTATTGGTTCCTTGTCATTTCTTCTCATTGTGAATGGCAACGTAGAATATGACATGTTGGGGATATCTATAGTGATGAATGAAACTCGAGCGGCATCTGATATTAGTAACGCACTAGTAAGCATGGTCATGGAGATGGCTGATATTATTAAACTACTAGTAAGCATCGGCATGGAGAAGGCTGATATTAGTAAAGCACTAGAAATTATGGTCGTGGAGAAGGCTGATATTAATAAAGCACTAGTAAGCATGGTCATGGAGAAGGCTGATATTAGTAAAGCACTAGGAAGGATGGTCATGGAGAAGGCTGATATTATTAAACCACTAGTAAGCATGGTCATGGAGAAGGCTGATATTAGTAAAGCACTAGTAAGCATGGTCATGGAGAAGGCTGATATTAGTAAAGCACTAGTAAGCATGGTCATGGAGAAGACTGATATTAGTAAAGCACTAGGAAGGATGGTCATGGAGAAGGCTGATATTATTAAACCACTAGTAAGCATGGTCATGGAGAAGGCTGATATTAGTAAAGCACTAGTAAGCATGGTCATGGAGAAGGCTGATATTAGTAAAGCACTAGGAAGGATGGTCATGGAGAAGGCTGATATTAGTAAAGCACTAGGAAGTATGGTCATGGAGAAGGCTGATATTAGTAAACCACTAGGAAGCATGGTCATGGAGAAGGCTGATATTAGTAAAGCACTAGGAAGGATGGTCATGGAGAAGGCTGATATTAGTAAATCTCTAGGAATTATGGTCATGGAGAAGGCTGATATTAGTAAAGCACTAGGAAGTATGGTCATGGAGAAGGCTGATATTAGTAAAGCACTAGGAAGTATGGTCATGGAGAAGGCTGATATTAGTAAAGCACTAGGAAGGATGGTCATGGAGAAGGCTGATATTAGTAAAGCACTAGGAAGTATGGTCATGGAGAAGGCTGATATTAGTAAAGCACTAGGAAGTATGGTCATGGAGAAGGCTGATATTAGTAAAGCACTAGGAAGTATGGTCATGGAGAAGGCTGATATTATTAAACCACTAGTAAGCATGGTCATGGAGAAGGCTGATATTAGTAAAGCACCAGGAAGAATGGTCATGGAGAAGGCTGATATTATTAAACCACTAGTAAGCATGGTCATGGAGAAGGCTGATATTAGTAAAGCACTAGGAAGTATGGTCATGGAGAAGGCTGATATTAGTAAAGCACTAGGAAGGATGGTCATGGAGAAGGCTGATATTAGTAAAGCACTAGGAAGTATGGTCATGGAGAAGGCTGATATTAGTAAAGCACTAGGAAGCATGGTCATGGAGAAGGCTGATATTAGTAAAGCACCAGGAAGAATGGTCATGGAGAAGGCTGATATTATTAAACCACTAGTAAGCATGGTCATGGAGAAGGCTGATATTAGTAAAGCACCAGGAAGAATGGTCATGGAGAAGGCTGATATTATTAAACCACTAGTAAGCATGGTCATGGAGAAGGCTGATATTAGTAAAGCACCAGGAAGAATGGTCATGGAGAAGGCTGATATTATTAAACCACTAGTAAGCATGGTCATGGAGAAGGCTGATATTAGTAAAGCACCAGGAAGAATGGTCATGGAGAAGGCTGATATTATTAAAGCACTAGGAAGCATGGTCATGGAGAAGGCTGATATTAGTAAAGCACCAGGAAGAATGGTCATGGAGAAGGCTGATATTATTAAACCACTAGTAAGCATGGTCATGGAGAAGGCTGATATTAGTAAAGCACTAGGAAGGATGGTCATGGAGAAGGCTGATATTATTAAACCACTAGTAAGCATGGTCATGGAGAAGGCTAATATTAGTAAAGCACTAGGAAGTATGGTCATGGAGAAGGCTGATATTATTAAACCACTAGTAAGCATGGTCATGGAGAAGGCTGATATTAGTAAAGCACTAGGAAGGATGGTCATGGAGAAGGCTGATATTAGTAAAGCACTAGGAAGTATGGTCATGGAGAAGGCTGATATTAGTAAAGCACTAGGAAGGATGGTCATGGAGAAGGCTGATATTAGTAAAGCACTAGGAAGTATGGTCATGGAGAAGGCTGATATTAGTAAAGCACCAGGAAGAATGGTCATGGAGAAGGCTGATATTATTAAACCACTAGGAAGTATGGTCATGGAGAAGGCTGATATTAGTAAAGCACTAGGAAGTATGGTCATGGAGAAGGCTGATACTAGTAAATCTCTAGGAATTATGGTCATGGAGAAGGCTGATATTAGTAAATCACTAGGAATTATGGTCATGGAGATTGCTGATATTATTAAACCACTAGGAATTATGGTCGTGGAGATGACTGATATTAGTAAATCACTAGGAATTATGGTCGTGGAGATGACTGATATTAGTAAATCACTAGGAAGTATGGTCATGGAGAAGGCTGATATTATTAAATCACTAGGAATTGTAGTCATGGAGATGGCTGATATTATAAAATCACTAGGAATTATGGTCATGGAGATGGCTGATATTATTAAATCACTAGGAATTATGGTCATGGAGATGACTGATATTATTAAATCACTAGGAATTATGGTCGTGGAGATGGCTGATATTATTAAATCACTACGAATTATGGTCATGGAGATGACTGATATTAGTAAACCACTAGGAATTATGGTGGTGGAGATGACTGATATCAGTAAACCACTAGGAGATATGGTCGTGGAGATGACTGATATTAGTAAATCACTAGGAATTATGGTTGTGGAGATGACTGATATTAGTAAATCACTAGGAATTATGGTCATGGAGATGACTGATATTATTAAATCACTAGGAATTATAGTCGTGGAGATGGCTGATATTAGTAAACCACTAGGAATTATGGTCGTGGAGATGACTGATATCAGTAAACCACTAGGAATTATGGTCATGGAGATGACTGATATCAGTAAACCACTAGGAATTATGGTCATGGAGATGACTGATATCAGTAAACCACTAGGAATTATGGTCATGAAGATGACTGATATTATTAAATCACTAGGAATTATGGTCATGGAGATGGCTGATATTAGTAAACCACTAGGAATTATGGTCATGGAGATGACTGATATCAGTAAACCACTAGGAGATATGGTCGTGGAGATGACTGACATTGGTAAATCACTAGGAATTATGGTCGTGGAGATGACTGATATTAGTAAATCACTAGGAATTATGGTCATGGAGATGACTGATATTATTAAATCACTAGGAATTATAGTCGTGGAGATGGCTGATATTATTAAATCACTAGCAATTATGGTCGTGGAGGTGACTGATATTAGTAAATCACTAGGAATTATGGTCGTGGAGATGACTGATATTAGTAAATCACTAGGAATTATGGTCATGGAGATGACTGATATTAGTAAATCACTAGGAATTATGGTCATGGAGATGACTGATATTAGTAAATCACTAGGAATTATGGTCGTGGAGATGACTGATATTAGTAAATCACTAGGAGATGTGGTCGTGGAGGTGACTGATATTAGCAAATCACTAGGAATTATGGTCGTGGCGATGGCTGATATTATTAAATCACTAGGAATTATGGTCGTGGAGATGACTGATATTATTAAATCACTAGGAGATATGGTCGTGGTGATGACTTATATTATTAAATCACTAGGAATTATGGTCGTGGAGATGACTGATATTATTAAATCACTAGGAGATATGGTCGTGGTGATGACTGATATTATTAAATCACTAAGAATTATGGTCGTGGAGATGGCTGATATTATTAAATCACTAGGAATTATGGTCGTGTAGGTGACTGATATTATTAAATCACTAGGAATTATGGTCGTGGAGATGGCTGATATTAGTAAATTACTAGGAATTATGGTCGTGGAGGTGACTGATATTAGTAAAGCACTAGGAATTATGGTCCTGGAAAAGGCTGATATTAGTAAATCACTAAGAGATATGGTCGTGGAGGTGACTGATATTATTAAATCACTAGGAATTATGGTCGTGGAGATGGCTGATATTATTAAATCACTAAGAATTATGGTCGTGGAGGTGACTGATATTATTAAATCATTAGGAATTATGGTCGTGGAGATGGCTGATATTATTAAATCACTAGGAATTATGGTCGTGGAGGTGACTGATATTATTAAATCACTAGGAATTATGGTCGTGGAGATGGCTGATATTATTAAATCACTAGGAATTATGGTCGTGGAGATGGCTGATATTATTAAATCACTAGGAATTATGGTCGTGGAGGTGACTGATATTAGTAAAGCACTAGGAATTATGGTCATGTAGAAGGCTGATATTAGTAAAGCACTAGGAGATATGGTCGTGGAGACGAGATGGAGATCGACTTTGTCACGTTACTGAATACAAAAATCTTGTGCATGCTCAATGTAGCAATCTAAGGATAGATATTGTTGATTTTTAGATAGGATTGGAAAGCTATCGTTGATGTTTTTTAGAAAGATTTTTGTAGTGTAAAATGTGGAGAAAAAAAACCCTGAAAGATAATATTAAATCCCAAAAGAGCCAATTGTACAAACTTGAAGCACATTATCGCCTAAACAATTTGCTCTTTTATGGAAGTCATAGAACATTGAATGAAAACTGGAACGGCTGAGAGTCCATTGACTATATACCTCACTAACCCATCGTTGTCAAATTTATTATCTATAGGGACAAGATAACAGTGATGCGAAAGACTGGACATGTGGGATGACTTTGATTTACATGGTATCTGAATCCTTGGCACAGAGTGCAATCTACCAGAAGGTCATTAATTCATGTTTTTAAAAAATGGTAAAGAAAGAAACCATTTCGCATCCTTGAAATATGAGAAACTAGTTAATGATGGTTCGATATATACATATGACAATGATAATCATGGCCTGCTATATGTATGTAAACACAATGCGCGTAATTGGTACATGTCCAAGGCCGGGGCATGCTAGTGGTGTAAGTGGTACACAAGTTCACTCACAAAACACATTAACAAATTCAGTTGATGACTATGTGAAAGATGGTTGAGTGTGAGAGGGATGAAAGTTTATAGGACATCTGCCGATGTCTAATTAAACCAAGTACATCATACACTGATATATTATCATGGAAAATAAATGGTCTATCGAATTATAAACAGCCATTCCGTATTCTTCAGTAGGGTTCTAAATTAGACACTTAGATTTTGTGAAACATATGGATTAGTAATGGCCAATTCCTTACTTTTAATGGATACATATTTCAATAATATCAGAACAAGGCATTCTGTTGGGGTGGAAACAGTGGTGTTTCGGTATTTCATAAAGATATTTTAATGAGATATGGTAGTGTGCGACTCATATTTCCCAAATTTGATAATTTTGTAATTATCCTTTTAAAAGTAATGTTTCTTTTTTGTGAAGACTATTCTATACTGTGTATAAATTTATCTACAAGGACCTCCTGTATATAACCAATATGAAGGGAAAGTTGCTCGGATATATTTTAGCGAGAGAAACATTACCTCTACCAGACACACCACGTTTTTTGGTAGATTACTTTTACCATATATAAAGCGGTCTTTGGCAGACGATTTTAATTTCAAAATTAGGGATTATTGTCCTTAATAACTGAAGATCACTTAGATTTTGTTTTAGGTGATGACCTGTACAAAAGGATCAGAAAAAGTAAGTATTGTGAGAGTTATACTAATTGTGGTGAATCACTGGTAGAAACGTGTTGTATATTTGCAATACAGGTTCTAAATGGCAGGGTGCAAGTTGGTTTTGATGGTAACTTTACATGTACGAATGTGCGAACATTGTAGAATTCGTGTTTGTTTCCTCTGGACTAGTTTGCGACCACTCCGGTGGCCAAGTGGTTAGAGCATATGCCTCGGATGGGTCATGGGTTCGGGCCCTGGTCAAGACATACAAAAGACTTATAAAGAAAATGGTACTAACAGCTGCCTCGGCCGGCGCTCAGCATTAAAAGGTTAGTGTCAAGACTGGTCGGTCTGGTGTCAGGATAATGTGACTGGATGGGACATAATGCTACATGTCTGCGTTATGATGCCCCACTGCCAGACATAACTATATACTGCCACACTGCAGACATCGTAACGATATGGCTGCAAACTTTTTAAAGCTAGGTTAAAAATCCAAAATTTCACAACACACACATCTACTAGTGTACTAGTGTAGTTATCTATCTATATATATATATATGCATTGATTAACCAAAATTTTGATACGATTGTGTGTGCCTTATTAAAATTGTTTTCTACACCTGTGTTCTTTTAAAACTCAATATAGTCTCTTCTACACAAAAATAATCTAAACCATTTTCTTGAGAAACCGATTGTAAAATATAAAATTCTTGGGCAATAAACCTTTAATTAGAATCTTGAATCGCGTATGAATGCTAAAATGATTCGTATATGTAAGAGAAAACAATATGATACAAAACTTAGAAGCTTTCTTGTTCTAAGAAATCATCTAAATAGATGCTTAGAAAACGTTTCGATCGTGAGGTAATAGGCGTATATTAGCAAATATAACACATCTGGTTCAGAGTAATATTGACATGTTATATTTTGAAAGACCTGTACATGATAGCAACGAGGAGGAACCTCGTTTGGATAAACATTATGCAGATTGTACAGAGGAAGTTGTACAAGTAGTCTCAGATCTGGAAAGTCTTGCGGCCCTAATGGCATAGGAATTGACTTTTTGAAGTGTGCTCTGCTGCTTATCACTATTTCGGATACTGGCATTTTTCCAAATTCTTTGGGGGAAAAGTCTTATATGGCCATTACATATAAAGGATTCTTAAGCTGATCCTAATAGTTTAGAGGTACGTCTTTGATCTGGTCTGGTGCTTACGGCACAGCAACACAAGTAGATTATCTAGTGACGAGGCAATGGAGTAAAATGTCTTGCACAAAGTTGTACCATCGGATATCCAATGGTAGGATTCGAATCAGTACCCCTTCGATTCTACAAAATATTATGTTAGCTCTACACTGTCATTCAAAACTATCAAACAAGAGACGGAAAGATTTATTTTTATATGTAGAGTATTTGTTTAAAGAGTTTGTCATGACTGAAATTGTTAAACTGTGGAAGTGTCTTTCGTTAAAAAGGTATCAGGAGGAAATTAAATAACCATTCTAAATTCAATGTACTGTATCTTGTGGTCATGCCTAAAATCAAGACCTACTAATGTAATTTAATCGCAGGCTGGAGATCAGACAATGTTGTATTTTGAGCTTACTGTTATTTTTCTGTTTATTAATAATTTTGATTTGATTATTGACAGAAAATGTTGTGGGAAGTATTTTTATACACGATCTCTCAGCAATCTTATTTGCTGACGATGCAGCTACTTGCTCAGCAATGTGACAACAGATTCACACAATACAACGCTTTTGTAATACCCCTAAATTCATTTTGTGAATAAAATAATTTGGTTGAACATTGATATGGCCACCTTCCGTTGAAGACGTTCACATTTCAGACCAACTATATATCATAAATGTCTTTTGTTGAAATCTCCATATCAATTCAGGATGAGTAGCAATAACACAATACTGGATGTCTGATCTGTGTACCTTTAATTTACAACCCAACAGATCCGGTAAGAAATCTTGTGTTGCAATACACATGCCGATATAACGTTACGTTCAGGAGCAACAACGATGTTTTCTTCAACATGGCTGTCGTAGCGGACATTAGTATGTTTGATTGGCACCATGTTATTTTAGGAATAACTACATACCCCATAGGAAATCTTTTGGTAAAAAAAAAAATAAAGTTCATCCATTCTAGAGGAGCAGTTATAACATTTTAAAGACGGCTGCTATATTGAAAGTCAGATCGGCATCATGTTCATTCAGAACCAAATAGATATCATAAATAAGTCATCCGGCAAACCCTCGCCTGTTCAGGTAGTGTTATGATACAAGTTTCAAGATAGTTGTCTTAGGGGCCATACTGATTGACGGATCAACACCAATTTTACTTAGGACCAACTAGACATAATACAAATTCATGTATTAAAAACCCATGTCAATTGGGCCATCTTTTCAGGAAGAATATCGGAGACAAGATTTTCAGGATAACCTGTTTTGGCTCTATAGGCTATCAGAGCGGCACCATTTTCGTTAAGCATCAACATGATCATGGGATTAATGTTTGCACAAACTTTCATCACAGTCCTCTAAGTAGTTTAAGATAACCAGCTTGTTATATCAGACAGATGGAAATCAATCCATCCCACGAGTTTTTATGGTCCAGGACTAACAAAGCTAACACATAAAGGAAACACATACGTAACAGTATTCTTATAATGTTATGTATAAAGTATCTTTTTGCGCTTAATTATTTGCCAACATTTATTGGAGATCGAGAAAAATTAATCTTTTTTCCTTGAAGAATTAATTTACTACCTTTAACCAGATTGCAGTCAAGGATTACTCAGATCACATGTTCTTTCCCTACTCAACAATGATTGTAAAACTTGTCATACAGAAATAAGATTAAAGCGACTCTGTCTCCAGTACCATCTCAAGATTTGCTTTACATCTTAGATTTCGATCATTTTGACAATTGTCCTTTCTAGATTGGCTTAGTGGCCAGTATTGTGTTGAGAGATTGTGAAAGTACCTACCCACCCACCTGCCTACGTACTTTCAATGGGCATAAAATGCATAAAAGAATAAAAGCATTTTTTAATTATTATGAAAGTTAACGTATAAATAAGATGATTATGTCCAGATCAAAGTTATTTTTCCTTTGAAGTTTGAAAATCACTGTTTTAAATATCTACTTCGAACGCTATAATCATTGTTCACACCTCTAGAGAGACCTCCGTTGCGAAGAGGTCTGTGATGTTCACTTTTACAGACCAATCACATTTATCCTATGTCTTCATAGGTTTGAACCTCAGCTCGACCAAAGTGGGCATGTGAGAAAGCTTGCCAGTGGCGTTTGGTGGGTGGGTGGTTTCCCTGGCTTCTTTCTTCACCAAATATAAATGTTTAGTTAACCCCCCCAAACCACCTTGATCCCATAAATTAATGGGTTTAAGTCTCAAGTTTTAAATAAATTTCGTTAGACAGGCACCAGCATCTAGATCATGCATAATTGTCTCATTAACCAATGTCGGCCGCAAATGAAAAGCTTGCACATGCAGTCTATTTTCTTGATCCCTATTATCAGTCTCATATACAACACAAATGTAACTTACCGAGTGCAAAATATCGCCATTGAATAAACATGTTTGTTCTTACTTCCAGCTGCCTCAGACGCAAAGGGCCTTCTGAGTAGGGTGGAAGCATTTGGGGATAGCATGGAAGAATCGGTAGAATTATAAATGCAAATATTTCATTCATGTTAGTACGGCGTAACATGAAGGTCAAGTTGAACTTCATTGGTTTCAAGGGCAATTTAGTAAAATAAATACATGTTGTTAACACGTGTGGTAACTGAAATATAATCAACGCCCAAGAAATTAACTTTTAATCCAATTAAATAAGTCACCGAGCTTGAATATAGGCCACATAGACTTATTTGAATATAGGCCACATAGACTTATTTGAATATAGGCCACATAGACTTATTTGAATATGGGCCACATAGACTTATTTGAATATAGGCCACATAGACTTATTTGAATATAGGCCACATAGACTTATTTGAATATAGGCCACATAGACTTATTTGAATATAGGCCACATAGACTTATTTCTGCAAAAAGCTGATAATACTTATCAAGATGCATCCACTCAAAATGTTTATATGATTCTAGGTAGGAGGGAATGCATATAACCTGCCTTGACGTATGTGGCTTTGAACTCAGTATAATATCCTAACCTAGTAAGCTAGTGAAATGTAAAACAATGATTACATTGACCTTATGCTTAATGCATGTGTGGTACTAAGAGAAATATAAAATCACGTAGTTTAAGGAGTATATCTAGCAAATAAGTATTTTGCAGTAGATAAATCAAAAAATCTTTATGAGATAAATGCATCAGTCAGTAAAACGATAAATATATGTTACAACGACCTTCATTCAGCAAAAATCGGTGCAGCATGAAAAGAAGTCACAGTGATCCATATTTGCAACGAGAGTGTTGTAATCATGAATTTATATTCCCTAAAATCAATTTGGCATCAGCTAAATGCTACGCAAATTATATATGAAGTTTGCGCGAATTTCAGTTTTGTATCTTTGTCCCCTTGAACTTAAAACATTAAAAGTAAAATGTGTACTGCAGGTGACAATAACTGTTTTTCTAATAAGGATGTATTGATGATACAGATTCGACCATGAAGAGAGCTTAAGAAATAGATTTAAAATACAAAATTTAACCAAAGTCACCGAAGCATAAATGTACTTCACAGTGACCTATTTTTGTGATGAAGTTGTGGCACTCCACAAAATGCATCTCCTAACAATCTTGTATGCATCAAAAACAGCATATATGCGAGGAGCAGAAAACCTTGTTGGTCATGACCTTAACCTACAACCGAATTTAAGCCAGTAAAATGTGGAACAACGGTCGCAGTGATACAAGTTGTCACAGTGACCTACATACGAGATGAACATCACTGATGAAAATGCATCCCCTCACCATATTGCATTATTCGAGATATAACATTATTTATACACGGTGAAGAAAAAAAACTGAGATCAACTAAAAAATTGAACCAAGAATGTGCATGTGATATACGTATTTATAACAATTTAGCCCCTTACCCTGACGGTAGGTGCCATAAAACCAACTCAACAATGTTGCTTAAGGGCTATGCAAAACCACTGGCTGACATTCAAGGAAGGTATGCATATATATATATATATATATATATATATATATATATATATATATATATATATATATATGCTTTTTATTTGTGCGAACGCTGTAACCTAAAAATTCCCAAGCAGAAAATGATACCCCAAAGATCTAAAACACCTTGGGAAAGCTTGTAAAAGTAAATAGCAAACAATGTAATTCTTTCCTGTATTACGTCTATGGAAGGGTCATGAAATAATGTTTGGCATCAAAATTGGTATTCAAATCGTGGATTTTACTACTATGCACTTTCTCACTTCATCAATCAGAAAAGTTATAGAAAGAATTATGGTGTATTTAATGGTAAATAAAGAGGCATACTCCTGATTTAATGTTTGTTTTGCTTGATTTTATTCTGACAAGAAATTTGGTAAATAAAACATCACAAGGAAGCCAATATCCCTGACAGGACCAATTGTGAGCAGACGCAGGAATATATACAGGTGATGATTGGGTTGTTTCAATATTATATTAATTGCTGAAAGAAAAAGAAACAACAAAGAACAATTTATTACAACTTTATCATGGCACAGATTTACATCCTATCAGAAAGCTCAAGGAATTTATTGTGTTATTAGCTATACAATTGTTAAACTACTTTTGAAATTGGTAATCCATCAGAAAGATCAAGACTATACAAAGAAGAGCTGATTGCGATTTGAAAAGTCACAACGTCAAGCATCAATAATTCGTTGAAGGTGTAGGAGAAAGCTTATGCCAAGAGTAGCAAGTGAAGAATATTTTAATAGAACAAATTCTTTCAGTCTAAAGAACTTCCTATATCCACAGGTTTTCATCAGGCTGGGCCAAGTTGCCTTTTGACATGGTAATATTAAAACGGGGCACAGAAACGTTGGCACATACAATAAACATTTATATCAATATTGGAGGTTACCAATTTAAGTGGATGTGACCCAACACATAATGACCGCATGCCTAAAATTAGTAGCATGGGCAGAGTCATAAATATTAAATGGAAACTTTTTAGCACGTCGGTTAATTTATAATATGTAACGGTAACTAAAGATGATATTTTTGGGAGCAGTAAAAATGTACGCCAGTCACTATCATGACAATTATGATGAAGTTCGTATTTACTTTAACAGTTAATTGATTTATTTATTGTTTTATTTCAGTATCTACAAATATATACATGGAACTAGCCTGGTTCTCTGATATAATCAGTGATTATATTATTTATTATTACTAGCGGTACAAGGTGTCAGGCTAGTATTCATCAATGGGTAAAGTTCGCATTCGAACGAATAATTCAAAATTATACCAGACAATGTTTCTAAATATTGATATTGGTCTTGACAAACATTCAGTTAATTGTGAGATGACAATTGTAAATGTGTGGAAGTATTATAATGTCGAAAGTCCCAAGCAAAACTGAAGAAATTAAATGACGACAAAAGAGAGGACGATCACAATTATGGTCAAGACAATGCACTAAGAAAGAACTAGAACTACAAAGAACGTGAACACAAATAGCTGAATTATGATCCAAGAGAGGCCTTTGATGGCACTTTTTAACATCTCTCACTTTCAGTCACCTTATACATATAATGAACTATTCTCTAATTCTTTATAATTCATTCGCTTTGAACTTTATCATAGCACAAGGTAATCTTGACGAATGATGCGTTTTACTCATGTTGTGTGACAGCACAATCGAATAATAAAAGATGAGTCAAGAGAAAGGGCCCTAAGAAAGTAAGAATAGTAAAAAAATGGCGAAAAGAGTTATAATTAGAAGGCAAAACACAACTATGTGTCCTGATGAAGAAATTTAAGTCAGACTGCATCTTGCGAATAACAGGAATGACACAGTCTCCATACTCACCATTATAGCATTAACAATATCGTTATCGTTATTTTTGAGTGCTTTAACTGCTTTCGATCTGGACACGTTTACTTGGGCCATAACCAGTTCAATATCTCTGGTATCCACTCCTGTCTCATCAATCTGAAAGAAAGAAACCAGTCATTACATATGCAATGTAACTAGATAGACAAATTCAGATGATACATGTGTGAAGTGAAGTTTGTTAGAAAATTAATTGATAAGATAAGAACATGAGAATTACTGATATCTGAACTATTTTAATGAAACCAATACTAATATTAACTAGTCATCTGTTGCTAGTTGTGTCTCTTTTTATTCTGGTACGTTGACTTGGACTGAAGTGCAGAAAGTAATAGTGCTAAATAAAGATTATAAATAACTACATGTGTTCTTGCGTTCTTTAATTACAATCACTGCACTGATTTTATTGTGAAATCTTTTATGCTAAAACCTTCCAATACCAAAGCAGAGATAATGTCCTGGAGTATCCTTTTACTTGGGAAAATACATTGTACTCTTTACATAAGTCAATAACGGCACCACTAATCAATTGATAAGGGACGGATATTTTCTCATCCTGCACAAGTTAAATGATTTTCTTCGCACATATCTTATTAAGTGCTAATTTTACATAAGCAGGCACAACAAGGATGTATTCTTTTACAAATAAACCGCTATTACACAACTACCTATATTAGACAAATATATGTTTCATTGTTCAGACGTGATCGCTTAATAAAAATTAAATATCATGTTATCTTTATTTCCGTCGAGGTAGACACTGTCCCTGCAGATTGTTTCCCAAGCACGTTTTAGATAATGTAGAAGTATCAAAGTGAGCTTACAATCCATCATCACAATCTGACATGGTTTGATAACAACTCTCTACATGACCAGAGTTTGTCTTGAAGTCATGTCTTATCATGCGTCAACAAAACAAGTAAGTGCATCAACGCCAAACGAGGAACTAACCTCCTCATCTCCCTCTGATTCCTCCTGCATGGGATGCGATATTGTTTTAGGCTTCTCACCAGTGGCATCAATGTCTTCTGGTGCAATGAACTTCGCTGCGGCTGCCATCTGTGCTTTCTGACTCAGATCTTCCAACTGCAAAGAACAAAATTCTCATCTAACTGCAAAGAACTGCTTTTTTAAAAGGCCAATGAGTCCACACAATCCAGCTTGCCAAAGATTTAGTTTCAAGGGACGATAGGAACACACTTTTCCAAGAATCTCTCTTAGAACTTGATACTGTACTTACCGAAAAAACCCCACCTCAGATCTCTTTTTTTAGAAGGGTAAGGATTCTAAATATTTCAGTTACAATATCCATCACGAGATATTTAAGCTGGCTGATACAGTTATATGTAAGATGGTAGATGAGTTCAATTTTCATTATAGGACCAGTTGTTTATTGCTAAAGAGTTTAATGTAGAAGCTATATAGGGACCTTTAAGAATGACCTTGGAAGCAGTTGGATCAACATCACTTTATAAAAATGCAACCACGTTATATATAGAACGTTTTATTCTTATTCTTACTTCCTATTTTATTTCTGTTATCTATGGTATATACTATGTCAAATAATGTCTGATCATAAGTTAAATACCTACATTTAACCCATGATGGTAACGCATAATATGCAGATCACAGGGACCTTTTGTTCTAAGGGTTTACTATCGATGCTTTAATTCAAGCATAAAAAGACCCAATAAATGAACTTCAATAACAAAATTTAAACATAAGTCTCTCAAGCAAGATGTATATGTCGCAAAAACTTTCTTTGCAGTAACGATGCAAGAATTATTCCAAATAGTATAGTACGCAATATAGCATGTCAAAATGTTAACTAGATTACGGTGAGCTACTTTTGTTGAAATAGTGTACCACTAATGAATGCATCTCGTCATCTATTTAATGATTCTATGAAGAACATTACCTGAAAAATTAACATACAAAATGCATGCCTGTAAAGTGCAAAACATGCATCACAATGGCCTGCTTCAATAATGATGAATAGCGGTAATCAATATGCATCACAATGGCCTGCTTCAACAATGGTGAATAACGCTATTCAATATGCATCACAATGGCCTGCTTCAACAATGGTGAATAACGCTATTCAATATGCATCACAATGGCCTGATTCAACAATGGTGAATAACGCTTTCAATGTGCATCACAATGGCCTGATTCAACAATGGTGAATAACGCTAACCAATGTGCATCACAATGGCCTGATTCAACACAGGTGAATAGCGCTAATCAATGTGCATCCCTTCACAAAGTTTCATCATTCAGCACAAGATAGTATTTAAATGGCAAGCAAGCAATATGCATATATCAGATAAAAGCAACGATTTAACCGAAGTTGTAAAATGCTTATTTATATCAGAGTTGCAAAAGCGTTCGTCTGATAGAGATACGTAAAACAAAGAACTCAACATTATCTTAAAACATGCATTAATGAAGGATAAAATATTGGTGAAACTTTTGTGATGAAGATATAATGCTAATCAAGATGCATCTCGACATCAAGCTTAGTTATTCCAGGTTTACTAATAGTGTAACGAACACTATTTTCCGTGCCTCCTCCAAACTGCTCTTTATACATTGCACCATATATAATATGGTGCAAGAAATATATTTAGTTATGAGCAAGGCACACATGTTTATCATGCGCCAGTTAAATGTTAAACATTAGTTATACTGGCCTTATTTACAATGTATCGTTGTCATAAATATAGATGCGTGCAATCGTCCAGTTCATGACTCTATCCTGAACAGATATCGAGAATAAATATAACATACAAATTTGAGCAATGCAAGTTAAACGTGCAATATGTGCAAGTTACTAATACTATCACGATGTTTTTATTTAGTATTCGTGAAGATATGCAAATATGTAACTTAGAATCATCAACCAATTTTACAAAATTACATCCCTTAGCCCATCTACAAGGACTAAGTACAATAAATCAACTTTAAAATATTAGCTTGGGCTCGGAACAATGCAAGCTATCCACTATATATTTACGTAATTTTAAATACACAGACTCTATAAGCGAGGGAAATAAAATAGCTCACCTCTACTTCGACTATTTGAGCAAATAGGAGAAAAAAACGATTATTAAGCAACTACAATGCCACAAAATGGTTTAATTTTACTTCTGTCAATTGTGTATTTATGTTTTGTGTTTGATTCTACTGATGATAGAGTGTTTCTAACCTTGACTTCGCCAAAGACAATGTAGGTGTCAGAAGCCGAACTCTTGTACACCTCTGGTCTATCGATCATATAACAAATGTGTTTGGATCTCCTAATGGTAACTTGTATCACTCCTTTGATCTGTTTCAGACCTAAAAGTACAAATCATAAACATGCTTGTATTATATAAATGTTACACGATCATAGCTGCAAAAAGAAACATCTATAGCATTTATGAACTCTCTACGTTGAGTAACAAGATAAGCATGTTATAAAATATCATCATAGGATTACCATTTACAAATGTTATATTTCTTTGCATACCCACATGGATGGGCTGTGGCTACCGTTAACATGATAAATACACAGAAATATAGCTGAGGCGGTATAACATTGTCATACATATTACTAGTCAGAGCAGGGTACTGGTTGTATCTTAATGCGTTTTAATCGTGGTCAGTTCCCAAGTAAAAGTACTCTCTTTACAAACGAAGGCATATATATGCAGTCATCAAGTGCATCTAAGATCTTTTCTGTAGAATGTTATCATGCGCAATGTACTGAACTGCTCGAGATTTAAAACAGAACAGTTTATATTAAGAGCAGGAAGCCGCCATTTTTGGAGGACAGAATGCAACGCCCTGCTAAACCAAACTACACTGCAGCAGTAGCCTATAGGCGAGGTTGTCATATATGTCTAGATTTATAGAATAACTTTTCCAATATTTAAATATGCACAACTTGTATCTGACATATACAGGTTTGGATAAATCATATTTATCTTTTATCGACATTAGGGCAGTAGTCGTGGTCATTGCAGGATGTAAGACTGGACTATGCATGTCTTAATAGATACTAGTTGCATACTACTATTTTCTCCATGCAAAGTCTATGGAGAATACGATAATACTCATTGCATTGAACGAGGAAGTCTTACTGCAGGGGTTTTGATATACCGTGTTCTCCAACCAAAGCAGATCTTAGTACTACCTGCAGCATAGTAATAATTCAACGGCGGTTGTTTTCTTAGAAGAGTATGGGCCATTTGGCCACGATGCAGTAGAGATAGAGGAGCCCATCCCTTCTCTAAAGGAATAAATTGCTTTTAAGTAAAGAATCTTGGGAAAAAAATTGGCCTGGATCTTTATCAGCCCCTGGCGATACCTAAAATCCTTACTTCACTATTAAATTGACAAGTTTAGCAAACCACTATCGCAACACGAATAAGCAGTTAATTCTTTCTTCATAACACAGCATGGTTATTACAGTTCATTGTAATACATTATCATCATATCATGCTACTTCAACATAAAAGATGGTAAGTTTTCCTTCTGACATGCACGTAACTAGAACTGATTAATCTTTGAAAACAGACTTACTCATGTAGCTGACAGATTGTGTCCTGAGAACTTCTAGCATGTTCAATGTATGTCATGTACCAGAAAAGGGTAATAGTTTTCATCATGGATCAAGCTCTTATTCAATTTATGTCATTACCGAGTACATTTTTAAAAATTGTATCTCTCTCTTTCCCTCCACCCTGTCACTCTTTCAAATCCTCCCCTTTGAATGTTATAAAAATGTTATTTATTTCTAACATGCAATTGTACATAAACTTTAGTAAACACATTTTGTCCATTAAATAATTTAAACAACGTTTTCAATGTACTAACAGACGTGAGTGAATCCAAAGCTAAAATCTGCAAATACATTTTATTAAATGAATTTCCGTTTGAAACATTACATCACTTATGGCAATTTTAATAACTGCCTGTGCCTACATAGGAATATATTATCCTCTCTCAAAAGACGTCGAACAAACTTACCTATAATCAATAACTTATAACAGACAATTACTGATTTAAATATAGCGTACATTTATTGTCATTTATCGATAAGCTGTGGAATGATTTGGCATCATCACAGCTTCCATTGATCTACATATGATATCTGCTCGAGTTTTAAATGGAGGTATTAAACACAATTCTGAGAAGTTTTGTGCCAATGAAATATTTTTAAAGAAAAGCCCCGTTTTATCAGCCACTCCCATTTGTACGTTTAACTGCTTTGGAAACAAGAGTACAATCAGCCTCTGGCCTCCTTTGTACAAAGCACAATGTGGGAACACGTAGAGAATGTTTGACCCTAGAGGTTAGTTACTTACGAGTCTCAGATAGATGGAAGTTTGGTGAATTTAAGTTACCGCATATAAACCATTATATTTTATTAGACTTGCCATCAACGTCACCAAAATCTGTAGGCTGCCTATTATCCTAGGTGAAGCAATGTAAAACGTTTGGTCAAAATACTTGCTCATAAAACAGTGTGCAAAACCAAAGTTTCTTTGAGTTATGGTGGCATTGGTCAAATCCAGCCGGCTCTTCCACGCTTTAAGTACATGTAAATCTCACACTTTTGGACAAACAACATAGTCCGGAAATATAACGTTATCACGTAAAATCTATTTTTCTTCATTAATCCACAGCGACTTTAACCTTTGACTTTAAACTCAAATGGCATTTTTCAAACACAACTTTGGTGCGTGAATGAATAGCCAACATAAGCCAATTGTTTACGCCCTCAGTGAATGGCTTTTAGTAGCAGACTGGTCTAAAGAGTTCTCATTTACATACATATCAGTGACATTTTTTCTTCTGTCTGTGTGGGCTCGAGACTCAGACTCGTAAATACTTGGTTATTTGAGAAAGCTTGCCAGTAGTTTATTTTGGGCCGGGGGGTACTTCTTTGGGTTTCTCCTGGGTAACAAGACGTTCTTTACGTCATATATTGTCCATCTTGTGCAGAAATATGGCATCAAACCCACATAATCAAAACCACACTTGCAATGACACAGATTTTAATGCTTAAAACCTCGATTTGTTAAAAGATGATAATAGGAACCCTGTTCTAAAATTTTCAATATCAAAATTATTTATAAATTAGTTCCAAACAACTAATTCATCATTAATAAGTTTTTCTCATTAATCGTGTCAAACAGACGATTTATTACCTTAGTAATTCACGAGAGTTGTGTCACTTAATGATCCAACGGAAATGGCAGATGGGTGGAAAAACAATTCAAACTTGATGAGATAAGGAAGAACTAAAGCATGTTGGATACATTTTAGATTGAAAAATATGGTTTTTAGATGCATCAAAAGTCTTCTTCACTCTATTTTCCAGGGGCGTAACCCAATGCAAATGTGAGAATAAACGGACTGTTCATTATCATTCAGGTGTGTCACATACCAGATTGAAGTTCATCAGAATTTTCGTCAGTGTGGAAGATGAAAATTCACCAGACACCGCACTTAAATTATTTAGTGCAACTTCTACACAACCATTTATAAGTTTAGTCCAATCGAACACCAGGCTATAGTAATGACTAAATCAACAATTAGGTAAAATTGGATTAGATACAGACATTAAAAGAAATGTTTTTTTTTTCTCCAATATGTGTCAACCTGTTTTACAATACAATAGACGTGCACTGCTATATATCGCAATAAACATATTCTTTGCTATAGTTATCCCAATTTCATTATACTTGTTTTGTAGTCTTTATAGATCGTACCTAGTTATCTTACCATTAGTTGGAGCCACAGAAACAACGGTCCAAATACATGATCCATCCTCGGATTATATCCTTCGCCATAATAAAGTCATAATGAACGTAGCAACGAAATAAATTACTGTATTTTTTGGGGAGAATCAATAGATAATCACTAGAAGACACTAAAATTGCAGATTAGGAATTAGCAGCTAAAAATCTTAACATCAAAAATCCCAACATCAAACGTTATTTACTCTGGACATTTATAGCATTATCACTATAATCTCTACAATAAAACTAAATCCTTCATTACAGTTTTGAGGTTGGTAAAAAGAATATGAATGCTTTCATGTTTACAAAGCGTATGTTGAAGCTATCACGATTTCATTTCAATATGTAGTTCAAAACAAGCTATCACTCTGTGACTGTAGAAATATTTAATGGATTATGTTTGATACATTAGAAAAACAGAAACTGTAAAGTAGAAGAATTAAGTCCAATTGAAATGTACAGTTTCATAAATTTTAAAGCAATAAAATTACCACACATATTAAATATCTAAAGACTTCACACTAAATTGTTAAATGGTACATAGATCATATACTTTTAAGGATATACATCTGTTGCAAGAACACTTCTAGACAAAAATCGCAAGGTGAATTGAGTTACATAAAGCATATTGTATATACGGCAATATTTGATTTTCCACTGTCAAGAAAAAGTATGATTAATATTAGCTTTATCGGCTGGATAAATTATCTCCCGGTTTTTGTGCATTGTATTTATCTCCTATCTAAAGATGATAACTTCAATGATCCTTTAAAATAAGACCTTTGCAAAGCAAGATGAAGATTATATTGATCATTTGTGTATGAAACAGGAAGTAAACAACACGTAATGCTTGACCGATTTGTTCCGTGCTGCCACCTATCTAACTCATGGGACCCTGCTGACTACAATCCCTCATTCGTTTGCAAACCATCATATATCAGTGTTCATATTGGCCTACACATATGTATGTGCATATACATGCATGCATAGTTACGAGTTTTTCTTTGCAACTCACCCAGTTTTAACAAGGCTTTTCTAGCTTTCTTCTCACTGCGACTCCGTTTAGCTTTGCTAACAAGCTCCTCTTGGAGATCAGCTGTTTGTCCCACCTGCAGGGGAAATCAATGTCAGGATGGGTTTGTTTCCCTATATTGAATACAATATTTTAAAACTTACCTTATTTCAATATCGCCATTTCCATCAAATATGAAGCCTTACGCCAAATTTGGTTTGAATCCATTACATCAGTCAAAATTGACTTAGCGGGAACAAAAATTCTAACTGATGGTGCGTGATTTGGCCCAATGAACAAAAACACACACACGTCCCCGCACACACCATATTCCTAACGTATATATCTAAAAATATATCTATCTGAATTAGATTTGTACTGTTATAAAAAGTCTAGGGATTCATGATAAATGTAATGTACACATGCATTTCACAGTAAACTTATTTTCTCACTGCCACTGGCATGCATTACACAGTAAACTTATTTTCTCACTGCCACTGGCATGCATTACACGAAATAATAACTGCATTACATAAACTGGTTGATGTTCAAAACTGCTTCATTGTAAATTAATGCTCACGATACGACACGTGACTCACTTTATACAACAGTCTGCTCTCTGCGCGATTTATGGTAACTACTTCAAATGCTATCGGCATGATACAAAATTTGCAGATAATAACACATCAACTAAATTATGACGCATGCTGCGTTTGTCAACAGATCAAAGGTTCTAGGCTCCGGTATTTATTGCCTGTCCTATCTACTATATTTTAAACTCAAATATAATTTGAATAGGTTCCCAAAGGAAGCATATGTACTAATACTCGTACTTAACCTGTCTATAAACAGTGGCTAATTATAGAAGAACATTAAAGGAACAGGACATGTACATATTTACAAATCGTAAAGTGAAATTTGACAGAAAATTTATTAGCAAAGGATAAACACCAGAAGTGAGTTTATGTCACTTAAGTATATCATATTGACTTTTTGACAGCAAAAGGATTTTGCATACTAAAAGGACCCTTACCAGTCCATTTCAGTCGCTGTTTACTTGTGTCTCGTGTAAGTACGATAACTCAGCTTGAGCTGCAAGATTGCAAGCTACGAATCTAAATCACAGTGATACATAACACAACTTGTTCTTGCTGGCCTCTTTAACTCTCCGAGCACAGTTTATTTTGCCAAACTTCTTCTACTAAAACATCCAATAACAAGGCAGAGATGAGTGGCCTCAGACTGTCAATAGCAAGGTAGACATCGTGTCTTTGATTTGTTTTAGACATGGAAAACGTCTTAGTATTGATATGTATATTTAATTTTTCTCAGCGGCTATCTGTTATGTATATATGTATTGTGTGGTTGACTTTGACCAGCAATTGTGATTTGGGTCTTCCTGATTCATATCGTGAATTTTGTAAACAACATATTGCATAGCTACAATGAGTCTATGATTTTAGATTATATTTTAAAATCAATATAAGTAGGAAGAAACTTGTATATTTGGCTCTCAATTCAGGAGATTTTTGTATTCCCTTTGAGCAAGAAAGGATCTACATGCCCTTTCCTAGGTAGTAGCTAAAATGTAAGTAAACAGACTATATCTTTTTTACGAATTTGATGGAAAATTTTATTGCGATCACAGAGTATCTTAGGAAAATGAGTATTGCGACATAGGACAGGTGGAGTTGTATTTAAAACTGTTTACTTCATAATTACTTATTTCATATATTAACATCAGTCTTAGGGGAATCAATTAAAGTTATGTCTCAGTTAATAATTGAGATGATTATATTTTAAATTTACATTATAAATTAGAATTTCAAAGAGTTCATGAATAGTCGTAGGTCTAAATCACTATTTTGAAATTATTGTGAATTTATGCAAGGACATTTTAGATAATATCATTGTGATACATCAAGACTGTATTGGCACATTGACGTATTTGAGACTACTGGTACACCAGGACATTCAATATTATAATTCATGAGCAACACCACACAACCTTTACGGCCATTGGGATTTAATTCACAATATTTGTAAGCTCCGTTTACATTATTACTTTGTAAGTTAGGGGGGAAAATATTTTTCAGTTTTACAAGACTTGTTGATTTTCGTCCTTTTCTGTTATTTAATTTAAGATCATATAGTCGTAACAGTACTGTATGTCGGTCATAATGCGACAAAGTGTTAAGCTCTGGCCAAACGTTCGAAATCGATTAGTTTGCTCAAGTCTGTGAAACAAATCTTTGTACAGTGTCGATATGCTTTGATGTTACGCAGGGATGCATCTGTAATTGGTATTAATTGATAAATAAAACCTTCGTAAGCAGCTCCCTGTCAAAGAAGGCCAAATGTTTTACTTCTCGAAATTGACTGCTTAAGACAAGCTTCAATGTGTTGTTCTCATTATACCTTTGAACATAAACATTTTACCGACATGACTGTATTAAATAAATATTTATTAATATAAAACCTTTCGAGGTTAAAAAAAGAACATTTCTCAAGAATGTGAATTGGCTAGTTTATTTCTCTTTGTTATATACAATCCACACGATTCCAACCCTATTCTACACAAACCTATTCCCTGGTCATTGAAACAAAGCCAGCAACTAACATGTTTATCTCTTCCTACGTCGTCCTTGGTGGGTTGTGCGATTGTGCCAGACTGTTCTCTAACGTCCTGGATGCCTTCTTGTGCAATGATGCACTTCTCTGATGCTGCCTTTTGTGCCTTTTGACTCGGATACTCAGTCTAAAAATATCCACTGTCATCTCAATGTAAATGTAACAATTAAGGACAAATTATAGTTTTCAACATGCTATTGAGGTTTTACTTTCAAGATATTCGAGGATCAAAACTGTACAAAAATGTTTGTTGAGAGAACGGTCTGAATTGATTTTCTGTCATCAATGAAAAGTATTTCTCATGTCCTTGTATTATTTTAAGTTCCCCAGTATTGAAACATTTCTTTTCCCCAACCCCCGAGGCTCATAATGGAGGAACTAACCTCTTTATCTGGGCCTGATTTATCCTGGACCGGCTGTGAGATTGTGCTAGGCAGCCTGTCAACGTCCTTGACATCTACTACGTCTTTGAATTTCTCTGCATCAGACGTTGGTGCGTCCTTACTCTGAACTATACTCTGCAGAGGAAAGAACGCTCGCCTAAATACAAGTTGAAGAACAGCTTAAAGAAGAAAAAATGTCACTATCTATTGGCCTGTCAAAGTTTGTTTAAACAAAGACGAGGAACAGTACAAGAAAAACTCGTAGACACTAATGTTCTCTGGGCCCAAAAAGGTCCATGAATGTAAATTCTTAATAATTTCTCAAGATCTAAAACAACAGTTCTATATTTGTTCTTCGCTAAAATAGTGTTGAATACACATCTAAAAACGTCTCATGAAATCTACAAAAACCAATTATGGTAATTTATCGCCACCACCATCATCCCCGCAATTTCTCAACTCACATCTCATGGACTTAAAAACTAAAGGATGAACTAACCTCTTTACCATCTCCAGAATTCTCATGGATGGGCTGCGAAACCAGAATGTGCTGCTCGCCTGAGTTCTGGATGTCTGATTGAGTCTTGATATTATCTACGGTTGTCATCGGTGCTTGCTGCTGCAAAGGCAAACATTATCACCTAACTATAAGTGGAACAGGTGCCTGAAGACAACAAAGTTCGCTTCCATCAGGTTGCCTCGTTATTAATTTCAAAGAACTTGAAGCTCTACTGACAAACAAGAAATTCCAAGAATGTTATTTTATCCATATATTTAGACAAGCCGAATGAAAAATAAAAATGGAAGCAATAAACTTTAGTTAGACCTTGATATTGACCTTGACCCTGACCCCAGTATTAATTGGGATTGGTTTGCTTAATCCAACATAAAAGTGAAGATATGTTGAATGCCATAAAAAATACTTTCATTTGTTCAAAACCATCAGTGATAAACATTTATGATTGTCAACATGGTGAAACCCTGAAGGTCAAATGGAATAAGATGAATATTGCTAGAGTGATTTAGTGAAATAGCAAATACAAGTATGTCCGAGGTTGCCATCAGGACAGTCATCATGGAGGTCAGACCAAGGTCAAACAATATAAGAACAATCAAATATTACGAGAGGGTGGCTTTAAAAAACAGTAAACATGTCGGAATGACCAATTGTTCAAGAATAGTTGGTGTAACTAGACCATTTTAAGCTATGATCACTGTGGCAAACAATCTCGGCTATAACATTGTCACTGTCCTAATTTATGACTTAAGATATATACTCGGTAGATTTTAGTGGAAATTCCATATTTATGCTACCAGTTCTTTAAAGACTATCGATTAAAAAATATTCAATATTGTCGCCGTTGTCACCAGGTTGGAAGTCTGATCGGTGCAATTTTCAATGTGGAAACATAAACGAAAATATATTTTAGTGAAATCACACGTCGATATTACTGTCTTTAGCTAATAGAAAGATCAAGATGACCACCGTGGAGAGAAAACAATAATACTTGAGAACGATATTTGAATTGGCGTGATCGGATGGACACAAAACACCAAATTGCATTTTGTTTGTGAAAGTATTTAGTTACATATATATATCCTTCAAAATTATCACCTTCTGTGAACAAACAAATTATCGTCAATATATATTTGTGAGAAAATAATCCGTCGAAAGTAGAATTCATGCTGATGCGCAAAGTAAATAATATTCAATCAAAACTGATGGGTAAATGTATTTCATAGTCAAGCAAAATCCCCCGACAATATATATATATATATATATATATATATATATATATATATATATATATATATATATATATATATATATATATATATATATATATATATATATATAAACAGCTCTTCTAACGTGTAACTGGCCCATCATTGCGGCAGTAATCGGCGGAATGTGGTTTTATTCTTCTCCCCAAAACAGAGGCAGTCATCCAAGGCTAACCTGAGTAGGTATCGAACACGAGTCCCTTGTTTTACAAGTTTGAAGCTATCTCAAATAAGGTACCGATACCTATTGGAGTAAAGGTGAAACAAGAACTTGCCTTAGATCTTTTTAACACAAAGATTTTGTACCTAGTTTTGTTTCCATGCATTATTTTAAAAAAAGTATCCAGCGGATACAAGTTCGGGACAGATGCTAGGTGATAGCACGCTGCGAACGGACACATACACACTTCCACAATGCTTTCTGAAGTGTATCGCTAAAACATATATTTCTCAAATAACTCGTTATGTGATCAAATCGCGAACATTCATGAAAGAATGTCTCGTAAAATATGTTTCAAAGTAAAGAATGCAAACCACATGTACAAGGTGCGACTCATTTAACTGCATCAGACACACATTGGGCTGAACTGATAACATTTCATTACAACTCTGGAGGGTGCTATGTGTCGTAGCAGAGCAGATGCCCTCGATGCCACTCGCGATAACTTTGTCCAATGTCAATGAAGTAGGCCGATGTACTAGACTATTTGAAGTAGGCCGATGTACTAGACTATTTGAAGTAGGCAGATGTACTAGACTATCTGAAGTAGGCAGATGTACTAGACTATTTGAAATAGGCAAATGTACTAGACTATTTGAAGCAGGCAGATGTACTAGAATATTTGAAGTAGACAGATGTACTAGAATATTTGAAGTAGGCAGATGTACTAGACTATTTGAAGTAGGCAGATGTACTAGACTATTTGAAGTAGGCCGATGTATTAGACTATTTGAAGTAGGCAGATGTACTAGACTATTTGAAGTTGTTTGAAGTAGGCAGATGTACTAGACTATCTGAAGTAGGCAGATGTACTAGACTATTTGAAGTAGGCCGATGTACTAGACTATTTGAAGTAGGCAGATGTACTAGAGTATCTGAAGTAGGCAGATGTGCTAGACTATTTGAAGTAGGCAGATGTACTAGACTATTTGAAGTAGGCCGATGTAGCATGCTATTTGAAGTAGGCCGATGTATTAGACTATTTGAAGTAGGCAGATATACTAGACTATTTGAAGTTGTTTGAAGTAGGCAGATGTACTAGACTATTTGAAGTAGGCAGATGTACTAGACTATTTGAAGTAGGCAGATGTACTATTTGAAGTAGGCAGAGGTACTAGACTATTTGAAAAACGAATGTACATTGGTAGAAGATAAGAAGCGAAAGGCATGACCTAGGCACATAATGAAAAGTTACACTTCATAGAAAATTCATTGGTTGATGTCCAAAACAGGAGAAGTGTTTGTTTTGAAAAATAGCTGACATGTTACTAATTAATTGAAAAAGAAAACATTCGAAACCACACAGCTTTGATTGTAGGCAAGTAAGTGATACATTCAAATAAAATGATAAGCAACAACTCCCAGATCTCATTCTTGCTGTTCTCATTAACGTTACTGACACTAATTTCATTTGAAATATCTATACTAAATGTTCGAATAATAAGGCAGAGATGCTAGCTTGGCAGGGCCTCATAGTTGTAATAATTTGTACCGTTAGTTTCGTTCGTCAGACTATAGCAGACTATGAACACATTGGTCAAGTAACAAATCGTTTGTATTGTGCAAGCTGGTGAAATAAACTGTTTTGTACATTTCTGATTATACGTTACTTATTCACAATCGTGAATCATCAAGCGGAATTATTTGATAAGAAAACATATAAAGCCATATTTGACACTTCTCGGTTTTGGCTGTTCAAGACAGGTTTGTCTGTACAGCTCTCTATCCATGTGTTCAGGCAAACACTTCCCTACATATATATAATCCGATAAATGTATTTTTATATAATGTGAAATATGTGATGTACGCTGAAAAAAGTTGTTGAAAGTCTAAAATGTTTGATTCACCTCACTT
Organism: Sinohyriopsis cumingii; assembly: GCA_028554795.2. NCBI lineage: Eukaryota > Metazoa > Mollusca > Bivalvia > Unionida > Unionidae > Sinohyriopsis > Sinohyriopsis cumingii. The sequence continues at coordinate 67,171,570 of CM068832.1, read as the reverse complement.
TATATTTATCAACCTAAATGGTTTTTATTTTACATATATTCAGTGTCTCATAATGCCTACACAAAACAATTATATTATACACCACTCCTATTACTCAATTTCTTTTTTTTTAAATGCAAAAATGGGAACTAACCATTTTGTATTGTCTTGATTCCTCCAGAATGGGATTGGACTGCTGACCAGCGTCATTTATATCTGCTATGTCCTGGACTTTCTTTGCGGTTGCCATTTGCACTTGCTGACTCAGATGCTCAGTTTACAAAGGAAAAACCTAACTGCGCTGGAAAGAACTAGTTTCGCTGTTAAAAAGTTTTAAAAGACACGACACTCAGCAAATTGCTGAAAATAATTCCTAAGAGAAATCCTGTCATTTAGGATAGCAATTACACGTGAAAAGACTAATCTTTACAGCAGCATATTGCATTATTTAAACAAGTATTTTTATGTTAATAACAGTGACTCAAATCTAAATAACAAAGGACCAATAAAGAGAATTAGATCATTTTAAAACAGCATCCGAGGGTAGATCCACCCATTGATTATTTGATTGATTTCACTGCATTAAGTGTTTTAGTCACAAAAACACAAGTGGGGCATGTAGTACAGTGACAGAGTAGCAAACTCAGCACTATGACTTTTCGACCTGACCCAGTTCCGACCTGACCCAGTTCCGATGACCCAGTTCCGACCTGACCGAGCCCAGACCAATACTGACTGACTGCCATTCAAATTAAGATAAACAGATTCATTGACTTGTTTTAAAAAAGGAAATAACGAAAATAAAAGTTTTACACAATACAATAAATCGATGACAGTTTCAAGTTTAATGCGTTTGAACACACTACAGCAACATATGATGCTTTGCGTACAGTGCCTTTTAACTATCTGAAACGAGTTCTTTGCGTACAGTGTCTTTTAACTATCTGAACTGTGATCTTTGTGAACAGTGCCTTTTAACCATTTACATGTGTGGCGTTGTGTAGTCATTTGATGTACATATCCTGCATTCAGATAGAGTTATGTAATCATTTCATGTACATATCTTGCATCAAGATGGAGTGATGGAGTCATTTCGTGTACATATCCTGCATCAAGATGGAGTGATGGAGTCATTTCGTGTACATATACTGCATTCAGATGGAATTATGGAGTCATTTCATGTACATACCCTCATTCAGTTGGAGTTATCAAGTCATTTGATGTACATGCCCTGCAGTCAGATGGAGTTATCGAGTCATTTGATGTAATACCCTGCAGTCAGGTGGAGTTATCGAGTCATTTGATGTACATACCCTGCAGTCAGATGGAGTCATTTGATGTACATGCCCTGCAGTCAGATGGAGTTATCGAGTCATTTGATGTACATACCCTGCAGTCAGATGGTGTTATCGAGTCATTTGATGTACATACCCTGCAGACAGATGGAGTTATCGAGTCATTTGATGTTCATATCCTGCCGTCAGATGGAGTTATCGAGTCATTTGATGTACATACCCTGCAGTCAGATGGAGTTATCGAGTCATTTGATGTACATACCCTGCAGACAGATGGAGTTATCGAGTCATTTGATGTTCATATCCTGCCGTCAGATGGAGTTATCGAGTCATTTGATGTACATACCCTGCAGACAGATGGAGTTATCGAGTCATTAGATGTACATATCCTGCCGTCAGATGGAGTTATCGAATCGTTTGAT